>CM030847.1:5612776-6030276 GCA_018105865.1 Metaphire vulgaris | reverse complement strand
AGGAAGGGGAGGTTCGACCAATCAGAATTCTCGTAGTGAAAACTTAGGCTTCCTTAACCAATAATAACCTACGTTACTTCTCCTATTCTTTCCATGCTAACTTCAAATGTGCTTAACTATTAATTTATACTTTAATAGATTATACCAATTATACCTATCAATGCACTAAAAAATAAGCTTCAAGCGAAACTAAACCGGACTTCTGTAGCGCCTATAATTATGGAGATATGCGCCGTCGAATAGGCCTAAAACTTTAACATGGAGCCTATGGACGCGGACGCAAGAATCAGTGTCGTACAAAACTGCTTCAAACTTAACTAATAATCGTCCTAAAATTCTAGTTTTACGATACGCTTACATTATAAATATTTGTGACTCAATAATTACGAACAGAGTTGGACAAAAGTATGGTTTAGTATCAAAACGGAACATTTCAAAGCCGTAATGATAAAGATATACCTTGCCTACGTGACACATTATATCCAGTAGATTGTAACGTTATTAACCGCACAAATCTCGTAGCCATACTAAAGCCGATAATGTAAAACACTATTCAACTGTTCATTACAATAATCATACGAACTGCACAAATTCTCCACAATGCCCCCGACTTAGTACTTCGAATGCCCTCATTCGAAACTATACATAAAAATCGAAGAAACTATTAAACAACTTCGTTCTGAAATTACTTCAAAGCCTAAACTTCTGAAGATCTTTGCGTAGATAACTACCAACGCTCCTTTCTCTTTTTCTTTCTATGAGGCTTCTGACGACTGGAACAGACTTTAGCCTCCGTCGCATGTTCGGATTTTCGATCGTCGGAATTTGTTTCAATCAATTCAGGTTCTACGAATGTTTCGTTGACGATACTGTTTCCTTTGACGGTCATCTTCTCGTCCACGAATTTCGTCCATTCATCCATACTTCTCTTTTGAATCTCTATAAAATCTGACAATTCATCCTGATTTCTCTTTTGAATCTCTATAAAATTTGAAACCATTGCTGACAATTCAACTAACGCGTCGTCTCGTGTGTCTTCAAGTGCGTCTTGTTGTGTAATTTGAGGTACTTCTGGCGAGATAAACTCTGCTTCTTCTGACTGTTCGGATTGAAAGACTTCGACTGTTACAAAATTTCCTTGAGCAGCATCTTCACTTTGAAAGCCTAGAACCTGCACTGTGTCTTCGTCTTCTGGAGTGTCGAGTACTTTTGATTGCTCTACTTGGCAACCAACGCGAGAACTGACTTTCTCAGATTCTCCGTTAACAACTGTCGAGGCAACAACCTCCGACGAATGAGGAAACACCTCCACACGATTTACTGCGACCACTCTATGACACCATTCTGCTCCATTTCGTTGAACTAACGGCAGTTGACTACGTCCCACGAACAGTTTACCTTGTTCTAACCTCAATCGGCAACTTGACAAGAATTTCATGCCGAACATCACTTCTTGAACTTCATCTGACACAACAAATGTGATGAGCTTTTTACATCTACAGTTGAATTTCACCCTCGTTGTGACTTCATCTTTTACGAGAATTTCTTGACCGTTTGCTGCATATAACTTTTGCGAACAATTGGTTAGTGACAACCCTGAAGCTATAGATGCAGGCAATAAATTAACCTCTGATCCTGTATCAATCAAACCCCAACATTCGATACCGTTAATCACACAACGTACATACACTGAATGTGGATTTCTGGACCTGTTAGTAGGCGAAAACGCGACTGAATTTACAGACGTTGATCCACGATTTCCAACTCGCGGTTTTCTACAGTTCCGGCTTATGTGCCCTAAACCTTGGCAATCGTAACAACGGATTGTTCGCTGACCACTACCAGACGAACCTTTAATAGCAGGGCCCCCGACTTGCTCGTTTGCTACAGAGGTGACAAGATCGGCCCCTGATCCTTCGTTGCTACTTCTTATTGAATATGTATTCGTTCCACCGAATGTTTGCATTTGGAGCAATCTATCTTCCACAGACTTTCTCCATCTTTCTTGCTCTTCCCGATGAGTATGGATAAAATCATCCAACTTAGCGTCCAACTGAGTCAACGGATCATCTTGCCTCGTTGCTCGAACTTGTCGACGAGAGTCGCGTCGAGGTTCGTCGTATGCATTGTCATAGCACAACGACCTCTTATAAGCTTCTAAACGAACAGCCGTCCTATAAGTTTCATCTAGAGTTCTAGGTTCTCTTTCGCGGACCTTTAAGGAAAGTTCACCGTCTCTCATTGCATCTAAGAAAGCGTCCTTAGCGATGGATTCAGTAATCTCGTTCGCGGGAGCTGGATATACCAGAGTCACCAACTTCCTGACATCTTGTAGTAGCTCAGCAAGACTTTCTTGTTCTCGCTGTCGACGACATCTTAACTGTGTACGGAACGTTTCCGCCTGAGATTCGAGTCCGTATCTTTGACGCAATCGTTCGATTAAATTTTCATATGAAATGTTATCGTGCGCCCCAAAATCCCACAACAATTGAGCTGACGATTTCTCAAGCGAGCACTGGAGGAAATCTGCCTTCTCCTTCGCTGACCAATCGTTGTGTCTCGCACATACTTCGAACTGCTTTATGAACGATTCTAAAGACCCGGTACCATCAAATTTCCTTGGCTTCATAAATTGTTTCTTGACTCTTGATGAGAATGACGACTGCTGTTGCTTCGGGGCATACACCTCGGTTGCAATAGTTCTTGGCGCGTACCATAACGGTACCTCCTCGCAACAACGACTGCGAGCGACTTCTTCTGGCATCGTCATTCCTTCGAGTGGAGGCGGCTCTAACATGGACGAGGAACTCGAAGGTCCTTTCGAAAGTTGTTCCTCCACCCGTTCGTCATCAATCATGTGGAGCAAATTGTCTCTTGTGTCCGGTCGTTCTTGTTCCATAATTTATTTCTTCGGATAAAGTTTGCAGTTACAGAAGCACAACGTTATCAAGACTCACTTAAACATTCAGACAATATCTCTTCGCGAACATATACAATTTATATTTCCACTAACCACAAGTAATGAACTTGTCATCAACGCTTATCCAGTTACATCCGACGAACATTCACTCGGAAAACTTCATAATGAGCAACATAGCAAGAACACTGAACTTCATCAGTAGCGTTCCTTCAAAACTTTGCAACTACTTGACTGTTCGACATTAACGCTATCCAATAACTTTTGATCACAAAGAGTTAATAAAGCCTGAACTTCTACTCATATCAAAGTGAAATCTCAAGAATATTGGGTTATCTGCTCAACAAATAACATCTGACAATGAGCGACGACAATACTTGTAAAAGCCTTAACTTTTACACTCATTGAACGCAATCTAACAAGCATGAGAATGTCCGTCGCCAATGCTCACAAATAACATTCTACAACAAGTTACTCCGATAAATCGCTAACGTGAAACGCACGTAAAAGCCTTAACTTCTACCAACAATTTCTAGCTATCTATGTTGACACGAACATGACTACTCACAAGCATTCGGAAGGGACCTTAACCTTATATAACTTTTGACAACATGGCTCCTCACAAGCATTCGGAAGGGACCCCACTTCTGGTACCAATTTGTAGCGAAATTCCAAAACCCCAGGGGAGTTAATTAGAAATTAGGCTGTCGCAACTAGGTCCCCACTCGGTTCTGACGTGGCCTTGCTTGTGAGAAGACAACACATATGATTTTACCATTCTTTATTATAACATAAACCTCAACAACAACATCGAACAATTATGCAACTAACTAGAATGAAACATTCCCGCAATATAACATCACATATATCTTCAATTAACAATGAGCATTCTTCACTGTCATTAATGTCGCTAGTTAATTGTCACACATGGCAGATCAACATTCTTCATCCTTATTCATATGAGCAGCAAACTACAATCAAAGCTAGAGTTCACTTATTCAAGCAATTAACAATACAGGCTAAATCTTATCTAATCCATATTTAGCAATGCAAAATGTCACAGCCATTAAATAATGCTACAATCTTATATCAACACGCATTACATCAACAGTGCATTACCGCAACACATATTCAAGACAACCAAACGCAGAATAAATTCCGCGGCAAAAGTCTTTTGCAAAGACCAAGAGCTATCAAAGAGCCCCAGTCTCGGAACTCTCCAACTGTCTTGGCAACCACTTAGTCAAGTAGCGACGCCAGTATCGTCAAGCCACCACCCGACCAGTTGGCTTACAAACAAACTACTACGATGCACAAGGCTCCCACAGAACAGTTATGTTTAAGGAGTATGTGCTAACGCAGCAGGAGCCCAGTCTCGGACCGGTTAACATGACGCGCTCTCGCGTTTATATAGTTTTCTGAAAGGAGAGCCGGAGGAAGGGGAGGTTCGACCAATCAGAATTCTCGTAGTGAAAACTTAGGCTTCCTTAACCAATAATAACCTACGTTACTTCTCCTATTCTTTCCATGCTAACTTCAAATGTGCTTAACTATTAATTTATACTTTAATAGATTATACCAATTATACCTATCAATGCACTAAAAAATAAGCTTCAAGCGAAACTAAACCGGACTTCTGTAGCGCCTATAATTATGGAGATATGCGCCGTCGAATAGGCCTAAAACTTTAACATGGAGCCTATGGACGCGGACGCAAGAATCAGTGTCGTACAAAACTGCTTCAAACTTAACTAATAATCGTCCTAAAATTCTAGTTTTACGATACGCTTACATTATAAATATTTGTGACTCAATAATTACGAACAGAGTTGGACAAAAGTATGGTTTAGTATCAAAACGGAACATTTCAAAGCCGTAATGATAAAGATATACCTTGCCTACGTGACACATTATATCCAGTAGATTGTAACGTTATTAACCGCACAAATCTCGTAGCCATACTAAAGCCGATAATGTAAAACACTATTCAACTGTTCATTACAATAATCATACGAACTGCACAAATTCTCCACAGTAGTAGTAGTAGTAGTAGTAGTAGTAGTAGTAGTAGTAGTAGTAGTCCTAAATGAAATTTAAGTAGTCGTTGGTTGACTTTATTTGTATTTATCTCCCTCTTATCACTTAGATTTTTATTATATTTACTGTAATTATTATTTACTGAATTTGTTTAAATCGAAGGCTTTCTGAGTACAGGCGATGGCAACGCCCCTGGCAACTACGCCCTGCTCGACCAGATAGCAGCCCTTCGATGGATCCAGGAGAACATCCGACCCTTCGGGGGCAACAGGAACGACGTCACCCTACTGGGCCACGGCCACGGGGCCGTTCTCGTCAACCTCCTCATGTTATCTCCAGTCACAAGAGGTCAGCACTCCATATAGGCCTAATAACAATTGACGACTAGAAAGAAAAACCTTTGCTAATAATAAGTAGGCTATTATTATTATTATTGAAAGGAACTATTGACTAAAACACATACGCTGTCGAAGATAAACAGACCAATAGGCATAGTCAACGCGTATCCTTTCAGAGGGGGGTAGAGGGGCGGGGAGAGAAGCCCCCAGAAGTCAAGACTCTTCGATGACTAACATGACTAACATACTAGGGTCGATTGGCTATCTCTTTAACCCTCTGTTTAGCAGTGCCCCTCTCCTGTTTGGTAGGGGCCTTAGGCACAACAGATTTTGGTTTACCGCAGAGCTATATATATATTGTAAACGATAATTATTGTTCAGTGATTGAGGCGCTGAGAACTTAAGAAACGCAAATTAAGACGAATGTCCATCGGAGCACGGGCCTTCCTTCTACCAACCGAGGACAAGACGGTTGTGGAAAGGAGGGATGAGGGAGAGGAGGACAAAGAAGGTGGAAGACATGGACAACAATGCAAATTAATTATCAGTCTTTTTCAAGAGAAAAGAGAAATGTCGGAACTGAAGAAGAGAAGAAAAGGAGACGAAGAGAAGAAAAGGAGACGAAGAGGAGCAGAAGAAGGAGAAGGAGTTGGGGAGGAGGTAATGGAGGAGGCAGACGATTGTAATCAGCAGTGCGGAGGAGGAGGAGGAGGAGGAGGAGGAGGAGGAGGAAGATACAGTATTAAACCCAGTCCTGTGGTTATACGAATGCCGGGGCTTGTCTTCGCTTTCAAATCGCCGATGGGATCCAACTTTCGATTGGCCCTCGATGAACGTCGACTCGGCCGGTTTCTCCTGAAAACGGTCGCCACTTATCTCGCTCTCTGGCGTGACTGCGTCGCCAAATCTCGCTCTTTATATAGCGCAGCATCGTTCGTGGCAGGCATGGCGCGGTCTCTCTCCGTCCGGCCGCCTTTCTGAAATGCCACCAACCGTTGTAAACTAGAGTCGATATAGAAGCGCTACAGAGCGTTGTGCAGTGTTTATTCTAAGCTTTCCTCCAAAGGCCTATTCTAGGCCTATCCCCCCAAGTTTTAAAATCCCCCTGCCCCCAAACAATTTTATATGTTGGCTTGGGGATGGAAATTCCCCCCCCCCAAAAAAAAGCTTTGAGAGACAAATCTTGTCCCCGTCCCTCAAACATTTCAAACTCTCCCCGCCCCCCAATGTCAAGGTGGCTAGAATAAACACTGCCCGTTGTGACATCGCTTGGCATGGCTATACTGCTGTAAAAATCCTCACCTCAGTCGACGGTTGAAGCTGCTCTTGAACCCCCTTCCCAACAAACCTAACCATTGTCTTAAAATACTTTTAGGCCAACAAATGCGTCGACTAATCGCAGTCACAATCATTGTGTGTCATCGCTGTCATAAACTATACTGTATCATGAATTCTGCCTTTATTCATTTTATAAGCATAAGAGTTGAAAATTCATTACAGGCCTGTAATTCTGAAGCAATTCCCCGACCTATATTTGCCCAAATTATCAAAAAACAACTTCAACGAAAAAAATTGCTGGAGCTATAGACTAACGTCGTAAATTGTTATTTCTGGAGGCCGTTTTAGAGTTATCACGCTTTGTCATCTGGACCTTATGGCTATGTTACCAGTTTTCTTTATCAAAAAAGAACATCACAACTTGTTTTACGATGGGGATTCTTTTAGTGATCTGCCCATAATACTGCCGTTATTTCCTCTTGTTTCAGACTTTCCTTGGACCGTCTGCAATGGAGTGCTTCTGTGATTAAGCAAATACAGTAGCATTGATCTAAAAAATGTGCTGATATTTTTCCGCAGGACGAAATCTTTTCCAGCGAGCGATCGTCCAGAGCGGAACTGCACTGTCCTCTTGGGCGATGGTCGCCAACCCCTTTTTCCACGCCGTCGACCTGACCGTCAGACTCAACTGCACCTCACCCAACAACAAAAACAACAACCCCTCTGACCTTCTCAACTGCCTCAAGCGCCTTCCCGTTCGAACAGCTCCTCTCGGTGCCGCCGCCGCCGCCGCCGCCGACGACGACGGGGCCTGGGGTCTCGTTCCAGGGCCCCGCTGCCGCCTTCGGACCGACCGTCGATCGTCGCAGCGTCGTCATGACCGACGTCCGGTCATCGATGGCCGACGCGGCGTCGGAACTGGCCTCCTTCGCGAACGTCTCTCTCATGGTCGGCTTCGCGTCGAACGACGCCGCCGTCGCCTTCAACGACTCCGTCGCCGCCCGGGGCCTGCCGAGGGACGCCATGCAGGCGGCGGTGGCCGGGTTCGTCGACGGCACCTTCTCCCACCATCGCCAGACCATCTACGAGCTGCTCCTGCACCAGTACCGCGACTGGAACGGCGTGCAGGACGATGCCGCCGCCTGGAACAGCCTCGTGGATCTTCTCGGAGACGCCCTCTACGCCGTTCCGGCCATCGAGCTGGGACTGTACCACGTCGCCGCGACAGCGGCCGCCAGGACCGCCGCCAAGACGTTCCTCTACTGCTTCAATTTCACCGCCGGAGGAGGAGGAGAGGAGCGGGAGGAGGGAGGGCGGACGCAGCATCGACCGGCGGCGGCGGCAGAGGGGGTGCCGGTCACGGCGACGACCTGGCCTACATCTTTGCCGCCCCAATTACGGACGGCGTTGATCCGTTTCCGGACGTGTATACGAAATACGAAAAATCGTTTACGGAAAATATCGTGAGATATTGGATCAATTTCATTAAAACAGGGTAATGCGCATTAGGGTTAACCGTCTATTCTTCTGTGTCTGCCTATATGAGATCTTTCTGTTTCGGTGGCTGGCGAGGGGGTGGTTCAGGGTCCGATGATCCCAGAAATATACTGGAGGGTGGGGACACTGGGGGTAATTGCAAATCTTTGCCTCGCTAAAGCCACAAGATCCTCAAAATGTCGCAAAGCGGCCTCTTACTGAATTCTTATTCAAACAGGACTTACTAGCAGTGCGTTCTAGATAACTAGACCAGCCTTTAATAGTCCATAGTACTACTTTCCAAAGCTCTATATAAATTTGCGAGATTTTACTTACTTACTTAGTTCTTTTAGTCTAATTCTGACATTTGCTTAAAATACGTCCATAATGTTGACGTCCACGCAAGCCACAAACTCAAGATTGTTATTTTAATTAAGCCCCCATATGCATGACCGCGGACCCTGTCTGACATTAAGAGCAGTTAGCGATTGCTGTGAAAGACGTTTCAATATCCAGTCCTAAGTAAAGAATGATCTTAACGTGGATCTCAAAAATAGACGAGGAACGTGCCGTGATTTTAGACTTGGAAATCGCCAATTCCAGGCGAAATGCTTCTCTATCCAGACCCATAAACAGCACCGTCTAAATTGTCGTAAGCGACTAGATAAATTTATATAGCGCCTTCGTCGAGGCGGCGGTTAACTAACCGAAGCATATACAGGCGATGACTACTTCCTCTTTTAAACGTGCTGTGAAACTCTATAGAGGTCTGGCCTAAGTGACGTACAGTAGAACTTCGTTATAACGCACTTAGCGTGTCGGTGAAATTTAGTACGTAATATCCGAGGTACGCTATAAACATCCAATACGGTAGCGCATCGCTCGGAACCTTGCGTTGCGGTACGTTAGAGTCGAGAATTCGCTATAACCGAGCCCGCAATATAGCAAAGTTCTACTGTACAGTGTATATATTCGCTTCGGTTTCACAGATTGTTGTACGGCGTAGACTCTGTTTCGCCGAAACGGCGTCTGTTGCTTTCATTTTGTTTTGTCCGTTGTTCTTTTATGAAAAATTTCACGCTCTGTTGAGTACCGTTGCGCATCGCTGAACTTGTCTATCCGCAGATCACCGAACGATGCTACGCCGGCGACCAGCAGCAGCAGCAGCCGACCGAAGGGCCGGCTAACCGACTCGCTGCTCGAATGGCCGCCCTTCGAACCCGAACACCAAGAGGCGATGGTCTTGGGTAAGTTGTCGCTTTGGAATCAGTAAATTACAAAATAAAAGATGTAATAATAATAATAATAATAATAATAATAATAATAATAATAATAATAATAATAATAGCACTGTACAACTAATAATTTTTCCAATAACTTTCTCAAACAGTATGTCTATTGTCTAGTACTAATCTGAATATCCTGATTCCAATGGGATCAGCCATTTTCTCTATCATGTGTAAAATCGATGCTATACCAATGTTAATATTAAACTCTACATGTGTATGTACAAACAATTGCAAATAATAATAATAATAATAATAATAATAATAATAATAATAATAATAATAATAATAATAATAATAATAATAATAATAATGCAGTTAGGTCTATAGTACCAGTAGGCCTACTAATAATACTGAAGTGTATGTAGGTCGATGGTATTTCAAATCTATCCGCGAACAGATCAGGTCAAAGCCAAGCGTTCACCGGGAGTGAGAAACAATCGAGACAGATTTGGGAGAAAAAGATTCATTTTATGTTAAAAATTGACCGGTTTCAGTTTGATTTGTAAAAACGGGTACTTCTCACTAGTAGTCGCCCCTCCCCATCACACCAACTGAAGTAGAATAGTGCCCAGAAATGGTCATTGGTTCATTTTTTAAACCCAACCCAGCCCGTCATGATTCAGACCCAACCCAACCGACGAAATCAATAGGGTTACTTTACCCAACCTACCGTAAAACATTGCAATTTCTTATTACACCGTGACTTCTTTCTAACCCAGCCCACCATAAACATGAAATCTCTGACTCAATCCAATCCAATCCAACCCATGGGTGGACCACCCAGCCCGTGTCCATGTCTGATAGAGTCTAGAGGAGGCCGCTGAAACCACGGAGGATGAATGGAGTTAAGTTCCTATACGAAGAGTTCGCAATCATTTTCCTCTGCCAACAACGAACACCAATCGCTCAATCTGTCGGACCGAAGAGCATTGTTTCAAGCAATGCATATATAATTCACACGGTAAGTCCGGTAAATGTTTAATTGCGAGGCTGATGACGAAATAACGAAATTAGAACGAATAACCACGAACAGGCTCCTTCTAAACCAGTGTTTTCCCAAACTGTGGGGTGTGGGTCGCGACCCAAAAGTGGGTCGCAGGCAGGGCGCGATTTGCAGTGTTGTTTATCGCTTTTTTCTTAGTCTATACTCTATAGCACTGTAGTGGAGTAGAGCTATAGCTCCATAATAATTCACAGGTGGGCGCATTGATCGCGGAAACAGTCTCCCGTATTTCGACTTTGGATATCTGGCAACCCTAGTCGCGGCACGTTACAAAGACCTGGTTGCAATGGGTCGCGGTTCCAAAATGTTTGGGAAACCCTGTTCTGAACACTAGTAGTCTGCACCGCGTAACTGGCTTAATTTTAGAGTATAATCGCTGAAAACGCTTAATCTTTCGAACTGACATCATTGGATTTAATCGTTCATTAGCCTAATATTACGTTTCGTGCACGAGAAATCTTGAAAATTTCGTCAGAATTGTTAAATTTTGACGACGGACTTTCAGTTCGATATCTTAAGAGATTAGAGCGCAGATAGTTTGGCCTAATTTTGGGAATTGAAAAATTTTGAAATGAGAACTACTGGATTTTATGACTTATCGACTTGTTCGAGTTTATAATTATCATAGATTATCAATAAATAAAATTAATCGTAAAAGCTGGACAGAAAACGAGCCTGAGGTAAAATCTATCCCACCCGTCTTGCTCGATTGCCGTTTAAAGGTTAAGTGAATGATTTGGACATGCGCAAATAAATTCGTGAATAGGCCAATGTTTAAAGAATGCACTTCACGATTGTTGCGCCTTCAAATGTTCAGAGCAATTAATTATAATGGTTTTCACACAGGCTAAACCATTTGAAATCACGCTATTATTATTATTATTATTATTATTATTATTATTATTATTTTTATTATTATTATTATTATTATTATTATTATTATTACCGTTGTTATTATTATTATTGCTTTAGTAGTAGTAGTAGTAGTGGTAGTAGTAGTAGTAGTAGTAGTAGTAGTTGTTGTTGTTGTTGTTGTTACATAATTGCTATTGTTGTTTCAGAATCACGAAGTCATACGTTGCGGCAATTCAGAGCGGCCAGGCTCGCCCTTTGGCTCAGTCTCATTCCTAAGATCCACCGCCCAGACGACCACCACCGCCACTCCGACTGCGATGACGACCGAGGCCTTCTTCCGCTCGCCGACGCACCGGTCAATCAGACCGTCCAGGTCGCCGCCACCGCCGCCGCCGCCGCCGCCGCCTCAATCCCCCGCCAGCACTGCTCTTCCTCGACCGCCAAAGAACGACGACCGAGCGCCAACACGCTGCCCCATCGAGCCGTCAGCCAACGGGGAAACAACCAGGAAGAAGCCTCACTCTCGCCGCCGCCGGTGTCGGCGACAAGGCACGGCAACAGAGGGATCGCCGTCGTCGACTCGAAAACGACCGTCTCGTCTTCGATCGCAATTCTTAGAGGGGAGAAGCGACCGCCGTCTCCTTCCCCGACCGCCAGACCGTCGTCGGGGGCCGAGCATCACGGCGTTGCCTTGATGTCCGTCGTCGCCGTCGGGTGCCTCCTACTCGCCGTCAACGTCCTGCTCTTCGCCTGCGTCTATCGACGGAAGATCCGTCGCTGGAGACAGCGGAGACGGCGGCGACGGAAGGAGGAGGCAACCGCCGCAGCCGCCGACGACGACGACGGGGAGCAGGAGGAGGAGGAGCAGGAGGAGGAGGAGGAGGCGGAGGAAGAGGAGGAGGAGAAGGGAGAGCTGACGGAACAGTCGTACAGCATCCGAAGAACGAGCCGCGGTACCGTAGGAGGAGATACTGGAGTACCGGATGCCGAGATCAGATGCTCACACTACCTGACCCCGATTCCGAGTCATCATCATCTCTACTGCCAGATGACTTCCGTACAGAACTCGTTTCACGCGTCGTCACCGTAGAAGACGTCATTCGGACGACCCCCGCCCCGTTCCCAGCATTCACCTGTGTTCACCTGCACTAACTAATTATTCGCCACCTCCTGTCTTCACAGGTATCGCTTAGGCCCAATGGCGGCTCTAGGATTTGGCAAGTGGGGGGGCCGTTGGGGTGGCAACTTTTAATCATGGTGGGCCAACCATTTGTTGTTTAATGTATGTAGCATTGGTCCCTCTGGGGGCCACTGGGGGCAGGAATGCCCAGTGGAGCCGCCACTGCTTAGGCCTATATTAATGACCCAAGAACCGTTGGTCTCTTGAACGCTTGCATCAAGTACAACCAGGGGCGTAGCCAGGAATTTGATTTGGGCGGTATAGTGTGATTGGAGGGTGGGGTATATATCTTAGAAAAACGTTGAAAATCCTAAAAACGCATTAAAAACTTTAAGGTAACCTTTTTTTTTTTTGGGGGGTATATATACCGCTATACCCCCTCCCCCGTCGCTACGCCCCTGAATACAACCGCAAGAGTTCCGTTGATTCAGGTTTTCCGTGTCTGTTAGAACAGTGGCCTGAAGTAAAGACTGAGAATTTCTGTTCATTCAAACTTTAAGAAATTTAAAGCGCTCATGAATAATAACATCAGGCCGTTATATGTAACAGAAATGACAGACTGCATTTTGTTCGCAACCGATGATAGATTTTTATGCACAAAAATCAAGTTCTACTGCTTCATGTCCAATGTCTGTCCAATCAAACGCTAAAACGTATTAATTTCAGTAGAAAGCATATGTAGAGAACGAGGGACATCAGCCATCAACAAAATGAATGCTCTGTTGAATATTTTGCGGAACTGCATGCAGGCCTACGTAGGCCTAAGCTGATCACGGAACTAGCCGTGTCTTAAGATATCTGATTCATTGTACACCAGATTTTAAACAGCAAAACAAAACAATTTATATTAAAATCCCTGTGCTCAGTGTTTAATCTAGGCCGTTTCTGGGGGGGGGGTGGGAATTGCCCTCCCCCGGAAATTTCAAGTTCTTCCCATGGAAATTTTGGAATACTACATGGACTAACAGCAGCCCCTAGCAGAATTCCCCCGGCTTTGTCAGTTCCCCCCCGGCTTTTTCAGTTTCCCCCGCAGTCCAGGAGTCTAGATTAAACACTGCCTGTGCTACAGAACCCATTGGAAGGCTTTTGAACAGTGGCTGTATAGATTTGTAAAACTTTCCGCGAGTCTTAAAATATCTGGTCTGGTTATTTGTACAGCAAGTTTTCTGTATAACACAACACAATTAATATTCAAGTCATTATAGGGCTATATGAATCATATCTTTGAAATTTTTCAAGATTGGTCTTCTCTATATTTTTCCACGTCGCTTGAAACAAGACACCACCCAGCCATATCATTCTACCCACGATCATCAAGGACTTACAGGAACGAAGGGTATCAACAAATGAATGCTCATAGTAGTAGTAGTAGTAGTAGTAGTAGTAGTAGTAGTAGTAGTAGTAGTAGTAGTAGTAGTAGTAATGATGATGATAACTAATGATTGTGCACTTCTTTAGCAGGCCTACCAGTTCTCAGAAGGTATCAATTGATGATACCCAACTTCTGCCACAAACAGCCAAGTCGTTCCACAGGGAGCAGTGAGACGGACTATCAGTGGCGTAGCCACGGGGGTTTTGGGGTTAAAACCCCTTTGGGCGGCGGAAAATTTTTTTATGTATTCCCATGCAATTTTTATTTTTTGAGGCGATTTTTGGGGTGAAACCCCCCTTGGCGGTTATCGACGAAATTTTTTCAACCCCCCTTCCGGAAATCCTGGCTACGCCACTGCGGACTATGACAGTAAATCCAACTGGAAAGAAGTTTCAAGTCTAGATTTTAAAATAGTCCGTTGAGGAATCCGACAGGGAAAGGAAGAGAGTTTTGGAAGGAAAGAGAGATTGTCAGACCTGCCACAGAAAACTATGAAGTTTGCCTTAGTTCAATTATGATTATTACCAATTAAAATTTATTTCCTTTCGATGATAATTTTAGCAAAATGGATCAATTCAGATGGAAGGGGCGAGGGAGGCAAATCAGAACGGCGAATGGGGCACGAACCCCCCCGAACTGAATTATTCTGGATCCGCTCCCGATTGAAGTACCGATAGGCGATTGGATTAGATTCGGTGATCTCTTTGTGTCCGGTTCCTTATCAGCAGCTAGGCAGCGCCTTTAGTATAGCAGAAAGCCAGCATGGCTTACAACGGAAAACGCTGCTGTAACGCTTTCCTTACGGTCTTAAAATAGAAGCGTCGGGCAGGCGTACATCAGGCAGGCGGTGAGGCTCGCCGCATCCTGGAAGCTGGCACAAAGCCCTGTTCCACTCCGATGGGAGCTAATGGAGTGCAGTGATAACTGCGCGGAAGCTCGGACTACTACTGCAGGTTAGCGAGCCGCTGTTTCAGTTACGTCGGTACCTGATTCTCGGGCAAACAGACGCACGGAGTGGAAAAATGGAGAACGCTTCGAAGCGGATGACTCTGATTCTTCCTCCTTCTCCTCAAACGACGACGACGACGAAGATGAATTACTCGTCCTTCGCTCGTCTGATCGTCGTCTGCGGGGAGTCGTTTCCAGCCTGTCGAAAAGAATTGGTCCTATCGAGATTCGTTTCAGGTTTGACGACAAGTTAAGATCGCATCAGTCCGATTTTTCTTGTATTACTCTGGCGTCGGGCAGGTTTTTTTCATGCAAATGTGCGTGCCAAGCAGGGCGTCTTTAGCAGGCTATTCGCTAGGCAGGTCAGAATAAAATTACTGTTCTCGTCGAATTGATAGTCGTGCATTCGGAAGACTTTTTCATTCCAGCTGCGCCACAGATGTCATCAACGCTTCGTATCCGATATACTCCGGTGTAAATTACGCCTAAAAGTGCTTATGTAGGCCTAATCTGCAGTTAAGGTGCCTATGTAATCTACAGATTTCTTCAGCACCTTAGCGACGTAGTCGTCGTTATACGATTGGCAATGTGCGTCATCACTTGGTAAAACCAAGACATTATCACCTTTTACATCTCTGCAGGTCTTAAGACGTGCCTGTTTGGCTTGACCCGTTCCCCTTAGACTGCTTCCCCACTGATCGGACTGACCTTTCGAGGCTTGAATTGGCTCTTGCTCCCATTGGCTGATGCTCTAGGCATAGGCCTAATGATAGTGGCGCCATAGAAGTTTTTTGATCGATTGACTGAAGGTGAATTATGCTCACCTTTGTCGTGAAGATTTTTGCTTTGTTCTGTATGTCAGTCAGTTATTCGTCTTTTGGTCTTGTAGACTTGATGTTGTGGGACGTGGAAGCAACGGGACTCGATTTAAGCCAATCTCTGCGATACTTCGATGACAAAGAACCGAAGAAGACAGTCGAACCGGACGGTACGTTGGTCCGATGCCTTAGTCTATGGCTCTATGCCTACGCTTCAGATCAATTCAGAAATCGACACAGCACTGAAGATCAGTCATTTATTAGTCAATAGGATGAATTTTGAACAACCAGTGCGATCACAATAGCACTATACTATAAACAGACATAAATTATATTACCCGATCTTCAAAACCATTTTGATTTCGAAATTTAAGCTCTTAAGTAGGTCCAATATGATACGCTACAGTATAGCATGAGGCTTATACATCTATTTCTACAGAGATTTTCCTACACCCTCGATTTTTTGGCAGACACCCCTAAACTCCTTCCCAGGGGTGGCGATGGCTGTCATCAAAACAGACTGATGGTAAGACTCTTCATTGAAAATTCTAAAGGAGACTTAAAATTCTAAAGGGGAAATTCACTTCTGGAAAATGAAACTTAAGCCACGATAACTGACTCCACAGAAATTAGAATGGACCGGATGAAAACGGAAGAGATGACATCGGAAATCATATTGTTGACTTGTATTTTCTTTTTTTCCGGGGGCCAAGCATCGAATCCCCGCCACCTCCCCCGCCCATTTCTATTCCCTCTGGATCCAAGGAGTCTAGACGAAACACTGGATATTGACACCCCTGCAACCCTCCGCCGAACGCAAATTCCTGGGAAATAGCCCCTCATAGTATCTCGGACATCTATATCGCATATGTTCCAATTACCCGCGACTAGAAGCAAGCTACGTATTTGAACGGGTAGGGGAGAAGGAGATGGAGAATAAGACGGAGAGGAAAGGCCGGCGCTGGTAGAGAATGGAGAGGCCGAAGGAGATGGCAGCGTGCCGGAGCGGAGCTTATAAAAGAGGGAAGCGCGGGGAGAACAAGCGTTGGTCGTGGAGTCGTTGGTCGTCGTCGTTGGTTGGTTGGCGTTGCGGCCGAGGTAGGTCTGCTAGAGACGCGAGGAGACGCGGTCAGCGGGAAAGACCTGGATTATAAGGAAGAAAGGACGGATCGTAAGGACAGGGAGATCCAAGGACGGAGCAGGAGCGAGTGGTGATGGTAAGAAGTTAAATACTAATTCTGTATTGCGTAGTGGTCGTAGAATAAATTCGATTAGTTCGCATTTAGACAACCTTGACGATTGTTATATGTTTATTGGAAGCCTTATAATGTTAATAATAATCACATGTTAAAACCAAGACAGTCTTATCCATTATCTCTCGGTTATCATCAACTAAGGAATCCAGCGGACGAACGACATCGGGTCAGGGGAGGGAGGAAGGAGCCGCTCTAGGGGAACAAGATTTAGGAGGGGAGTTGGTAGGAATAGAGGGTGCCCCCCCAGAGTCGTTGAAGTATTATACCTTATTCTATTCTAGCAGCAGCAAGTATTGTTGGTTAGAGACACAAGATAGTGATGACATTTGAGAAATTTGGATGGGTGGGCGGATGGGCGGTCTTACACCTTTAGAGTCAACTGTGTAACCTTGAGGAATCGTGGGTTTTTCCTAAAAGAATCTGAGACGAGGTCTGGTGAATTTTGAGTATTGAGTGTTAGGCCTAAACCCCTCATTAACTTCAAAATGACGTTTGTTGCAGATTAGAGTAAGTTGATTATCCAGTAATCTGTAACACTGGTCAACAAGGTTTTTGTTTCCTGTTCAATTTCTGGTGTTCCAGGTAGATTTTGTCATGCTGATTACAGGAATAATTTTGAAATTTTCCTATCACGTAAGTTTTTTGAGAAAAAGCTGATTTTAAATTTTAAAATTATAAGAATTTTAAAATCGTGGTTTTCGAGAGTTATCTGGGTTATGGGTATTCAGTTTAGGCAAGAATCTTATGTGACCGCCATAACAGATGTAATATGCACTGCTGGCTCACTTAACTACATGGATTTTGAAAATTAGTATAATTAGGCATGTCCAGACATGCCCAGACGCCCAAACCTGTCTTCAAGACTACATGCCTAGCATGTATTGTTGCTATGGTTACGCAGTCCTATATAAATACCAAGCAGCACTAAGAAGCAGCTGCAGTCTTTCTATTTGATGAGATATAACTGTTTAGTTAAAGGCTGTGAATTGAATATATTAACTAATTTAATTAAAGTTTCTCAAATGTCGCGTCGATGTCGCAATAGCAGTGACACATTCTGCTACATCTGTGGAGAGTTTACGTTGAAATCACAGAAGCGGAGTATGACAGCAATCATAAAGAAAGGATATGAGTTATACTTTGGATGCAAAATTGGCGACCAGGACAAAGTATGGGCACCTCATATATGTTGTTCATCTTGTGCTACCAGTCTGCGAGCTTGGCTTGCAGGTAAGCGTCCATCCATGCCATTCGCCATACCAATGATATGGAGGGAGCAGAATAATCATGTAACGGATTGCTATTTCTGCATGACGAATGTTACAGGATTTTCTTCAAAGAATAGGAAGTCTATTGAGTATCCTAACTTGCCTCGGCAATGAGACCAGTTCCACACGACGAGAGTCTTCCTGTTCCAAACCCCCCGAGTTTTGGATACTGGAGGACGAGGACGAGCATGCAGAGACAGATGAAATGCTGCAGATAGTTGATGATTCAGCTACGGAAGACCCAGAGTTTGAGCCATCGACATCCAGCAATCCTCATCTGATTTCTCAGGCAGAGCTCAATGATCTGGTCAGAGACTTAGATTGTCAAAAATCAAGCAGAATTGCTCGGATCTAGGTTGCAAGGATGGAATCTGCTCTCTCCAGGTACAAAAATTTCAGTATTTCGTAAACGGCATGAAGACTCGATTCTTCAAAAAAATCGACAGTCTTACTTTTTGCATTGACATTAATGGATTGCTTTCGGCTGTAAGCACAATCCATCCGAATGGCGACTTTTTATTGACTCTTCGCTGTTACGTTTAAAGGCTGTTTTGCTGCACAATGGCAATTCATACCCTTCAGTACCCATTCGACATGCTGCTTACATGAAGGAAACATATGAGAACATGCAGCTGCTATTGAAACACAGAATACTCGAGATACAACTGGCATATATGTGGAGATCTGAAAGTTGTTGCAATTCTACTCGGTCTGCAGCTAGGCTACACCAAGTACTGCTGCTTTCTTTGTGAGTGGGACAGCCGAGCTAGAGATTCACATTATGTGAGAAAGGTCTGACAACCTCGCAGGGACTTGGTTCCAGGACAGAAGAACGTTAAACATGATCCTCTCGTTGATCCGAAGAACATTTATCTCCCACCTTTGCACATCAAACTTGGGTTAATGAAAAACTTTGTCAAAGCAATGAACAAAGAAAGTGAAGCCTTCACATACTTACGACAGAGGTTTCCACGCACCAGTGATGCTAAAATAAAAGAAGGTGTTTTTGTTGGCCCACAGATTCTAGAGATGCTCAAGGACAGTCACTTAGAGGACCTTCTGCAGGGTGCCGAGCATGTTGCCTGGACAGCCTTCAGGGATGTTGTTGCTAACTTTCTGGGCAACTACAAGGCGCCAAACTATGTTGAACAAGTTGGAAATCTGCTACAAGCTTACAAGGCAACGAAATGCAACATGTCGCTGAAGATACACTTCCTTTATTCTCACTTGGACTTCTTCCAGGACAATCTCGGCGCCGTCTGTGATGAACATGGTGAAAGATTTCACAAAGACATTGCCAGCATCGAGAAACGCCACCAGGGAAAGTGGAGTCCGTCTATGCTCGGAGACTACTGTTGGTCACTGATACGGGAAGCACAGGACAGTGACTACAAACGAAAATCTACAGCAAAACACTTCTAATTTTCTTATGTTTTGTCATTATTGCCTAGATCCTTCTGTAGGATTATGTTGCAGAAGACGTTACAATACTAAATGCTAAATTGCCGATTTCTTAAAAACCTTACGTGATACAGAAATTCTAATTACATATTTGTGTTCAGCAAGTCAAAATCTATTAGTTTCACCAAAATTTGTAGAGGAAACAAAAACTTGCATAAAATTTGTTGACCAGTGTAATTTATTCATTGATACGTAGATTAGACTATAATCTACGTATTAACGAATACATTAGGCATACAGAAAAACTAACTCGGTCAAAACAATAATTGATAATTTTCAATTACTGTTTTGATCGATTTAATTTTCTATGCTGCAGTAGGCCCTATATCATCAGGTTTTCATGTTTTGTGAGTTGGATTTTGCTTCTTTTGTCTGTGTTATTTAGGCCAGGAGACCTTGACCTTTATCTCTCCAGCGCTGCACGTTGAAGTTGAAAAGCACGTCCGCGTGAGGTCGCTCGGTGACTCACTGACGGCCTTTCGCTGCAACCGGCAACAGTCGCCGTTTGTCCTCGTCGTCTTTTGGGGACTTGTGACCTGCTCCTCTTCCTCCTCGTCTTCCTCCTGCTCCGAAGTCAACCTTCCCAGGATCGTCAAATGGCCGCTGCGCGACGGTCTGTTCGACGCCGGCGAGTTCACCGACTTCGACCGTAGACGAGACCGCAATCTGACGGCACTTGCGATCTACGGCGACAGAGCGAACATCGTGCACGCGCCGAAGCTGCAATGTCGTCGCGGTTCTAAAGACCAAGACCAACTGCACAGGTTTTCCCTTCGACTTTTGGATTTCTTCGACGACGAGAAGGAGGAGAAGGAGAAGGAAATGGAGGAGTTCCGATCGGATCCGGGACTGGGACCGCTCTATTTCCAGCAACCGACGCTGTACATTTTCCCGTCTGGCCCGGGATGTTCGAGTTTTTTTGGCGTCGAAGAGTTCACGATGCTGATCGACGCGGGGTACAGTCGCCGTCGGGTCGCCAGCTGGGAGTTGGTGCGGCGCTTGGAAAGACTTGACGTTCTGTTGGTCACCAACCACGGGCAGAATAACATCGGCGGACTTCGAGCAATGCTTGCTAGAATGCTGCTTCTGCTGCTTCAGGAACAGTGTCCCGAGCCTCAGATAGGCTGCGCGTTTATGAATTGTCCTGGAAAAAACGACAGTCATTTTGAAAACGTGAAATGGCAATCTGAGGTTAACGCGGAAAAGGGTTTTCACCTAGAATCATCGTCATCATCGTCATCATCGCACTCTCGCACAGAAGTGAATCCTGCGGCGGAAGCCGTGGGAGCCGCTGACGACCTGCGACGTCTGAAGGTCCAGCCTAGGACCTGCGAGGCTTCAGCGTCACAGAGCCACGTCTGTCTTTACAGAAAGGTTGGCGCCGGAAGCTTGTGCTTGGACGTGCTTCAGCCAGATGACGAAACCTCGAAACAGTATCTTCAGCAACTCGACGCCGGGTGCATCCTTATCGACAAAACGGCCAAATTACCTTTCTCCGAACTGGCGTCCATCTGTGCGGTGCTCCACTGGAGTCCGGCGTCCAGTAAAGATAAATTAATCCGGATTCTTTTTACCGGATCCTGTCCACAGAGCGCTGTTTTCAAGGGCCTGGCCGAGTGGAGAGAACGCGAAGCGTCAGTGCGCCCGTATGGAAAGATGGCCGCCTGTGCCGGCGATTTCAGAGATGAAGTTACAATCAGCACGCGCTGTACGTCGTCAGAGGCAGACGCGAATGATGCTCACCAGATTAAAAGAGTCGTTGAAAATGTTGCCAACAAGGAAGCCAAAAGAGCGTCAAGGCCTCGCCGAGGCAAAATAAGTCTTGAACCTGGACGCGGCATCGATGTTAGAAAGAATAACGCGAATAGGTCTAAAAGTGGTTCGCGCGCTAAAGGCAAATTGAATGCGAAATGTAACAGTAATGTTAGAATAGACACTAATGTCAAAATGAGTTCAAAAGGAGCTTTAAAGGGCAAATCACTCAATTGCAAACAGGCAACTGTAACCACAAAGCAGGGTAAAGGAACTTGTAGAGATACGGCGTCCGTTATTGCTGCTAAAACAGGTGAAGTTAAAAACGATAGCAAACCTACAGACGTCTACCATGAAGTAGAAGACGAGTGGAATTCTGGTAAAGCTGAAACTGTTTGTCGTGAAGGAACAAGAGATCTTGACAAGACAAAATCCTTGAAATCCTCAACTGTGTGCTGCGAGACTGAAAAAGACGCGGATGTTCGTGAAAATGAAAGTGTCACTTTCTCATGCACCGTGGTTGACGCCGTTGAAACTAGAGTCGTCGTCATTCCTGTCATCCACAGTACGACCGCACTGGAAGAGAGAGATCCTAATTCCAACGTGCCGGATTCGAAAGACTTTGCACTAACTGCAGTAGCGTTTTCCTCTAAAAGTGAAATTAGCGATGGAACAGATAATGGTGAAACAGTTAGGAATACAATTGAAAACTTGGGTGAAATGAGAGTTTCCGTTGACGAGGAAAAGAAGGTGGAAAACCAATTGTGCAAAGCAAGCAAACCAGAATCAAAAAGAGGGACCTCGATGGAAGACAGTAAAGGTAAATTGATATTACCTAATAACAAGAAAGGTAGCACCTGTCAAAGGACTCACAATAAGGAAGAAGAAAGGGGTGATAGTGATACGAAGAAACCAATCGGTGAAGATCAGGATAAAACAGATGAGACAAAGTCAATCAGGGAAAACAAAGAAATGATAGTTACGGAGAAACAGACTAGCGACGATGCCTGCACAACAGAAGCAAATAGACAAAGTTCTATTGAGAAACAGGAAACAGATGAGAAGCAATCAGGCAAAAACCAAAACAAAAATCAAGAGTTGAAGTTGATTGAAGGTGACAATGAAAGCCTGGCAATTGAGGCCAGGCGCATAGATGAGCAGTCAAAACTAAATTGTAAAGAGAAGAAAGCAGTGCAAGAAGACCGCGGAAAGAAAAATGGCATCAGGATGCAAAAACAACAAATGGACAAAAAGGAAACTAAAATCAATGGAGCTGAACGCATCGATAAAACAAAATACTTATCTGGCAGTTCGAACTATGATGACAATAACAGTATTCAGAATAATCGTGAAAAATTAACTGCCGGGCACAAAGGTATCACTGGAGCGGAACATGGACCTATCTGCAGCGCATTCGACGCTGACGAAAGTCGATCAGCCGTAGCTGAAATATTTGGCATAATGGATTCAACTCTTGATCGCGCAGACAGTCTGGATGATATCGATCCCATCCCAAAATCCCAAACTCAGAATCGAAGTACGATACATCCACACCAGCCGTCCACTGACGAAACAGCTGCGGATGCCTTTAATCTGAGGGATATGCTAGGGTTTGGTGGATTTAGCAGCGCGTCTTTGAACCCTTTTCGTGGAATGTCCGAGGAACAGACAGATCCAGTGCTTGAAGCTCTAGAAAGACCACTTCTGAAAGACCCGGTTATGTTTGGACGGAGGGATATTGACCAGGACTCGTTGGATGGAGACGATAGCTTCGATCCAAAGCAGGATTGGGGCGAACCGATGTATCTACCAGAACCAGATAAACCTGACAGTGGAAGATCCAAACAATCTCCCGGTGAAAATCCGAAAGGTGGATGCTTAGCTGAACATTCTACCACATATCCAGTTGCCGAAGAGGTTTTAGGAACTGGGAAAGAAGGCATTGCTTCTACAGTCGCTTGTGACGTGCCCGCTGGCTGTTTGTCGGGCGTGAAGAAACGCCAATGTTGTGGAAACGCGAATCTGCAATCCGACACGCTTACTCGATATAAGAAAATATTGATGAACCACGACACAGCAAATAATTCTGAGACTGAAGAAACCGACGCCACCGTGACTAAAGATCCATCGATTAATAAGCAGACAACAAAATCCAATGCAAGTACTTTATCACCAGACACTGAACATGACCGGCGCATGTTAGGCCTCTACGAGCCAGTATACTTGGATGTGGCATTCATACCGCGTGGAGGTGACCCTGGTTGCGTTGACCAGGAGTTCTTCAGATTCATCCGATCTCGTTATTATGTTCTGTCGTCGAACTGCGATGACCTCCGCATCCTCGATCAACTGCTGATGGCGAAGGAATGTTGGAACGACGACCATCGAGTCACCGTCATTCCTACCCACGACACCAAGGAGCTTTGCGACTGGAAGACAGCTCACACTTTCGATCTGATTCGTCTAAACATCGACATAAAAGAACCAGCCGACAGGTGTGAAATAAACCTCTGGGGTCCGGGAACACAGGGGTTTCTGGCATCGTGTGTGGAATTCAAGGAGCAGCTGTCTACGTGATTAACGAAGAATAGTATCACACAGTCATATGTAGGCCTACTACTGTGAACTGGAAATATATTCCTTATTTTAAAGTTAATAAAATAAGATAGGCTAGTCATTTTCACATCCTCCGTCTATTTGCCACTGCGCTAAATTTTAATAAAATTATGAATATCCTATACACTATCAATTATGAATAGGCCTATCCTATACACTCAGTGCCGGATTTACCATTGTGCCAAGGTGTGCTCTAGCACAGGGCCCCGTAGTCACAGGGGGCAGGGACCCCATCGTTACGATGAAATATTTTTGTCATACGATGCGTCATCTGCGTGCGACCTCGTCGTTATAGGGTTATGATTCCCAACTTCGAAAAATTCTGACAGTAGTAGAATTTTAATTTAACATTTCCACATTTAAATTTAGCCCATTGCTGACTAGGCAATTACAGACAATTTTTACTTCTGTAGGCTATATAGCCATTTATTTTCTTTGCATAAAAACAGTTACGTACGTCTGTTGTTTTTCAGTTCACTTCAAACTTTTCACATCAATTTAAAAGGTATTCTGTGTAAAACTTACTTTTCCAACTTATTGTGTGTATCTTCCAAATAAAAACTTCAGTGGAGTTATCATTACTGCATTGTTATTGCTAGAAACTAAAATAATAACTGTGTCTTAAGCAAAACTTATGAAATTGAATGCTGCTCATAAAATTTGTCTAGCAAGGTCAGTGGCATAGCCAGGATTTCCAGAAGGGGGGTTTTGGTTTTCAGTTTTGACCGCGACCAACTTGGGAAAAATCTTGACAAGCAAAACAGATTATCTCCTCTATTTTTTCCTGACAAGCAAAAAAAGAAAAATGGTCGTCGCCTTTTAAACGTTTTACATTCTATAGCCAAGGGGTTTGACCCCAAAATCACGTCCCAAAATTAAAAATGCATAGAAACTCATTAAAATATTTTTTCGGCAGCCAAGGGGGGTTTTAACCCCAAAAAACCCTCCTGTGGCTAAACCACTGAGCAAGGACATGACGTGTTTTGCACCAAAGCACAATTTCAAGACATTGCACTAAAAAACAAAATTAAGAGTCTTTGAAATTTTTGTGTTTTTACAATGTGACTATAGTCATACTATCATGAAATTCAATGAAATTTCATACTGTCATGAAATAGTAAATTACGGCATTATATGACACTGTAAACAATATTAGTGGATACATATCATCCAGCAATCAACAGTCTCTGATACAACATGAAACATGTGCATTTTGACCGCTGTAGACAAGGAAGAGTTTAGCATATCCATATTTATCAAAAAGATGATTTCATAACCATAGGTGTAAACTTGGATGAAAAGTGGGAGTAACCCCTATATCTTCCCCTGCCCTATGGTAACCTCTTTAAAAATGGGGGGTTAGAGTCTAGAGGCCTATTTGAAGTTTACGCCCATGTTCACAACCTGCAAACTTGCATCATTTACGAACTCGGCACAAAACAGTCACGTCAGAATGGTTTACTTCAAATTTCTCTCTTACTTCGTAAAACTTAAAAACCTCGACATTTAACCAGCTGTCTTTTTGTGTGATCAGTGACTATAGTCATACTATAGTCATACTATAGTCATACTACGCACAAATGATGCTCGGCTTCCTTTTTATGTCCACTATCGAGAACAGATGAGCGCGCGCGCGCGTTCACTGATTGGCGATCGTAACGATGCCGTCGTCCAAGTGCAACACGTTGTCGGCCATAACTTGGTACTGGCCGTTGGGGTGTTGCATGGCCAGCACAACGCTTCCATCTGCTATAGTGGCAGCATTTACTGTCACCTGGCTGCCGACCGACAGCGCCGAAGACGAATCGCAATGTGACGGATCTTGAACGTACGTGCAGTTACTCGACGACTGCGAACTGGTATAACGCGAGACCGGCGGCGACCCAAAACCATCCAGAAGGAGTGGAGGAAGAGTACTTTTATCGATGAACTGCAAGTAACAGTTTCACAACAATAATAACTTGTTGAAATGAAATCTCAGGAAAAGTGCAAGTCACATTCTCTTAAACTGCTGGCTCTGGTTTCTGTTTACAATTTACCTAATATCGAATAGAAGAAACTCGTACTACGGTCAAATGAGATGACGTGATGCTGCCGCTGTTACCTGCTTAATATCACCAAACGTAGCAATAGAGGAGATTCCAGTAGCAGCTGCCACCTTGTGTTCGACAGAGTAGAATAGATACTCCTCAAATAGGAGACGAATAAGGTGGAATGACCCGAAACTAGTCGCACTGCGCAGAGTAAGGTCACGAAGCAAAAGAGAACTGCAAAACAAATCAAATCACGATTGGTAACGAACAGACATCACAATAAATTTAGAAAATAGAATATTCAAATCAGAAAAGAAAATCTGTAAAAATCTCTGCAAGAAATCTGGTTTGGGCACATAAAGTAATGGGGCAGCAAATCTTCCAAGGCGAGGAGCATATCTTCAGGAATATTCAGCATAGATTTCACATATTCAAGCTGTCCTGTCAGCAACTTATTTTAACCCCTTAACTGGGGATCCCGGATATATCTGTCCATTTTACATTGAATTACAGTTAAATACACGGCTAAGGGGTTAACTTGGACAATATACTCAATTCAACAAGCAACCTATTTAAGCATTTAGAGCAAGAATAATATGATCATGCTTATGCAGTTGGTGATGGATCTAGCAAAAGACTTTAGATTTAACAGTTTATTGTATTATCAACATTCTGTAGAGATGCTCTAATAGGAATGACATTTGCAAAAAGTCAACTGGTATGAAAGAGAAGATTGTTCAGTGACAGACTTATTTGGGTTAAAAAATAAACGAAAGTTGTGGCAATAATTATATGTTTTGTTGTGGTATATCTCCGACCTGTAAAATGACCACTTGAGAAGAAACTGCCTGGCTGCTCGCGCAAAATCTGGAGTCCTGATGTGCTCCTGGAGAATGTGATACGTGATACTATCGAGCCAGCGAGTCCACTGCTCAAGACCAAATCGCTGACCAAGCGTTCTCTTCAATTCTGTCTCGAGCTGAAATATCAGTCTGTCGTCGCACTGGCAAACCCAAGAAGCCTGTTCCTAAATAAGCAGGTCATCAGAAAGTCAAACAGCTAGACTCTTAAATAATAAACCTTACACAAGGCATGGCTTAGGCCAAATGAAACTACAAAACAACAAATCTGATATATTAACAGCA
Source organism: Metaphire vulgaris (assembly GCA_018105865.1). Taxonomy (NCBI): domain Eukaryota; kingdom Metazoa; phylum Annelida; class Clitellata; order Crassiclitellata; family Megascolecidae; genus Metaphire; species Metaphire vulgaris. The sequence continues at coordinate 6,003,234 of CM030847.1, read as the reverse complement.
AATGAATCTGGAAAGCAAACTATTTTGAGACAGTCCCTTTAAATGCTTCTGACTGTAACTGAAGAGAAAAAACATATGCAGAAAATAAAAATGGAAACAAAAAAAATAATTTCACAGTCAAAAAGATTTGGAACAAAAAATCATAAACTGAAAATAACACTGGCTAGATAGGCTAGATTGTAAATGAGGGAAAAAAATCAACGTATACATGAAACTAGAACTGATGATTTCCTACGTGGATATGTGTGAAATCGACTTTATTCAGATCGGAAAGCATCTGTGAGACGTTCGTGCTGTTCTGAAGAACCGCCCGCGCTGCTTGCGCCAGGTGGTTCAGTGACGTATAGCGCCGCAACATCTGCGCAAATGCATTTGCCGCCACCGTCTGCAAGACGAAAGGCACGGACATTTAAACAACACATCAATTATCAATTATACAATCAGCATTGAATTTCCAGCATGGAAGAGAAAATAATCCTGAATACTGCAACGGAGCAAACAGTTGAGGTAACACGCCCTCAGGGAAGGTCCAGAAGACGATGGATTGATGAGGTTAGGGAGTGGATGGATGGGATTAAGTTCTGGAGAAGCAATTCATGTGGCACAGGACTGTTCCTAATATGACTTTGAATTGATGGATGGATTAAATTTCTAGTACTTTAATTAAGTATAAACAATCAGACATCATTGCTCAAATATTTTTACACAAATGTTCTTGTTTCAATCAATGAAACCTAGGTACCCAAAAAATACAATATGTGACTAAAGAAGTTTCCTAAGTATATCAAATTAAAGACGAAGGAAAGTCATATTTGCTTCTTTAAATCTGCAAACTAAATACAATTGCTTGATTTTACCTTAGCAGTGAGCAAACCAGCAGGAAATCCATTCAGTGTCAATCCAAGCCATGGTTCAAGATTTTTTGAGAAATTTCTTAAAACCAGTGTCAGTGAGCCTAGGTGTAAATCAAGTAAATCGTTAAACAAATCAGTAAACCATAGAAAAGAATCAATATCGAATTTTGTTTAAAATTAAGAAACAGAGAATGTCCATAAGAAAAGCTAAGTTTAAGTCTGATGTGAAGATTTTCAAGAATAGACATAGAGATTAAAGTGATGACACTAATAAACTTCACATTTCAAGATGATTTTAAAAACTGCCATATTAAATAAATCGATTCTACTCAATGTGCTATGGTTGAGGTGCTTAACCTTTATAACCAACATGTTATGAAGCTGAAATACCGGCTTTAATGGGCCGTCGGGTTAATTACCTTGTCAAAAAGTAAATGGCTTCAAAACTCACTTAACTATACATCAGTGTAACTGCAAACAGAAAGGTAATAATAGAATTTTAAAAGGGCAGATGGCAAATATGAAACTCACCAGGAATAGGGCGCAAAACGTCGGGAATTAGGACATCGAGGAGGATCGTGTAGAATGCGTAGTCTGCCAGGCGGACAAATTTCTGAACACAATCAGCATCGCTCACCATTCGCATCATCTCGGCCGACAGAAAATGTTCATCGTCTTGCTCATCGCTAGAATAAAACAATTCATGTGCTTAAGTTGATTTTCGAATACTCAAATCAAACTGTCAGTCAGACATTATAATAATTAAATAGCGATGTAGCCAAAACAGTGTTGCTACAGCATTGAGACATGCTTTACTAGATCACTATTTTGCTACTCCATGCTCTAAGGCATATTAAAAAGATGGCAATATGCAGTGAAAATTACTCAGAGGGGATTGGTTTAAGCGCAGCGCTGAGCTAAGGTATTCGCTAGTATGGAAAAATACAAAGTTTCAGAGGCAGTCAAAGCAATTGTCCAATTTAAACTTGCCACATCAAACCAAATAGCCTCAAATGTGCATTAGTCCTATAGTTACCTATAAAGCTGTCCCATTTGCCAGAATGTCTGCCAAATTTTCGGTAATGCAGCCAAATCCATCAGAGCCACATGTGCTAGAATTTCCTGAAAATAAATGGGCAAAGTAATTATAATCAATGCCTAAAATAGAAAATATTTCATAATGATCCTTATTTTACTCACTGAAAGACCAAAACACAACAACGGGAATTTGGCTTCAGTTGCAATTTGTGACAGATGGGTCCTTTCAACCTTTTGGAGGAACAAAACGGTTGAAACGAACAAACATATATCGACAAATAACAGACCAGATAACGTCTACTGTCATTGTTGTACTTTCAGCCACACGATTTGTGCAAAGCATAACGTACGCGGCAGTGTTCCTTGTACATCTGTTCAAATATCGTCAATTCTTCAACAGACACTCCTTCAGGAAGCAGATCATTGTCAGTCAGAGTGAGCGAAGCCAGATCGTCCAGCTGTATCGAGGACGTGTCGCCGAGGAAACTGATGTGCTCGCGCTGCTGCATCGTCAGTCCGTCGGAGTCCATCTGACCATCGTCCCCAGCATCGCCATCCGTCTGGGACAGTCTAAAATGGTCAGCATAAAGAAACATTGAATTGAATTTAAAATTGATTGGAAACTTGAAAATAACTGCAAAGCAGTGCAAAAAATGGACAAAAATCTTGAGATTAGATGCTTACAGTAACATTGAAGCTATAGACACTGTCCATTTGTGCCGTCATTCTAGCCTGAATTCTATTTTGATACACTAAACCCACAAATTCTTCTAACCACTGTTTCCACTTTAATCTTAATTTTTTTGAATGTACAGTACATTAACAAATAAAGATATGTGACTGCAAAAACAAGGCCTCAAACAACCCCATTTGATTAACTGATAACCCCTTGATTCCACGTATGCTGTACATGTACTAACTAAAATTCTCTACTGCGCATGGCCTGAAACTTATTCATCACTAGTACCGGTAGTTACTGGTCAAAGCATTCGAAACTTGATATTTCATGCAAATGGCAAAAGTTAGTGGTGTCTGTACAGACAATAACATCAGTTTTTAAAAGAATAACAAACCCGTTATTTGAACTGCCGTCATCATTCACCGTCAGAAGTGATGAAGATGGTTTGATTCTGATACCATAGTAATGATACTTTGAATTGCCTCTGTACATAAAACACCAAGATAAGTGAGTGAGTGCAACACAGAAACTTAAAAACTTCTTTTTGGCTATTGTCATATAGAAATTGTAGATAAAAAGTCAACAAATAGTCACTGTAAATCATCAATATTTTCAAGCATCAAACACCTTGTATGAGTGCGTGTGTGTGTGTGTGTGTGTATGACACAAATACAAAATTTTTTCCACATAACATGAAGAATGAAAGCACCAGCTTAACACGCGTACCTGGTTCCCAGTCTTCTCGTTTTGATTCCGGCAAAAACCAGGCGAACAAGTTTACCGAAGGACGCAGCGTTCATCGGTTCGATTGACGCCAGTCGACAGAAACGGGTGTAATGGTTATAGATGATACTGCGTGGCATGCTAGCATTTTCCGCACTTTCAAAGTTATCGTGAAGAAACTGCATCTGAAGCAAGAGTAACGAGTTATTTTTCAAGACCATGCTAAACAACTACGGTAATCATTTGAATGACTAGCGACAGCTGTAAAGGCTTGGTTTGAAAATGTAGCACCAAGATTAAAAATAACTGTAATTAAGTTCAGCAAAGTAACTCTTGAGCTTTTTAGATGGCCCTTTTATTTACAAACAATATGATCCATAAAATCATAACAAAGATTGATTTATAAAAAAAGAGTAATAAACTAAAAAACTCAGTGTTTGCGGCACCATCAAACACATAGGAAGCAGCTTTCAAAATTCAAGAAAACAAAAACAATCATTTCAAATAAATGCCAAAAATTTACTTCTTGCTGACAGAACTTTACATCAGTATTGGAGACAAACGTTTCGCCTGAATTCTAAAACAAATATTATTTAGACATTTTATCAAACTCCAAAGGTCCTTATCAAACTCTTTAAGCAAATAAAATCATAGTATGTACAAGACCTAAACAGAATTTACTTTGACTCATAGAATACTGGAGATGCAGTGGAACAGTGGTAGAATTCTTGCCATACAAGCAAAGGGCTGCAGGTTCAAGTCTGGCCCTAATCACCTAGGGCAAGTTGTTCACCCCTAACTGTCCATGAGGTAGGCAATTGGAAACCATCTTCTTCCTGTTACCTCTTCTCATCTCTTCTTCTGCTTCTCCATTTTAGTATCCTAATTCTTTTATACCAATTTGTAATATATCAAACTATTATCTAATTATCAAAATATGAAACATATTTGCATTTGTCTTTATAACTATTCTTCAGATATTGAATTGTACTTTGGTCTTGATTTAGATACTAATAAATTGATTGATTGATTGATTGATTGATTGATTGATTGATTGATTGATTGATTGATTGATTGATTGATCCCATCCTGAGTAGCAAAAATTCAATTGGCCCTGTCTTAGGGCAGGGAACTCATCACAAGCATCAAAGAATATTGTTAAGCCTCTGATTAACTGAATTTCACTGTACCAAACTAGGAGAAGCCTGAAGCACAGAGCCAGATGATGACACATCTTTCCCAGTTGTGCCCAAATGAAGAATATACGTTCCATCTGGCTGCTCAATGACTTGACCCTGCATTGTGGAGAGCTCGGTGCTCCCTCTTCCAATCTGACAAATCAGAAATCAAATAAAACATTAAGCCTACAACTCAGCTATGCTCAAAGTAAAAGATAATGTAAGTAGATAATCAAAATTCTACTACAAGAATTCTTTTATGAATTAAACGACCATTGCTAATAGCAAAAAAGAGCTTCTAGTACATGAAGCTTTGACACAACAGTAGAAATCAACAATTCAAAGAAAGAAAAAGCAAACTCTGCAATAACAAAACTTCTCCATGGATATCATCACAACACCACTGTAACTATCAGAAAATTCCAAGACAGCATGCATTCTATGTGCTATCAATTGTTATAGCATGATGAAAAATAGCAATGATCACCTGCATTTCTGGATTTACTGTGTCGTAAAAATTTCCAGAAACGTATACTGCTGGCTGATGGAAGCTTCCATAAGCAGCCCTAAAATTTACCAGCACACAAAATGAACATTTGAAATTTGTTGCAGCAGTATGGGGGTGTGACAATGCAGTGGCAATGTTCTTGCCAGGCAATTGAAAGGTTGTGGGTTTGAACCTGACCCTAACCACCACAAAAACCACTACCATAGAAATTAAAAAGAAACTCAAGAAAATTAACAGTCTAATTCAGTCAGAAGCTTTTCCAACATTCAGTGTGAAATCAACTAAACCAAACAACAGTTTAATAAATTCTCCTCTCAGATTTTGAAACCTAATATCGAAAGTATTTAAATACTACATCTACATGTAATTGATTGTATAAATAACAAGCCTTACTGTGACGAGAAACCATCTGACTGGCTAGGTTGCATGCTTCAATAACTGAAAAATAACATAACACATTTTACATATTTTGTGACAATTCAAGAAAGAAACGTTGAAATCAGCACTTGAGCCACTAAAAATCCCTCATAATATCACAATCAGCTGCTTCTATGCATCATGAAGTCTGCGCTATTGAAGTCGATGAATGGATAAGTGATGCTCAAAAGTTGGCTATAAATGTCAATTCAATCTGCAGAAAGCATTAGGATTTCTAGTACACGCTTCACAATCCTGCCTGGTTCTACATAAGTTCTAGAAACACATCTTACAGACGCCCTACCAATGTTAACTATATAAAAAAATTGACGCCACATAAGTCTTATAGCTAGTAACACAGGCATGCGCTTTTGAGAAGAAACACAAAAATTTAAAACCAGTTTTTGTATATTCGTCAGTTATTATAATTCTAAAGTGCTCCTAATTACAAAGTTATAAAAGAATTTACTGAAGTTTGCAAATTAAAAATAATAATTCCTCACTAATTATAAACCGGAAGTACTTTATATTTCTTGCATACAAATCGGCTTTGTAGCGCATTTATTTTAAACAAAAATCGTTTCATTAATCATCTAACTCATCTTAAAACTCTCAAACAATTCTCCCTGTAACTATTACTGTAGAAAAGCCATTTTAATGTTGACTGAAAGTGAAGTGGTTGGTAATTATTTTATCTTGCATAGGACTCGCTGAGAATTGTGTCGCATTAAAAGACAAGCATTTGTAACCATTCACCAGTGTCGCCACAGGCGAACATTAAAGTTTTTTTATAAATGAGAGCTTTGAGGCGATCGATTACTCGTTACTGGCTAACAGGGATGTAGCAGGATTTTAAGTTTAGGGGTCTGAAGGCCAAGATTCACTCCCTCCCTTCCTTTTGAGCCCGCAACGCCATTTGGGCTTGAATTCCTTGGGGGGAGGCTATAGCTAGCTTCAGGTTTGGGGCTTGAGCCCCCCGCCCATGCCTAGCTAGTAGCTACGTCCCTGCTGGCTAAGTAGGCATAGGCTAGATTGGCCTCATCGTGCAAATCAATGGTAGATTAATTATCAGAATTTAGATATGGATGTTGTGGGTTCAACACCCAATGCGAAATTAAATTTGCCAACTGCGCAGTCCAGTTTTTGTGAAAATGTTCACGCTTGTTTGAACCGACAAAGGGAGTTTGGGGGAGCTTTGTGAAATTTCACAGCGGAGTCTGGGGTAGAGCCTAAACCCGCAAAAATTTAGTGTAATATTATCGTAGATTCTAATCTTGAACTGCAACAGATTATTCAGGCTAGAGGACAATTTTGCGGGAATTTTCTGCTTCTGCTCCCCTCCTCCGGCCTATAATTTGGTTTTTTGAGCATCTTTCGACCCTAATACGATCTTGATACAAATTTACTATAGGCCTACTATACACTATACATGCATAGTAAACAGTATAGTATAGTACATTTGTATCAAAATTAAAGGGGAAAATTGTGCGGAAAAAACCGGACCGCGCGGTTGGCGAAGTTCGCGGTGGGAATCGAACCCACAACCTTCAGAGTGACAGCCTGAGAATCTACCATTGATCAACACGATGAAGCCAAACCGCATAGCCGGCAAACGGTGTCTTGAAAAGCCCTATTTACAGTAGGCCTATAAGCTCTCAAACGGCTGAACAAAAACATTCTGGACATGGTTGTTTAAAAATCCAGGAGATTCGGCGGCCGTGAAATTTTTAGCATTTAAACTTTATAAAAGAAATAAACTATATACCTCCTAAAACATTTCTAGATTCCTGAGATCTTAAAACCTTATGGAAAATATTATTTTTTTACGCATATTCATTAGGCCTATAGTGTCACGAGCATGGTAGGCCTAACGTTGATAAAAATCCTATGAACTTAGATAGGAAACTACTCAAAATTAACGCACTCAGCTTGTGAATTACTTGATAAGATTAACAAATATTTGGGAAAACGAGTGAAATGCCCTTTGCAATAAATTGTGCTAATTGTAAGTCATAACCGAAAATTATTGTGAAGGAGGAGTGATCTGAAAAATTAGATCTCGTTGAAATCTAGTAGTGAGTCGTGTAGGCCTAGCTGATTTTTGCCGGTATACAGCGCCCTTATCGAATGAATGATAAACATTTGTGTCGTGACACATAGCGACCAACCTCACAAATTCACAATCCTATCGTGCCTGTCCTTTGTAGGGGCCCTAATGTTACAAGGCACTGAAGGCAGTAATATAACGCCTATTTTGCCGATAAGCCTCAGATAACTCCTTAATTAGCAGAACAGGTTTTAGTAGCGTTTTAGCAAGGTTTTCAAATGTAAACGTGAAATACTGGTATTTGCATTTTCCAGTGGGAGCAATTGCCCCCTCTTGCCCTAATGTACGGTCGCCCATGCTACTGTAGATCTACTATTAGGTGTTAATTAAGTGATGTCTTGAGCTTGAACCCTCAAAAATGCTATTTTGCTGACTTAGCAACAGGCTAACCACTGAACCAGTCGGACAGCCGTTGGTGCTGCAGCTGTTGACTTTTGTATCATCATTTATCTAGCATTTTGTTGCCGAGGCGGGAAAAGCATGCAACGAAAGAGCAGAAATGTCTCAGGCTGTGAAAAAAAAATTATAGGTCTATATTGCAGTCGAGTTATGTCCTACTACAGGAATTAATTGCCTTCGGTACTGGACGAAGTGCAACAAGAGTGGTACTTTGGTGACAAGAATAATCCCAGCCTGATTGAAAAAACCACAGAATGCACATTTATAAAGTGAACCATCTTCATCCCCGAGCTACTATCGACCGATGCCTTGCGCATTACTAAAATGGCGCAATAGAAGTTCTTTACTTAGTCAAGAATTGAACAAAAGTTGATCATAAATTTGATTAAGAAGACACGTTTGGACTGTCCATTAATTGCGTCAACGAAATAGGGGGAAGGTCTGATAAAGTTTGGTAGTTGCTGACAGAGGGGAGGGGGTCAAGAGAAGCTGACGTCAACAACTTTATTTTTTACAAATTATCAAAAAATAGAAAATGTCATGGAATAAGCCTACTATTATTTATTACAACGGGGATTTAGCTTGACAAGAAAAAAGGTAATCGCCACCACATTTTTACACTTGATGAGCAAATAAGGGGGAAAAGTCATCACCAAAAAGGGGACCCGTCGCTGATCTCGGGGGAGGGGGTAAAAAGTTTTTGACATACTTATAGGGAGTCACTGAAAGTTTGACAGTTGTTGACTAGGGGAAGGGGACAAAAAATGCCCAAACATTGTTGATGTAATTAATGGACAGCCCCTTTAATTGGTTCTGGAATTAAAAGCTATTAAGAAATTCAAAAATTCTTGTAAGAAAATAGGATATATCTGTCACTAGTAGGTTTAGGCTATCCCAGGTAGCCAAGTTACAACATCGACTTCGGTCATTATAATTATATTCAATTTTTCTATTCATATAGAACACTCAGATGTTGCTACTATTCTCCTGTGTGAGGTAACCATGTTTACCTTAAATGAATTTAAGTTTCAAAGAATAACGACTAGGCCTAACAGGATGTATGGCAAAATTTCTCAATAAAAATTGATACTATCGTTTCAAGCATTGGCTTTATAAAGACACTGCAGTTTAGGCATGCTGCGTGTTCCAACCAGAGACGTCATTTCACTGTTTTTCAGGGAAGGGGGGAGGGCAAAAACATTTTCGACCTGACAAGTTTGCGAAAGATTCCTCAACATCAAGTTACCTAAATTTAGCCAGCCAATTGGTATGTAGAAACTAAATAACACAAACATTGGCGAAAAAAATTGTTCCCATAAAAATCAGGGGGCAAATCCCCCCTCCCCCCAAATGACGTCCCTGGTTCCAACGTCATTTCGAAACAGGCTGCGAGCCGAAGGTTATCAAAAGATAAAGGGTACGCAGTGGCGCAGCCAGATTATGCAAAGTGGGGTTGTTAACTAGAGGCACCATGCAGCTGAACACTGAAGCCGCGGTCGACCCCCCACTACCCCTCCTTCGACCAAAAGTCAACGGATTTACATAAATTGTGTTGGTCATATTTTTGGAAATGGGGTTGTTTGAACAACCCCGTGGCTACGCTACTGAGGGTACGGTAGTATAAGGCAGAAACTAGCAAGTATAACCTAATACAAACAACATTAACGATATAGGAAACACGAACGCACCACAATTTTAATCAATCAATCAATAAACTTCTATGGCGCCACTAATGAGACTGCTGAACCTGGAGTGTACAAAAATATCCAAAGAAGACTTACAAAAATGAGCGTAGGTCTAATGGCTTGATAATAAAGAACAAATATTTTCCTGTGTGTGTGTGTGTGTGTGTGTGTGTGTATTCGGCAATGGTTTGTTTAATTGAACGACCTCGGTCACCTGACATGACGTCTTTCATCTTCGCAAGACTCGCAGTGCTGCCGCTAACGGTTTTAGAGACGTTGGCAATGTTTTAATTTCCCTGCATTTTGTCGATTTGGCCACATCTTCCTATCTTCAGGATTTCGGGCGAAATTTTGAATTGTTTTAAATTTTACTGTTGAATTTGCATATTCTCAGTAAAGTTTCTCTCAGTCTAAGTCTCAGTAAGTATGTCTAAATAAATATAATGGGACCTCTTATGGCATTCGGTAAATTGTAGGTCTATATTCTCATGTTATTTCTCTGTACTGTAATGAACGTTTGGGGATGATATTAGCCGTTGTTTTGCTTCTGGTTATAAGTTGGTGTTGTCCTTCATTGGTTTCCTTCTTTGTAGGTCCTTAGGGCTGCATGCGTGCTATTAACACTTGGAGACTCATTCGGAGAAAGGCAGAGAAAGGCAAACATGCTGCCGTCTTGTGAGCAAACAGACGCAGAGAGAGAGAGAGAGAGAGAGAGAGAGAGAGAGTCAGTCGTTTGAAATGCAGAGAACGCCAACAAAAGACGTTTGCCTGACAACAGCATTTGGCAAACAAGGCAAACGGCGTCAACAGAGCGAATACACTCGATCGTTTAACCTAAGCGTCAAGAAAAATCAGATCCAAAGCAAATCAATCGGAGTGTCTCGGTAACGAAGGTGCCTTGGTTACGACAGATTATCGTGCGCCGTTAAGAGACGGAGAATTATTCGATCGGGGAAAAAGAGTTAGAATCGAAGTTAATTATTCTAATAGTAGTACAGTAATTATTGTTTGGGACTGTTGTTGTCGTTGTTGTTGTTGATTTCGTCATGTCGTCGGAACTTGCCTACCTGGATCAAACGGTCCTGAAGAAGCTACGTCTGAGGATCGATTCCGACGACCCTCTGTATCCGGGACTGAAGAAGCTGAAGATCCGCGGAAAGGATCTGAACGACCTTCCGCCGGAGATTTTCCAGATCCTCGAGCTGGAAGTGCTCGACCTGAGTCCGGAGAGGGAGGCGTGCATCGACTACCACCTGACCAGCCTCCCGGCAGGTATCGGCAACCTCATCAACCTGCGCGTCCTGATGCTCGACACGAACCACCTGGACGACGTTCCGCCGGAGCTCAGCCTGCTCGGCCAGCTGGAACGCCTGTCCCTCAGCAACAACCACATCCGGCGCCTCCCCGACGGATTCTCGAAGCTGCGCCGGCTCGAGAGCCTCCACCTGGCCAACAACAAGTTCGAGGCGTTCCCGCTGGCGCTCTGCGATCTGGCGTCCCTCCGCTTCCTCGACTTCAGCGACAACCTGCTGCCCGACCTGCCCGACAACGTGTCCCGCCTCCACAACCTCGAGTCGTTGATACTCGTCTTCAACCGTCTCGAGCGCATTCCCGACTCCGTCTGCGACATGATCAACCTGCACGTTCTCTGGCTCGGCAACAACCGGCTGCGTCGTCTGCCGCGCAACTTCGGTCGTCTGCGCAACCTCGACTGGGGCTTCAGACACACGTCGTCGTCCGTCATAGACGGCAATCCCATCACCCATCCGCCGCTCGACGTCTGCAAGAAGGGAGTCGAGGCCATCGCACGCTACTTCGCTCAGTCGGAGTCCGATCAACATCATCGTCTGCGATAGACGACGACGACGACCAAGGGGGCGTCGACCCAAAACCCGGGTCGAATAGTCCGACCAAAAGAACAGAAAATAGAAACAACGTCGTATCTGATAATAATTACACTACTACTACTACTACTACTACTACTACTACTACTACTACTACTACTACTACTACTACTACTACTACTACTACTACTACTACTACTACTACTACCAATAATAATAATAATAATAATAACTGGATATTTAAAATGGTGTAGTAAGATGCTCATAGGAGTTGGAAACCACTGTCGATCATGCAGCCATATATTCAACTTCCGTTTGTCGCTACAGCTGTTGTCTTTAATTCTACGAAAACAATTACTGTACAATTCGCAGTATAGAACGTCACAACGACATACATATTCAATTTTATTTATTCATAATTTTTGTACTATAGGCCTCATCGCTATGTATAAATGAAACTGATGATGAAATAAATGCTAATCTTGTATCCCATTATACTGTACCTGAATTACTTTTAGAAGCATTCACACAAGTGAATATTTGGACAGATTTCTCTTATTAAATCCTGATATTATGTATTTTATAAGAAAACCGCCATTCCCACAACCAGACAAATCATTATTTTCGGACACCTATTGTGTCAACTGAGCAATAATTTGATTAATTTCATCTTCCCAGTATTATTGACCTTTAGGCGTATTTCTTCTTTGCGTCTAGAGCTTTATTTAGTTATTTAATATCATTTGAACCCGCGAGCGTCGCAGACATTTAAATACATTGAAAAATAATTACAGTATAGGGCCTAATCACAAAGTGTTGTTAGGGCCTGTCCATTAATTACGTAGACAAAATAGGAGGAAGGTTTTTTAAAAGTTTGACAGTTGTTGACAGGGGGAGGGGTCAAGAGAAGTTGAGGTCATCACCGCGAAAATAATAGCTTTCTAAACATTTAGGGGGACCCGTCACTGATCTTAGTGGGGGGTCAAAAGTCAAATGTCAAATTTTTGACATAATTATAGCGGGGTCATTGAAAGTTGACAGTTGTTGACAAGGGGGTCAAAATTGCCCAAAAGTTGTTGAAGTAATTAATGGACAGCCCCTTATTATAGCATTTAAAAAACAAATCCATTAAAATTATAGAATAGAACTACCATAGACATACTGATTGAATTTTGGGACACTTTTCCTTTGATGAATGGTGGTTCTGGAATCCGACATCTGTTGGAATGATGCCAGGAATCCAAGAATTTTTTTGTATTCAGGAACGCTGCTAGCATTCATTATTTTTTAAAAGTTGTCTTCCATTAGTATTTAGAATTCGGCGTCATTGGCAGTAACTTTACCGATTCTCCAGCTAATACCACATATAAAATCTATTTAAGTTCACATGTTTACTGGAATCTAAAACTTTCCTCCGACGTGTCTCGCTTCAATTTCTAAAAAAGAAACGATTGCAGATCGGCGCCGCTGTCTGTAACATTTCACAAGAATCGCTGACTTCGTTGCGCTCTTGTTGTCTCGATGCCGATGTTAATTTCACACTGTCACGATTTCATTCAACGTCACAATACTCCACAGTTATGGTCTGAGCAGCAACACACGCCACTTGCCACGTTTGCAGGCAAATCAGGGTAAATACGGAAAGCGTTTAGAAGTCCTGAAAGGACCGGAAAGTTAACTAATGACTGCGAGTGGCGTGCTGAGAGATCATTTTAGTCTAGGAGTTATACAGGGCCATTTAGACGCGTTCTACAATTGAGAGAAAGGGCGGCGTTTAGCGCGTACAGTTAAGTCACGCGCTCTTGCGTAATTGGCAAAGAAGTCTCTGCATCAATACAATGGCCTTATTGCCGTGTGCATCGATACTGGCGCTACAAAAATGCGCACTGGAAGTAGTCGATCTGTGGAAGGACAGTGTGAAAACTTGTAACCAATTTGCCACCATCTTTGCTAAGTTTCAGACGATGGTTACCATGTAAATTACTTTAAAACTTCTAGTACAAGCCCCGACTTCTATTGAAGCAAATACTCTGGCTGTTTTAGACCAGGCTTCTCTTAGACGTTATACGGTAATCTGATCGCACTTAACAAAATGGCGGAAAGCTGGCTCACTTTCAGACATCATGGACTCTTTCTAGTGTTACTCGTATTCTATGATCGCCACTACCATGAAACCAGGCATACAGAAGCCTCGAGTACGTATCGTCATCGCTTAGGAGTTACACTATTATTGCCAGCGCTTTAACAGTGGCGGCTCCAGGAGTTGGCAAGTGGGGGGTGCCGTTGCGGTGGCAACTTCTAAGCATGGGGCCGACCATTTATTGATAGGTATTTAGTAGTAAGTATAGGGTCTCAACATTAAGGGGGCCGCTGGGTGGGTAGGCATTCAATAGGGGCACGGACGCCCTCCGGGCCCCATGTGGAGCCGCCACTGCGCTTTAATCTGGTATTAAGTACTAGCAACTCTGAAGAACTTTTTCAAGGTAGCAGGAAAAGAGGAGGAAGAAGAAGAGGCGGAAGATGGAAGAGAACGATTACTACCCCAAGAATTAATTATTATATGTCTTCATATGTAAAAGTAAACGTTAAAAAACTCAAATTCGTCATATTTTACTGCGACTCAGAGATAACGAGTTTACTTTACATAAATTAATTTACAATCGATTACGTAGAACATAAAGTAGCTTCTATGTAACAATTTATGAACGGATTGCTTTATTAATAATTTAAGCAGTTACATTCTTAAATCGTTAAATTGAATTAAATAAATTAACACATAAAATATTTAACCAAATTATTGAATTCTGACTGCAACGTAAGTATTCAATCGTATAAGCCTTACACAGAGTTTCCCAAACATTTTGGAACCGCGGCCCACCTCAACGGTTTCGTAACGTGCCGCGACCCTAATCATAGCAGGTAATATTTTTTAATGCATTAGGCCATCTGGCGAACGTTAGTTAAACAGAATCTTTCGAGTTTTGAATAAACGAAAAAAGAAAAAGCCCTGATTCAATTCGAATGAAAATATGGCAAATATATTAGGCAGAATTATTTATATTTTGCCAAATATAAGACAAAAAAAGAAATAGATATTGAAATCTCATAAAATTTGTCTTTTAAAAATCTTTGCCAGGAACATAGCTTTGTTGTTATTGGAGTTTCAGAGCAAAATGGTGGAATACGCTTTCCTTGCGTTATTGCGAAATAAGATTAAATTCTTAAAGTACTGTAGGGCAGGGTTTCCTAAACAGTTTTAAACTGCGGCCATTTCAGCGGCTTTGTAACACGCCGCGACCCTGAAAACTTATTGCCAACTAAAATTGGATAAAACACTAATCATTTTAGCATAAGCCGTGTGTGGAGAATTGCAGGCATATAAATTTCTTAAAACCCAAGCCTAATTGCAACTTTCAAGGCTTACGAATGACATTTTGGTATCGGTTAGAAAATTACACGTTTGAATCACTCATATTCGTTATTTCGCGCTACCCAGGGACCCATTTAGACTGAGCCCTGCGACCCACAGTTTGGGAAACACTGGCCTAACAAACAATGCAGACAGAAATAATTGTACAAGGCACGTTGTTTTCCCGTCAGCTGAGCGTGTGATAACTGATATGAACTTCATTGGCGCAGCAAGCAGTATTGCAGGGAACCAGCGTCCTTCTTCCGGTCTCTTCTTTGAGAAAGCGCCCACCTCCTCTGAACAACGACGCCACCTTTACCTGTGAATCTTGAGAGGCGAACTGTGTGTACCTCCACTCGAAGAAGAAGAAAAAGAAGAAAAAGAAAAAGAAGAAGAAGAAGGAGGAGGAGGAGGAGGAGGAGAGAAAGAAGATTGAGACGAAAATATGCCTAGATCTCGTCGATTTTCTCCTAGAACCGATGCGAAACCAAAACAAGCGAGGCTAGAAGGGCGGTATTCAGTCGGTGACAGTGCAGCTGCGACCGGCGGTTGTAGTAGTTGTCGTACTGCGGATGAAGCGAACAGAACGCCTGAACGGTTCTTTTCGTCTGCTCCAAAAACGGACGAACGTAATATTCGTCGAATCTGACGGCGAACGACGATGATGACGATGATGACGACGACGACGACGATGGCTGCGTCACCGTCACGGCGTCAAACTGACGACAGGACGCTTGCACCGTTGTCTTCACTTCGTGGTAGCACTTTATGGTGACCGTGACAACCCTGCAGATACAGTGCATATAAACTGTGCTTAACCAAGGTAATAACGTCATAAGTCAAAAGGCGCTATGTTTTTTTTCGATCAGGATAGGAACGGCCTAGATGGAACTGACGCATTCCATAGACCAGAGAATGAATGAAGTGAGTCATGAACAGAGTACTGTCAGCTAAAGGTTACAAAATACAACACGACACCATAATTGTCAAGAGTTACTTCGCAGAATACAGACCTACCAATATGGAGACTTGCCCAGACAAGTAAAGTAACCTCGATTTTTAGGCCTAGCCTATAGAAATAGCCTCATGTTTCGCCTAGGTGTTGGCATGCACAAGATATTTCAAGTCACTAAACTTAAACACGAGTGCGTTACACTTACATAAACGTCGTCTCCTAGAGATTTTTGGGGAGGAGGGGTTGTGAAATGGGATGAACAGGTATAGGTTCCTGCAGTGTTTTATCCAGACTCCAGGCCTTGGAGGGAATTGAGGCTTTCGGGGGGATCGACTTGGTTGGAGGAAAAAAGACACAGTTAAATGCAAAATTTGTGTAAGTGCTGGGATTTTTTTTTGGGGGGGCGGGAATTTTGAGGTTGGGGGACCTCCCCCCCTAACAGGCCTGTATAAAACACTGGGTACCTGAATGGGCAAGTTTTTTTCGTTTTCCGCAATGGAAATAAAGTAAGCAAGCAGGTTCTGAAAACGTAAACGCCAATATTCTTAGACTTAATTACAAACGCGTAGCGCGTAAGTTGGCCGAGCGAAGATACCTGCACGCCCTGTTGAACTGTTTTTGAGCAACGGAAGTCTTGAACTGCTTGTCGAATGCCTCGGTGCACGTCTGAATCAGAGAGACGAACGGAAGAAAACATTCAACGAAACGCAAACCGTCTGTTGGCAGAAAACACCAGAAAACACTGTCTGTTATTTAGTGATCTATTCTATATGATTATGCATCATTCACAACAAATAGTTAGACCTAGTTATATTAATATTATTATTATTATTATTATTATTATTATTATTATTATTACTATTATTATTATTCGTTTTAATATAATTACCAATGAAAATCGTCATAGTGTTAAACCTACCCCCGCCTGCCCACCCCCACCCCTCCACCCCACCTCCCGGCCAATGCTAATTCGAATCCGCCACAAACGGAGGCAGATGGCTGCAGGGTGCCTGCTCAGGTTTAAATGTCAGAATTCTATATAGGAATCTCAGACAGCAGACGCCTTAATAAGTAAGAGCGCATGGCAGAAAGCAATGTCGTCGCTGGTGCATTGTAAATAGCTTATGCTATCCTGTTCGTGTTGTCCCTAATAGCATGCTCTATAGATGTTATCATAGAGCGTCCGCCGAGCAGAAGACTATGACGACGACTGAATGTGACGTCAATTATACGTTAAGAGCCACCTAGCGGCGAAAGAGACGCCCTCTTATGCACACCCGAGAATATCATCATCGTCCGTATAGACCAGACGATCAAATGAGACGGAGAATCAGTCATCCTAACAACCAGACTAGCAAAGACACTCGAACGAAGAGAGACGGAGACAGGGAGAGACGGGCAGAAGGAGACGGACACGGGGAAAAGGCAGAGGTTTAATAGGCACAATAGCCTGGCACATACATACTATTGGCGAGCTGGAGAAAGAGAGAGAGACAGACAGAGACAGACAGAGACAGACAGACGGGCAGACAGAGACAGAAAGACAGAGACGCAGCGCCGCAAAAGCAAGCAATTTGGTCATCTTGGCGATGCGAAGTCTATTAGCAAATTAGTCTAATAGCAGGGAATATAAAGCAACCGACAGAAAGGCTGTAACCAACAACTGTAGACGGTAGACAGAAGTAGCATCACACACATCTAGCAGTCAAATGCGTCTGCCACGAAGCATCGGTTGATCTATGTACTACAGATAATAAAGTCCTCTGTCTGTCCATCTGTCTGTCTGTCTGTCTGTCTGTCTGTCTGTCTGTCTGTCTGTCTGTCTGTCTGTCTGTCTGTCTGTCTGTCTGTCTGTCTGTCTGTCTGTCTCTCCCCCTCTCAGTGTATCATTCTCTTTTCAAATGGAGAGGCACGCGAATGGCCCAGACACCACCACTCATACACACGGAAATAGAATTGACAACCCCTCTGACGTCATCGATTTCTAGTCACATGACTACCACACGACCTCCATCATCTGATGCCCCACCTCCTACCCCCCCACGTAGATTGATTTCAAGAACGAGAACGTGCATGGTGATGAAGACAACGACGAAGATGATGATGATGATGATGATGATGATGATGATGATGATGATGATGATGACAATGACGATGATGATGATGACGATGATGACTATGCTGATGCTGATGACAATGACGATGACGATGATGGTGGTGGATGATGATGATGATGGTGGTGGTGGATGATGATGATAATGGTAGAACCTACGTTGACCAGGTTCTCGACACGGGTCGGAGAAGATGGTCAGACGGTCGGCGTGTGCGTTTATTTCGTCGAAGGCACCGGGGACGACGGCACCGCACAGCCGCAGAAGCTGTTGGTAGCAGACGCGCGTCTCGCGCCATCGTCTGCAAAACGAACAGCAACAAGTGGCACCGGGCCCCGAACAACAGTCAAAGCAGGTGGCATGACGTGACATAATGACGACGCTTAATTAAGCGCCGGGCGTAATATGGATGCATATCAGGTGACGGAGAACCTCTGCCCGTGACAGACTAATGATAATTTTTACAGTTACAGTAAAACTTCGTTATAACGAACCTAGCGGGTCTGTAAAATCTAGTATGCTATATCGGAAGCACGTAATATCCTACGTCATCCAATACGGTTGCGCATCACATGTGCACGGGACCGTGCATTGCGGTGCGCTTCAACCGACTATAGTCTACGTTTTAACCGAGTCCGTTATAACGAAGTTCTACTGTACAACGAACTCTCTACCAGTGTTTAATCTAGACTCCTGGACTCCGGGGGGGGGAAACTGAAAAAGCCGGGGGGTGAACTGACAAAGCCGGGGGGAATTCTGCTAGGGGCCGCTGTTAGTCTATGTAGTATTCCAAAATTTTCGGGGGGAGGAATTTGAAATTTCCGGAGGAAAGGGCAATTCCCCCCCGGAAACGGCCTAGATTTAACACTGCTCTCTACTAAACGAGATGCACCGGGACGCGCGCTTTGTTAGAAGATTAGATGTGCCTGGATGAAAAGATTGGCCGAAATCTAAACGCAGGAATTCATTTTGTGGCACCGAATTACTTAAGAACGCGGGTTTCTCGACGTGACTCGAAACATCAAAATATGCAATTCGATGAAACGTCGTTATATCGCGCAACATCGTATAACGAAATTGAGACGACACATGTGGAATCGGCCAAACGCTTCGATTTGCGGACACGAAACAACCTCCTCCTCCCCCTCCTCAAAATTCGCTTTAATTAGACCGCCTACTGCTGCCCAGATCGAGTCCAATCCTGGAGGGATACGAAGGTCGCCGGAAACCCTTTTGCTATGCGGACGAGACCAATAACATCCAACGGGCGCCGGACTCAGGGGCGTAGCGACGGGGTGTATATCGATATATATATACACCCCCCCCTCAAAAAAAGGCTACCTTAAAGCTTTTAATGTGCTTTTTAAAGATTTTTGACGTTTTTTTTAAAGATTTACACCCTCCAAATCACATTATACCCCCCAATCAAATTCCTGGCTACGCCCCTGGCTGGACTTTGAGCATCTTTCGACCCTAATACGATCTTCGCATTAATATTCTAACAGCGAGTCAAACACGTTCTGATTAGCGCGATAGATCTTCATTTTAATAATATAAAGATTTATTGTCCTACAGTTTATATATATATATATATATATATATATATATATATATACGCGTCTCGTATACATGCATACATATGTTTATGTATGACCTTGAGGACGTAAGAGATTGGTCGCTAATAATATGATGCCTATTGATTTTTCTAAAGAAATCCCAAGCGTATAGTTTCCGGTTAAGCGGGGATAGCGTATGCTTCTCTCTCTCTCCAGTCTTTGCCCCCCCCCCCACCCCACCCCCATTATGATACCCTGACGGTTACCGTCCCACCTGACCACAGCCGCAAACCATCGAACTACATAGGCCTACACCCTTCCCTCTCCCCTCACTCGACCGAGTCCTATAATCGACGATCGCGGCCACCTGGCGACTGACTGGGCAAACTGGAAAGGGTTCCGATCTTCAAAGACAGGAAGATCCATCCAGTGTTTAATCGAGGCCGTTTTTGGAGGGAAATTGCCCTTTCCCCCTGGAAATTTCAAATTCCCCCCCCGGAAATTTTGGCATACTACATGGACTAGCAGCAGCCCCCTAGCCTAGCAGAATTCCCCCGGCTTTGTCAGTTCTCCCCCGGCTTTGTCGGTTCCACCCCCCCCCCCCCCGGAGTCCAGGAGTCTAGACTGGATCCAAACTCTGGATCCATCTCTGAGGAAACAAGACAAACGTTGGATAGTTTTTGGACGTTGAAGTGAAATCCCATCCACGATGAGATGAATAATTATCTTCGGGGGATGACAATGATCTCCGAGGTTATCTAGGGTCCCAAAAGACTACCAAGGGGTCCAAAGGCCTGCTAAACGGTCCCGACAGCTATACAGGGGTCTCAGTGACTTTCAAGGGGTCCCAACAAGCTGTCAAGGGTCCCAAAAGACTATCAAGGGTTCTTAGTGACGTTCTCACTTCAGACGATTCACTGATTAATGAGTAATGCAATTGATTGCTGAATAAACGATCTTTTCAATCAATCGAAACGCAATTCTTCTTCTTCTGCGACTCCTCCTTCGATCTTGAAATGCCAACGACGGTTCTAAAAATACTCACTGGCAGATTCTGTCGGCGATGTCGGTTGTCGTCAGGTCGTCGTCGTCGGTTGTCTCGAGTCTCTCCAAGACAGCGTACAGCGGTGCAGAACAGTTGGCCGACGGGACGTCCCAGTAATGAGGCGGACACCTCGACCCAAGGCTCTCGCTGCCCTCGTGGACACTCGTAGCTATATGACGACAAACACGCGTACACACACATATACAGAGAGAGAGAGAGAGAGAGAGAGAGAGAGAGAGAGAGAGAGAGAGAGAGAGAGGAGAGAGAGAGAGAAATACAGTGGATTAGCCAGGCTTGCAAAATAGGTGGCATATCGTCAACATTTGCCGCCCAAAAGTCTTTACGAGCAAAGAAAAAGAAAAAGGTCGTCGTCTCAAGCCCTTTGAAGAATCTGCCGCGTTCTCCTCGGTCTAATGCCACCCCTAACCCTACACACTCACCCCCAACCACTAACCGGTTTGCATAAAACTCACGACCGGTACCGGTCCGAATAGGGGGGTGAGTGGGACCCCATCCCCAGTGGCTATGCCAATGCAGCAGGGGCGTAACCAGGAATTTTATTTGGGGTATAATGTGATTGGGGTGGGGGGTATAAATCTTTAAAACCTTTAAACATCTTTAAAAGCACGTTAAAAACTTTAAGGTAGACATATATACCGATATACCTCCACCTTCGGTACGCCCCTGCAATGCAGAAACATTAGATACATTAAGGAAAGATTCGAATTAATATATAGCATCCGTTTTGGCGTTGATCCATCTGAATAGATTGATGTCTTTGCGACGGCGGCAGGATACCACTGATCAGGCGCACAAATCACCTCCGCCTCAAAAAATCTAAAATCTGTTTTATATGGCATAAAAAATACGATACATATGGATATCTTATTATTTAAAGTCTGGGATGCAGGAAACGTTTTCCATCGGTTATATAGCCTATACATAGGTGTAGGCTTATATTAGGCCGCTAATAGGCTTTAAAACACCTTTTGAGTGGTTAGGCCAGAGAATGGGAAAAGTATTGAAATTTGGCCCCCACTTTTTCATCCAAGACTACGCCTATACATACTGTATATGATGGGCTTTGGATGGATGTCAGCTTCGTTCTGAGTTCGTCTGTTTCTCCCTTTGTCTAATATATTGAAGGCTCTTATCTGTTCCATGCAAATCCATGTCCAATATGCGGCCATGGCAGAATGCAGCCATAAAGATTTGATTAAAGTCAGTTTAAGGCTTTTCGAAAAAGGTTTACTTTAGGATTATATATATATATATATATATATATATATATATATATATATATATATATATATATATATATATATATATATCGATCATTTCTGGTTGATCATTCGCCTTTCCCATAGTTATTTTAACAGTAGGAATGAAAAATTATAAAGACTATTAATATTGCTATTATTAATATTATTGCTACTATTAATATTGCTATCATAAAGATTATTATGCCTAATGTTGCTATTATTATCATTGCTACTACTACTACTACTACTACTACTACTACTACTACTAAATTGAGTAAACAAGACAGTATCAACGTCCATTCGCCCGCTTAAGTAGAGCGGCTCAAAGCTGTTTTTTGAATTGGTTGTTGTCGGTTAAACGACTGACCATAGCGATCAAAAACAGCGCAAAAAAGTTCCTCTTGTATTCAAGGACGCGACTTTAAATATAGAAATAACAAAACCGGAATGGCGTCGAATGCCTAATTGAGATTGGAGCAGTCAGACTGCGCTGGAGAAAGCATCGATATTCCCTGTCAGTGTCGCCGACCCCATCGATCACTTATGTCCTAAACAGCAGCAGCAGCAGCAGCACTTCGAGTGACCTTCGGTTCAGTGAAGAAAAGTGAAACTTCGCGACAACGGCTGCTGAGCAGGGTATGAATCAATGCGCCAACACGTATTGCGGACTCAGGCGTATACAGAGTTGACATTTTTGCCGACGTCGACAAGACAGAGAGCTTTTACAGAATTACCAGCCCCCCACCCACCCCCATGCACTCCGTATTCGCGCTTTCCCCGCCCCTCTTTCCAATCCCAATATGGCGACGATTCAGCCGCAGACGGTAAGGACTAGTCGCTTTCCCGACCATTAGGCATATCAGTGCGCTTTCGTTTGTAATACAAACATGCCGCTTTCGAGCGAAATCGAGGCTTAAGATAATCAGAAACTCGTTTTCGCGCATCTTATTTACGTTGCCCGACTGTTTGCCGTAGCATGGTCGAACGTGCTAAGTCCATTTTGAACCGAGAGAGAAAGAGTTCTGAAGCAGAAAGATAAAACTGATGCCACTTAAATCGTACCTTTTTCAACCATATAGTTCCAAAAATTGTTCAATTGACTAATCATAAGGCACCGAACAGTGAGTGTACTGTACAGATGTGTAAAAATCTCAACGGTTTGAAGAGATACTCCGACGAAGCCATATTTCCTTGTGTAGGCCTACCCATCTTCATTTCTTTAAAACGGGCAAGAATTACCAATAACATCATTCACAATGTCGATCTACAAGATTCGAAATTGAACACCTCCAAGCCATTTCACACTACACACTAGCACCAGATATGGTATACGAGAGAACGAGGGACATCAACAAAATGAAAGTCCTGCCGAATATCCTGTGATGGAATGGCTATAGTAGGGCGATCGAGGAAAGAAGAGCCGCGCATTAAGCGGACTGTCTTACGAGATGATGTTAGAAACGGAAGCATTTACAACGGACATGTATCACACTTTACTGTATATTCCAGCGTCAAGTCTTCAGAGGCGCTTTTCCTACGCGCTAACGCAACGCAGTATTCGCCACAGACACGCTTTCCACGTCCGCCGAAAACAATATGCCGGACGGCCGATGTATGAACTCCTCCTTCGATAGCACTCCTCACAGGAAAGTCGGTGGCAAACAAAATACCCGGACATGATCTCTTTCGATCTCCATCTGAAACGAGATTCCAGCGCGTCGTCCCCACAGTCCAGGGAAGAGCATTCCGACACCGACTCACCCACTCTGTCACCCACTCAGTGTTTCAGTCACTCACCCACTCAGTCACCCACCCACTCACTCAGTCATTCGCTCACTCACTCGCCCAACAACAACCACTAACACTCATTGGGCACTGTTGATACTCCAACACAGTTCAAATGCGCCATCCGCCGGTTATCAAAAGGCATTAAAATTTTTCGCTGTCATCCCCCACTTCACCCCCCCCCCACCCCTCCAAAAAATCCACTCCACTCCTCCTCCGAACCTTACAGGCTTGAAATGGCGGCGGCGTTCGTCGTGGGCCTATCGTCATCATCGATCAATCTATAGGCCCACTACTGTTTTTTTGTAGCGCCGTCTTATATTTATGGCGTCGATTGAACCGACGGTCGATAGATGCCGAACGCTGATTGGCCGATTGGGAAACGCGCGGCAGACGACAAAAGCGCTACAGTTAAAGCGAAGTATAGGAGGCGGGGGAGGGAGAAGGGTGGGGTGGGTGAGTGTGGATGGGGGTAGGGCGGAGGCGGAGGCGGAGGTTATGTTGTTGTGGGATGTGACGGACGCAAAATCCCGGAGACAATGCGCCGACGGGACTGATGGAGACGGAACTATTTGACAGGCGGCGGAAGAATACAAACAACAATGCATGCGGTTCGGATTTCTTTCGATCGGTTGCTGAAGACGTTATGCGGCCGCTCTTGGTGGCTTTTCATGCAGCGCCTGATTTCCAACACACATACACAAACATTATATATATATATATATATATATATATATATATATATATATTGCAAATTTTGTTTCCTGTTGCTGTTATTACCTCAAAGCTTAAGCAGAGCGATTAATGATTTAGAGCAAAGTATATGTTTTCGTAGATCTAATGCCAGCATCAGGAATTATCGAACACAGGTTGTAACGACTGGTTTTCATTGAAGACGAATCAATATCTTATAGGCAGCATTGATTCGAACGCATAGGCCTATGCTGCCTGTATTTATAGGTAAGTCTTTAGAAATGTCTCGATACGGTCTAGTAGACTATAACCCAACTCGCTTTGACGTAGCACGGTCCTGAGGTGTACACTAGGGGGCAGCAATGTCTCCTAAGCCACTTTAACCCTCAAGCGACCGACATATTTTACGCCTTAATCTGACCAACTGGGGTCCTTTGGGACCCCATTTACCTTTACTGAAAACTAGCGATCTTAAGCACAACTAAATGAAGTTTGTATAACATTCAATTCATAATTATCATAAAAGAAGGCCCTATCAGATTATGGGCGTCCAGAGGGGGACAAAGGGTGCAATAGCTTTTAGGAAAAATTGCGAAGTTACGAAATAAGTAAAATTCCTTGTTTCTTTCGTCACATAACCCTGCTTTGCACCCCTGGAAATTTTTGTCATTTCTTTCGTCACAAGACCCTGTTTGCAGCTCCTGGAAAAATTTATGCGGACGCCCACACAGTGGCGGCTCCAGGATTTGGAAAGTGGGGGCCGTTGGGGTGGCAACTTCTAATCATGGGGGGGCCAACCATTTGTTGTTAGGTATGTAGTATTAAGTATAGGGTCTCAACAGGGGCCACTGCGGGGCCAGACACTCAGTAGGGGGCACGGGCCCCTGGCCCCTGTGGAGCCGCCACTGCGCCCACATATCAGACTTTTAACCACTCGCGCACCCTGTTCAACCTCTCTTTCTGCATTCTTCTGCCTACGTAAGCATATATCTGCAGTAAGTGGTTACTATGTCACAAAATCACAGCACCAACAACTTTTAATCCCGTACTTAGCCGGTTTGAAGGGATATTTTGGCGAAAATTACATTTGCCACGATATGTCACCAGTTGTTCGTCAACACATAGGTCTGGCCCTGGAAAAAACCTTTGTCAGCTGAGATATGAACATTAGGCAAACGTCACAGGAAACAGCTAACTTGCCATCCTTCTGTCTTAGTTGTCTAGTCGATGTGTCATCAATTTCATGTGTTTCATGATATCACGAAACCGGGGCATGATATCGTTGCCATAAATATTGGTCTTCATTCACGCGTTGACCATAAGCTATCTTGTGGTTCATGGCTACTCCTTTAGATTCCAGCCAAAATACAGAGACCCCAAAATGCGAGAATTTCGTTGTCAGTCACTGGCTTCCACTCGTCATGTTGTTTATCTGGGTTAGTTTATTCTATTTGCGTATCCTTCTGTTTGCCTCTCATTTGGTTTGCAATATAATGTTGATAATGACGTTTGGAGTTACCCAGAACTACATGTTTTCCATAATTGTATTGCATCGTGATCCAGAAGTTACCGGTACACCAGGCATAGTACATACGATATATTGGCTGCAGTGTCCCCTAGTTGGTAGTGGATTTCTCCAATAAATGAAGCCGTTTTTACCAATGAATGTTGCATCAGAGGATAGGCCATCCTCGTCGTGTTGCTGTCGCACAGATCCTGATGTTCCGGATGAAGATGAGTTACCCCGGCGACCACCTCCGCGACCTCTACCTTTCTCAGTGGTGTCCAAACGGCAAGTGACAGGAGTGACAATACCCGGTGCGAATTCTGTACTCTTTTGCTCATAAGTGCCTTCGATGTCACTTTTCTCAGAAACTTCTGATACGTGATTTTCATTCTCAGAACTTTCATTTGAACTGCAGTCATTGTCACTTTCAACAGCTGCCGGTAGCTGTTGTACAGTTTGCACTATACTGTACCTAGCTACACGAATTACAGCGGACATATAACCTATACAACAAAATCTACAAATGTCTAATTTGGACAGGACTCTCAAATTCCAGAAAGTATAGTAGCATTACAATGTGATTATAACAATAGGCACACATTGGACTAATACGGTAGGCTAATAGATTGGGTATACTGTATAGTGCATAGTCCTACTTGATGACAATCACTACACAATGATCCACTGGTCCCTGTCACACAATAAAATACATTGATATTTGGAAATTCTATGAACATTTCAAGTCTAACAAAGCAAACACATTGGCTAAAACAACCTTCTGTGCGAAAATTCGAATGGGGTCCCAAGGGACCCCAACACGAAATGACAATTTAAAAAAAGTACACATGTTATAAGATCGATTTTATTTTACCCAAACCTGAAGCAGTAGCCAAGCTACAAATTCACTAAACCGTTATTGAATATCATCAATAGCCCAAAAGTTGTGCAATGAAAACCATGACTGGGGTCCCAAAGGACCCCAGCTGGTCGCTTGAGGGTTAAATCACGCCAGGTAAGTAAGTAACGTTTAAATTCAAGCATAGACTAAGTACGCCTCGAAGGCATTATTTGCATATCTTTCTATTTGTTTTGCAGAAATGTTCCACGTCGCCAAGCCTAACAATTCGCTTGGAATTAGAACAATGAAAATCAACGAGGAAAAGAAACTACAGTACATCTTCTAGGAAATGACCGAGTGTGTATTTTCCATCGGATACCGGATCCGGATATTTTGGGTCAACATTTGCCGAATCCGGATCAGTGGCGGCTCCACCGGGGGGCCAGGGGGGGCCGTGCCCTCCTATTGAGAGCCTGGCCCCCCCAGTGGCCCCCCAGTTGGGACCCTATACTTAATGCTACATACATTAAACAACAAATGGTTGGCCCCCCATGATTAGAAGTTGCCCCCCAACGGCCCCCCACTTGCCAAATCCTAGAGCCGCCACTGATCCGGATCCGAAGCGAATATTACCGTACTGGAATAGAATGACCCTGCGAGTCCTGAGTTCGCAGGTGGATTACCTGAGTTTGAAAATAGGCCCTAAATAGGAGAATCATTTCCTCTGCAGGACTAAAAAGACTCTTTAAGATATCACACTTCTCACAAGTATAAAGTAACATGACAAGGTTTAAAAACACAATTACAACTTCAAATTGAAAGTTAAACGGAATCTGTAAAGCTACAATAAAACAAGGGAATTAAAAACCAACGCAGAAATCAATATTCGATAGTTTCGTGACATAAGTATACATTTGGCGGATCCGGATATTGCCGAATGCCACACTGTCCGGTCGGAGCGATTGTCCGGAGCGGTTTCCGGTCATTCCCTGACCTCTTCCGCAAGACCTAGAACCTTGGGCTATTCCGAGAATACGGTGTATTTTAACGGGATATTTAGGCGAAATTTTTCGGCGAAGGAGACTTTTTCGAAGGTTTTTCTCCGATATGCAACGACACTCTATTAGACACATCGGTCGGATTAGAACCAGATAGTCTATATCGTATCGCGTTCTGGTTTCGCTATATTTCCGTGTGGTAGATTATAACTATATTAGTCTATTATTATAATTTTTCATAGGAATTTTGTCCTCAGGCATCGCCATCTATCTAATGGAACAAGCATGCCAAGAGTGGCAGCGGAACAACTGCTATACTGATATCGAGTCATTTCTCGTATTCAACGTAAGACTGTTTTGCCTGCCATGGCGCTGGAATCAGAATAGCTCAGTTTCGGCGATGCATTGATTTCGTCTATAATCGGAGCCGCGCGCTAATCAGCAGCTGTCCAGACCGCGATCAAATGAGACGCAAGTGTAGAGTCTCGGCTGAGCGATAATATCAAGTATGATCGATTACTGGAATTCAATTCGTTTGGCCTACTAAACAACATGCCTCCAGCCATAGTTACGTTAGTCAGTCAGTCAGTCGGTCGGTCAATCAGTCAGTCATTAAGTAAGTAAAGCGAAATTTCTGTAGCGCTGCAGTGGCGGCTCCACAGGGAGCCCCGGGGGGCCCGTGCCCTATATTGAGTGCCTGGCCCCCAGTGGCCCTCCCTGTTGAGACCCTATACTTAATACTACATACCCAACAACAAATGGTTGCCCCCCCATGATTAGAAGTTGCCACCCCAACGCCCCCCCCCCACTTGCCAAATCCTGGAGCCGCCACTGTAGCGCTGTCCGAAAGCTTGGCACAGTGTACCAGCTTATTCACGAGCGCTCAGTCAGTCAGTCATTCAGTCAGTCATTTTAGTCAATAAATAACTTCTATGGCGCCACTATCAAAATGCCTATGACAACAGCGGATTGCACACCAAATCCAATCCGAATTGGACAAAGACGGATTGGAACCAGGTCAAGCCGAAAGTGTCAATAAAGCGTCGTTAGGAGAACAATTTTCGGCGGATAGGTCAAGTCAAACAGGTTTCTTTAAGTTTGGAACTAATGCAGACGATAGGGCTACGGTTAGAGGAAGACGATGATGCTCTGGTCATATAGGCAGTGACGTTTTGGGAAGGAATTCCAGGTCTCGGAGCCAAACGCTGAAAAACAACTAATGCCAGTGATTGTACATTGTACAAATTAATCTATCTTTGTTAATACTCGACCGTGTTTCTCCGTTTAAAGGTTTTTTGCTCTTGAGATAATTTCTGAACTTCAGACGGAGAAGAAAAAGAAT
Organism: Metaphire vulgaris; assembly: GCA_018105865.1. Classification (NCBI taxonomy): domain Eukaryota; kingdom Metazoa; phylum Annelida; class Clitellata; order Crassiclitellata; family Megascolecidae; genus Metaphire; species Metaphire vulgaris. Next base: position 5,974,301 of record CM030847.1, on the reverse strand, counting down.
GACTATAAATCATCTGTTCGTGACGCATATATACTGTAGATAAGGTCATTATAATATTCGCCTAAAGATGTCGGAAGTGAATTTATCTGGTGTATAGGTCTATATGCTTTCAATACTTAAACTGCTATTTATAAATATCTATATATACATGTATATAGAACCGTCAAAACCTGCAGCACAGCTACGCTTATCGATTCTGTCGACAATTGACACCCGGATGAAAATATCCCATTGGTTTTGCACAACTCCCACGACGGTCCTAGCCCGAATAGGGGGGGGGGCGGATCCCGTGTCCCCTTGTGGCTACGCTAATGAAATATACGTTAGCATCCAACACGATATTGCGACGCCACACGGCCGTCTGTCACATCGAATATCATTGTCTGTATACAGAGGAACTAGATCCGATCCATTGGGAGCATTTGGATGTTCAGAGCCCAACTGACTTGTTGGACGGCTGTATTCTCGTATGTGCTTATCGCAATGCATTCGCGTTGTGCCAAAAACGACTTTCGCGCGTTTAAAATAGGCATATACTGTACATCTGACGTCTTCAGCAATAAAGACAAAATTGTGGAAGGGGGAAGCCACCCTCTCTTCATTATCATCGTCCCTTCTACCACATCACGAAGAAGTTTGTTGCAATTTGTATACTTTCCACGCTTAACAATGACGTAGCCAAGGCTCCGAAATAGGAGGGGACACCATTACACCAGTGGCGGCTCCAGGACTTGGCAAGCGGGGGTCCGTTGGGGTGGCAACTTCTAATCATGGGGGCCAACCATTTGTTGTTTAATGTATGTATCATTAAGTATAGGGTCCCAACAGGGGGCCACTGGGGACCAGGCACTCAATAGAGGGCACGGGCCCCCTGGTCCCCCGGTGGAGCCGCCACTGCATTACACCAATACCAAGCCTCAACATTTTCGAATAAAAAAGTCTACCTGCCCAAAGGTAATCGAGGAGTTCTTACCGCGTTGACATTAACGCTCTTATATCGATTCCCCCGTCTCCCCTCCCCCGTGGCTACGCCAAAGAAAGGCGATTAGAAATAAATTTAGAGTTTTCAAACACTTATGGTCGTCCTAATCAATTAAAACGCTGATCTTTCTCCTTAACTTGCTGAGTGCCTGACGCTTAAATTCATATTTCCTATGCCTAAAAATACTTGGTAATGCTTAGTATATGACCGTTTCCTATTGAAAATAGAGAAATGTTGTCGAAGTTTTAGGCGCAAAGAACTGTATAGACTGGAAAATAGCCTTTGTTGCGCTGTCTAAAAACTGATGTTAATTTTGTTGAAGCCTTCAATTCCATGTCCGCTAAGGATGCTAAGTGGATAGCAAAGGTCAAGAAATCGCTAATCAATCAAAGACTCACCTGGATTCCACCTGCGACACGGAAATAGACTTTACAGCGATAACGCCGCCCCATCACGAGTCACATTGTCAGTTTGAAGAGTGACCTTTTCAAGTCGTTTGCCCTTTATAACCTTCGCGATCTTATTTTTTGGGAAAATTTGATTTATTCTGGGGGTTGACCGACTGCCGGCACAAACGGGGTCATCGAGGACAGAGGGACAGATGTCCTTCCCTCGGGGGACACGTCGACGAAATGAAGTCTGAGCAAATATTTCGTCCATCATCTTCTGTATCCTTAGATCAACTGTCATTTGGATATAACGAAGGACAGAACTTACTAATGAAGAAGATCGTGCCTGCTCTTTTCCCTCTCTCGTTCTCTCTCTCCCTCTCTCCGTCTCTCCCTCTTACACCTGTCTGTCTGTCTGTCTATCTTACCCGTCTGTCACTCTCTCTGTCTCCCCTCTTGTCCCTGTCTGTCTGTCTGTCTGTCTCTCTCTCTCTCTCTGTCACCCTTACCTTTGTCGGTTATTCTCATTTATCTATTCCCTTATTTCTGTCCGTCCGTCCGTCCGTCCGTCCATGTGTCTGTCCGTCTGTCCGTCTGTCCGTCTGCCTGCTGGATTTGTTTGCCCTGCGCAGTGCGGCATAAATTGCTTTTCCCATAAAGCAATGCTCGCGCGGTGGCGCATGGTCGCATCCGTTGCATCATAATCTAAATATTGGCGTTTATCATTTCATCGTCGTCGTCGTCATCATCATCTGTCGACCCTTTTAGTGCCCACAGCTCTTAGGGCTGCCGTATCCTTTTCAGACGCGAGATACTATTTTAACATGGCCGTATTCAGAAGAGGGTCAATATGGACGAAGTGGACGATGGTCAGATATCTTAACGCCGAAAATTATTTGTCTTTAATCTCAAATCTGCGAATCGCTTGGTCGTGCGACGTTGCATGGATAAGGCCTACGAAGAACAGGCCTACGAAGAACAGGCCTACGAAGAACAGGCCTACGAAGAACAGGCCTATGAAGAACAGGCCTACGAAGAACAGGCCTACGAAGCACAGGCCTACGAAGAACAGGCCTACGAAGAACAGGCCTACGAAGAACAGGCCTATGAAGAACAGGCCTACGAAGAACAGGCCTATGAAGAACAGGCCTACGAAGAACAGGCTTTTTCATCCAACTTTACGCCAATGGACATATCACTAATAAAGTAGACTGCATGTTGAACTAATCTGACATGAAGCACCTTTTTTTCTGCACCTTCCTAGGAAGCTTTGGTGAGATCAGAGCAGAGGGTGTGGAGATTTAAGGCTGAAGTCGGATGCAATCGATAACTAACTCTTTGGGTGATCGAAGTGAACTGAGGTGAATTTGAGGGCTTGAGTGGGAGGAAATTTTATTCACCAATTATTCTCTAAGGGCAGGGTTTAATCTAGGCCGTTTCCGGGGGAAAAATTGCCCCTTTTCTTCTTTCCGGAAATTTCAAATTCCCCCCGGAAATGTTGGCAAACTACATCAACTAACAGCAGCCCCCTATCAGAATTCCCTCCGGCTGTCAGTCCCCCCGAGTCCAAGAGTCTAGATTAAACACTGTTTAAGGGCCAGGACAGACTAGCCTCCTCTAAAAATCCACGAATAACTCACTTCCTCGCCAACTCACAGAAGTAGGCATGTCTGATAACAACGCACACACTCTACAGAGTACTCGCAAGTACACACAGTCAATCTTACGGGAACTAACGTGTCCTTCATTTTAAAAGAATTGCCGACTTTTCTCGTTGATTTTTAAATTGAGATCAGATCATAAAAGTTAATTAGTTAAGCGCTGGTTAAAGGAAGTGAAAAATCGCGTCAATACAGGTTACCAGCGATGTTAAAATATTCTCAGGATATTTCAAACGCCGATTAGCATATGGCTTCAATTTCGTTGCCAATCGAGCATTAGAAAATTTTGCCAGTAATCAAAATAAAAAATGTACATCGGCGTAGCCAGGGTTCCGTAAAAGAGGGCCACAACATCGACAATCTCAAAAGATTCCAAGCACAGTGGCGGTTCCACGTGGGGGATGAGTGGGGATGCATCCCCCCACCGGACTTTCGGGCTTACTTTTTTGCTTGTGAAACCTACTTTCTTTTGGGTTAAAGCCTAGTAAAACAAACCGGGATGATCTTTTTTGCTTGTCAACCAACCTATTTTCGGTAAAATGTAGTAAAATGAGGGGTAAAATTCCCTTTTCCAGCCTTTTCCGGCAAATTTTAGTGATTTTTCCTTCTATTTTCATCCCCCACCAACTTTCTATGAATTCATTCATGCCTTACCAACAGTGGCGTAGCGTGACTTTTGGGGGCCCGGGGGGCATCTTTGCCACGGGGGCCCTAAAGTTCCAAAAGTTCCAAAGTTTCGTGCTGACGAGCAAAAAAAAAAAAAAAAAAAAAAAAAAAAAAAACGTCATCACCTCCTTTCGTTTTTTATCCTGACGAAAAAAAAAAAAAAAAAAAAGGTCGTCAGCACGTTCGTTTCTAGGATTATTAGGGTTAACCCTAACCTAACCCTAGCTTAGACCCCTCTTTGGGGGCCCCCCCCCAGCCCGGGGCCCGGGGGCAGTCAACAAAGTGCCCCCCCCGCCCCCCCCCCACGTTACGCCACTGCTTACCAAGAGATCCTGGAAACGCCACTGTCCAAGCAAGAAACGTCGTCAAGGAGTTCTCACTACATCGATTCTGGTCCAATCATCCTACCTCCCCTCGCCCCCCTCCTCCAAAAAACATTATTTCTCGACGGTTTTGCGTTAATCCCACGTACGACTTGGCCTAATCCCATCCGAAATTTGGGGCCCGCCCCGGACACCCTCCTGTGGCTACACCAAAAATGCAACGCATGCCAGTGAAAATTAATTTAAATAACTGAAATCTAGAAGTCTTGAAAGAAAATTTGACCAGCTACGAAAATTTACAGGCTTCTACGGTAACTCACAGATGCGGATGAAGAGGTTGACGATTACAACTGTAACGTAAAGAACCGAATTTCTTCGCCGCATCAACATCGACAGGAGCCCTCTGCTCGAGGCTAATCGAATCACGGCCGTCGACGGCAGCATTCTTCAGTCTCTGTACTCGCTCTAAATAAAGCAGTACCTTCCGTTTCTGTACTCGTGTACTCGGATCTGATCCATCGGAACAGATCGAAACGGAAGACGGGCGTTCGATGACAACGGAGGGGCGCCGTCTGCCGGGTACAACGGCGGCGGCGGGGGATGGACGGAGAGCGGCCGGCAGGTCACTAGAAGAGCGCTTCTGATGATGGAAGGAAGAAGGGAACGGACGACGTCGGCGGCGGCAGCACAGACGCACGCACACACGAACAGGCAAGGATCCAGAGATAGAGACTCAGAGAGGGAGAGAGAGGAGAGAGAGAGAGAGAGAGAGAGAGAGAGAGAGAGAGAGAGAGAGAGAGAGAGAGAGACGAAGAGACGAAGGCTGACAGAAGAGAAATGACTGAATGCTTCGATGGAAGATTGCTACACTATGGACGAACGAAAATTTAAAGACAAACAAGCGGACAGAGACACAAACAGCTGCAGGAAAGACAGAGAGTTACGGAGACAATGAATGGATGGATGGATGGATGGATGGATAAATGAAAGTACGAACGACTGCTTGATTGAATGATTGCTCGACTGATTGAGCGAAACGAACAAATGGATGGATGAAATTAGAAATCGACATATGTCCTACGAATCCCAAAAGAAAATAAAAGTAACTTCTATTACACAAAAGTATATAGGCCTATAATATTATACAGTATATGTCCTACTATTATCCAGTATTTAGGTAAAAATGACCTGCGAATTGTATGCAGGGACCGGCTCCTCCTCTTCGCCCGGCGTATTAACTTACAGAGACACGGAATGGAAGTTCGCCGTCTGGTCTCTGACCCCTGGCGACCGTAACTGAACTCAGCTGAGCATTCCGTGTTCTCTGGCAATCGGCGCAATAGCATTCGCCTACGGCGATCGCTACTTTATGGTTCTCAAAGGAAAAAGGAGAGGAGGAGCAGGAGGAGGAGGAGGAGGAGGGAGGATGGGGAGGAGGGAAGGACATTGCAGGAAGTGGAAGCCGCCTCGGGCGCCTCGCCATTCGCTAAGTGTTCAGGTTTTTGTGTTTTCTCTGATGAGGAGTTTTCCTGCAAAACTCATGTCAACTGCGAAATTGCGTAGACAGAAACGCGCCGTGTGCATCTCTCGGTGACCCCGGCACAGAAGCGGATAACGGAGAGGGGTGCAGAGAGAGGGAGAGGCATAAATTCGAACGTTATGTTGATTGCGGAACCATCAGCGATCGTCTCAATATTGTGTGACATCGCACTTTCAATGCAGAAATTTGTCGAAATAGTATCGTATGAGAGATGCTACATACTGTAGAAGCGGGAGGGGAGAGAGAGAGAGAGAGAGAGAGAGAGAGAGAGAGAGAGAGAGAGAGAGAGAGAGAGAGAGACGAGACAGACAGACAGACAGACAGGAAGAGAGATTATGCCTTAAGGGGGAAATGGCGACGCTATCTCTCATCAACTTATTGGTACTTGTGCACAGATCATTCGCCCGCGGCGATGGTAGTCTGGATCCAGTACGAGGACGTATTGTATCGTAACGCCTGAAACTCTCTCTCTCTCTCTCTCTCTCTCTCTCTCACACACACAAGAACACACATGCACACACACATGCCACAGACATGATGCACTGTTCTCCTGTTCTTGCATTTCCACTTCACTTTTGAAACAGCAGTCAGATTCGCTCCTTGGCGTAGCTTTCTCGGTGTCCATTTAAATTCCGCAAACATCGCCATCACTGCCACCGCTACCACCTTTGCCACCCGACCCTCTGTGTTCCGCTTTGATTCCTGCTCTTTCGGGCGTTGCGTATTTCTGCGTCTCTTCGCTATATGTAGCGAAGATGAAGCGAATATAAGAGCCGAGCTTTTTTGAAACTGCGCAATTTCAGTCATTGGTGTAGCCACTAGGGTCACCGGGGGGGAAGGGGGTGGCGGTGCCCCTATTCTGGCTTATTTGTGCAAGCAAACCCGTTGAGAAATTTGGGCGGGTGGGGAGGGGTAGCATGTGAATGCGCGAAGGCGACCTTGATGACATTATATATATATATATATATATATATATATATATATATATATATATATGTTTGTCGGAGACGTTTTATCCGTAAATGTCAGAGTGATTTAAAGCGGATTAGGGAATTACATGTGCGAAAGCCACTAGGGGCGCTAACGGGGCGTGGACTAGAGACGGGCGGGTATACCCGTACCCGCGGGTATGCCCTACCCGTACCCGCGGGTAGGGTACACATTTTACGGGTACGGGTCGGGTACGGGTATATAGCGCTACGGGCACGGGTACACCCGTTTCAAACAGGGTATCAATTTTATAATATTTTGTGGTCTATAAAACCTGTAATAGAAGAAACCAGCTCTCTTAAGCACCATCTTATCTCTCGTTTGATTTTTTAGACATTTGACAGAGAATAGATTTCTGAAAGACTTTGTATAGTGTCGTTTTAACTGGCTCATTATTTTTCGTTGCATTTCGAAAGCTCTAGAAAAAAAATTGAGACAGAGTAGATTGACAATTCTAGTACGGTTTGGCACAACAAAGATGGGGACACAAGAATATGTGGCTTAATTTGTTTCATCACTCTTCTGAAGTTTTGCATATCTATAGCCTACTGTAGCACTAGTCCTTGCTTTGTCCAATTTCAAACAGCCTGAACAGGGTATCAATTTTATATTTTTGTGGTCTATAAAACCTGTAATGCAGTAGAAGAAACCAGCTCTCTTAAGCGCCATCTTATCTCCGATTGATTTTTTAGACATTTGACAGAGATATAGATTTCTGAAAGACTTTGTATAATGTCGTTTCAAATGGCTCATTATTTTTGTGGCATTTCGAAAGCTCTAGAAAAAAATTGAGACAGAATATATTGACAATTCTAGTACGGTTTGGCACAGCAAAGACGGGGACAGAAGAATATGTGGGTTTAATTCGTTTCATCACTCTTCTGCATTTTTGCTTGTCAACCTATTTTTCGGTAAAAGTGTAGTAAAATTAGGGGAAAATCCCTTCTGTCCGCCTTCCCGGCAAGGCTTATTGATATTTTCTTTCTATTTTCATTCCCCACCAACTTCCTATGAATTTATTTCACCCCCCCCCCCCCAAGAAATCCTGGAATCACCACTGATCAATGGTCTTATTTGCTTGTCTCTTGCAAGACGATAGAGCGGAAAAAGTTATTCTGAAAAAATTGTAGGTCCCGCCTACCCCCTGTCGAAGACCGCGGCGCGATGTTGTGAAACGAGATAGGATTTAATAGATTTTAATAAAATATTTAATTCACAGAAAGTTCTTTCTAGACGCAAAACCGGAAAAACGCGATGCCCCTCGCTCTCGCAGCCACCTAGCGATTCCGAGCACAAATAAGTAAGTACAAAATTAAGCAACAGATAGAAACTAATACACACACATTAATAAGTAAGTACTAAAAGAGACTCAAAATCCGTTCCAAGAGAGAATCTTACAACACCCCGCAAAAAACTATAGACCTAAGCCTGATGTCTCGTACAAAATATCGGCAAAATAGGCCCCTAAATTGAAAAATTGGGTGTACTGCTGCATCGATATGTACGGCGAATGACCGATGCCTTAGGGATGAGTTACGAGTTATTCCCTTGTTCTGTTTTCTCAATGTACCGCGTATTGTCTAATAATTCTACTCTGCTTATAATGTAAAGTAACACAACGTAATATTTGTATAGCGTCTTTTCTTAAGAATCGCGCCCACCGCGATTATTACTGCATATTGATAGAGATTGTATTTGATCTTCACTCAAATCGCCGAGTGCAAGAACATATACAACGGCGGTTCCAGGATTCGGCAAGTGGGGGTGCGTTGGGGGTGGCAACTTCAAAGCATGGGGCCCAACTATTTTTCATAAACCTGGACTAGCCTAGTTGCTTAAAATGAGTGAACTAAACTAGACTAATGTAAAAGGCCACTGAGGGACCAGACATTCAATAGGGGGTGGGGGCACGGGCATTCCTGTGAAGCCACTTCTACGAAACGAATTTAGAACAAAACACAATAGCTGAGTTTTCTAAAGAGAATATAATGTAAAAACAATTCAATTTGATCAAAATCAGCTTTAAATAATATATAAGACATACAAGCTAAAATTCTTTTACACACTGAACAATACAACATTCTCTTATGCAGTCAATATTGTAGTTATCAATTTTATCATTATGACAAAATTCAGTTAAAATTATGAATCATCTGGCCCAAGCACAAATCATTATTATGCCAGAACTGAGCCTAATTATTATTATTATTATTATTATTATTATTATTATTATTATTATTATTATTATTATCAATTCAAGTCTGTAGTTTCAACACCATTTAAATTTAAATAATTGACAATAATATAAACAACAAAGCTACACTCAGTTGAATCATTTCAGCACAACATCTTTGATTAGCCTACGGTCATACATATACAGGATCTTACACTGAGATAATAACGTCTCACGGTTTAGCATTGGACGAGTGAACATTGACGAGAGACAGACGACATATATCAGTTAGTTAGACCATCAATCATCATCTATCCACAATCAACATATTGAATGATTTTAAGAAGAATGACAGCACAACATTCACCACAGAAATACTTCAATGAAAAGACAACTGCAAGCAAACTGACAACCTGTCTTCACAAAACAAACCACACTTAAGCACAGTAGCAGTAGCAGTGACAGTAACAGTAGCAGCAGAACGAAAGCACCACCAACAACTGACATGAATACTTATCCAATTAATATCTCATACACACAACAGCACGAGTACTTAAATGCGATACAAGTACATGATAGGAAACAGTTCCAACAACTGACATACTTACATCATGATTACTCACTGAAGAATGGTAGATACGATGGGAACATAGATCTGTCAAATGTTCAATATAATTTCTCATCCAATCAAAAAAATGCAGCCCTGCATAATGCAGTATCTCAAATGGATTTCCATGGATGAAAAATCATTATAAATGAATAATGCTTTTAAACTTTACCAAAATAAACTAAATTCTACAAATTTCACATAAACTTTATAAGTAATAACACTGGTAACTCGCCGTATTTTCATCATAATTCGGACTTTAAGTTAATTCAGAGCTATAAATACATGTAGGTGTATACATATATGTATAATTAATAATGAAATCAATAGCATTCTGAACAAAAATGAAGGCCATGCATGATTCGTAAACTGCTACAATAAACTCAAAGTCTCCTTCTGTTTTATACAAAAATCATTTTGCAAAGAATCACTTTGATATAATATTTTCTTTCAACAACTAAACTACAACGGCTGTCGTCGTAACCGTAAAAAAACCTGCAACAAAGTCATAAAATAGCAATAGGCAAACAACATCAAACACTTTCCATTGCATGCATCACGATATATTTGAGAAGCCCATACATCTCTGAGAAAACAATATACAAAACAATGAAAACTCATTAAGAATTCTTCCATTCAAGTATCTCCACAAATATCTAGAGTGTGCCGTTTGATAAATGTGGAAAATATTGACTACGCATTTCTGAGAAATACCGGTCAGACATGAGCCAATCATTGGCTGTAAAAGCAAACGCATTAAAACGTCAACCGTTTCTGTTAAACTTTGCTGTAATTTTGCTTATATAAACCTTCAGCTCTGCGTGCATTCATCTTCAAAGTGTGAATACAGGAAAAAAGATGAAAGTAGTCAATACCTGCAGACAGATTCCAAAGATGGCAGCAGCTTAAGAAAAATCTTTACCATATGGGTAGATTCCATAAATCTAACCTAAAACAATGTGACAGACATCTAGCAAACATGTTGTCAATGGTCATGATTTGAATTATCAGAAAACTGCAGTACACAAGCAGAGAATGATGATGATGATGATGATGGTAACTGGTTATAATGGATTCCAACATACAGAGAAACTATAGGGGACTTTTCAGGGTGTATTCAAAGAACAGGATGAATATAATAAATTCACGATAAATAACGGCAAGTCTTAACTTAACATAGCTTAACAATAATAACACTGCTATCGTCTTAGACAGGAGTTTCTGAGCTAAGTTGAATAGAAAACTTGTTCTTCTGGTCGACGGCGTCTTCCGTCAGGCTGAGATGCGACAGCTTCCGGATGGTCACCAAAAGCATCACGTCCGCCTGCTGCAACCGGAACGTGCATCCGTTGTGGATCGACCCGTTCAGCATCTTCGTGCAGCTAATGGTCCAGGTCTGAGTCGGCGTGAAGTCCTTGTCGTTCCAGATGACGGGTCCCTGCCTGAGGTAGCGTTCCGCGAATGCCTTCGCCGACATGCTGTGCGTGATGCAGGTGGCGAGGTGCTCCAGGATGTTTTCCAGCGTGTATCGCGGCTGCTGGCGCGTCACACGCAGGTATTTCTGGAGCGGTCTCGCGAGGCCCGGAAATATCGCCTGTGCCGTTTCGACCGGTCCCATTTCGACCGAACCAACTGAACGGACAAATATAGCAATAACATCATAACATAACACAACACCTACATCAGCTTAAACCACTTTATAAAAAATAATTATTAAAGTCCATAAATGTATAACAACTAACAAGTTAACCATATATGCTGCCATGTTATTCACAACTCATCGATGGCCAGCCTTGACAAGCTGACCAAAATAGGTGCAATGAGGTACCTATTGCCATTAATATGTTTATATCTTTACAACAATTGGTAATAGGTGGGCAACACAGAAAGACAGCATGTTGTCACTGTAGCTTTGCAGTTAATTAAAGTCAAGTAAAGAAAATGTATGCTGCTGTGCACTGTAGTCTGTATCTCATATCAGAATTAACCTGTCTGATGGAAGGTAGTCAGAAAAGTGCAAATGCTTTATTACCAGGTAACTGGTTATCTATTTTATCAATATGCAGCATTACTAACATTAATAGCTCTAGAAATAACTTCATTAGAAATAACTGCATGTTTTACAATATACATATATAAAAAGGTCTCCGGAATTTTGCTCTGAAATGAAGACAACGATCATGCATTTTAGTCACTAAACTGAGAATGTTGCCACCGCAACAGAGACTTCCACACTTTGTATGGATTGTGGGATGCAATGACAGAGGAGATGGATTGGATAATCAGAAGTAGTTTCTTAATTTAAAAACATTTCTTCACCCACGCCACTTTGTAGAGTATGACTGATATGCATGTTGACTCTAACCTACCTTTATCCTGTTGCAGGTGCTTAACATGACCAAAGGCCTCCTCGGCCGCACTGATCAGACGCGCCTTCCTTTTCCGCACTCTTCGCTCATATTCCTGCTCTTCGTAGAAGCGGTCGTTGTGACCTGAATCTCTCTGCCTCGCCGAGATGACCGCACGCGATCGACCGGATCCAGTATCCGATCCGCAGCCGTCCACGTTGTAGATCCTGAATCCGGAGATACGAGAAGCACGGCGCGTGTAGCGCTCCAAGTACGGATTATACACTTCGAAGTCTTTGTAATACTGCTGAAGACACCAGACGGCCAGCTGCTGTATCGTCAGCCGGCCGACCGCGTAGCAGTGGGACTGGCCGTCGGGTGAGCGGACGACCTTGACGACGAACTCCTGCTGCAGGTGTCGCACCTCAAGCAGAATGACGGCAAGGTAGTGGATGAACAGGAGGCCATCGACGAACGACACGCAAAACGACACGATGCCCGGATAGTTTCGGTCGCGCACCTTCAGGATGCACAGCCCGTAGAAGAGCCAGTACGAGACCGTCAGGATGAAGACGAGAAGAACGACGACGGAGCGGAAAACCAGTATGCGTGGCATCGTGGCGCTCGGCCTACGAAAGAACAGCGCCCAGCTGCCGATGGCCAAGATGACCAGCTTAAAGGTGAAGCTGATCAGCTGACCTTCGCAGTCGGGTCGACACGGGTCGGTCTCCCAGCCCATAGCACCGATCTTGGGCAGTATGATCATAACGATCGGCGACAACGACGCGACGGCCCCCAACACTCCCGCAACAACACATCCAAAGTAACGAGCACATCTGAACCCGATGCTGTCCTCGAGGTCCCTATTAAGGCGGCTCATGTCCTCGACAGAGAAACCGGCCTCACTCGTCGATCCCGTGATTGCGGTCGTCGTCTCGCCCCAGTCGTCCTGGCCTTCACCTTCTCCTTCAACTTGTCCCCGACCTTCCGTTCTTCGTCCTCCGCCTCTCCCTTCCACCCTCGGTGTTCCACCGCTATTATTTATGGCGGCGGTGGCATCCCTCTCCGAGGAACTGTTGTTTTCATCGCCACCTGAAATCTGACCACCGGCTGGCACGCCACCAGCCAGGTCCGCCGGCTGGTTTAATTCCACATCACCATCTCTAGCTTTGTCCAGTTGTCTATTTCGCAACTCTTTCTCGTGGATACTGTGATGACTTCCATGACTCTTGAGGCTCGACTTACGGTTTGGATCGCGATGTGATCGATTCGTTCGATCGCTCCTTCCAGACTTCACAGATTCTGTCTCAAAAGGATCCGTCATCGTGTAGGTGAGAATCAATATCCATCAAATTTCAACAGTTGTGTAAAATTCTACAAAAAAATACAAGAGACGTAAGAAATCATGAAATTCTATTAACCTTTTCCTGTTTGCCCTGAGAATACGTGTCCATTTTACACGACGTTACAAATAAATGAATGGGCAAAGGGTCAATAAAATAAACCAAACAGATTAAATTCTAAATAAAATTTTGACCAATTCTGAAAATATTTCTAATAGTTCACATTAACAACATTCGCAAATTTAAGTGTCTATCAGAATTGCAGCACTACAATCAAATCAAATCAGTTTAAGTCCTATATATGTTGCATAAGTCATTCGCCATCAATACTACGTAGTCAATTCCTATCAATAACAACACAAAACAGTATTACAAAATTTGTCAGCTGCATCATAATGAAAGCAACATAAACTGGATTTTACTCTGCATATCTACTTTAGACAAAAAAATCATACCAAGACAATCACTGTAAAAAATAATATCTTTTCAAAACAGCAAAAATATTCACTCTAGTAACAAATCAGTTGAGACAAGAATAAAACCAACAAGTACAGTATTCACCATCTCAACTGTCACTGTCACTGAGAGCATCATTGACAATCACACATGTGATCAAAACAGTGAAACAAAGGCCTACTCCTACTGACTCATAACAAATATCACAGCCAAATTGCCCCCACACATACACACAAACACATGCACACAGACACAAACACACAAAAGCCTGTAAAGCAACCCATCAAGTATACTTCTGACTGTCAATAATTTAGGTCAGGTGGTCCACTTCTCAATACTCATTATTCCTGTTCTTAAATCTCACGGCAGTAGGAAGCATTAGAAAGCAACAGAACAAAGAATAAAACCAACCTCGCTGCATAAAGTCCATCCCGAAAACTACAACACTCTCTTTAGCAAAATTGCCAGTTAAATTCTTCAATATTGTAGACCAATCATGTTTCCTGTTAATCCAAAGAATGTGCATAGAATGAACGGCATAAAATTTCATCAGAATCTTATAGAACAAACATCAGCAATAAAATTCAACTACTGTACTGCAAATGCAATAACAATAAAATGAAAAAGTGAATTACCAACACTGCTGCCAAACACCGTAACGTGCCAACTTTTCATATGTTTCTAAAGTGTCAATTAGTTTTAGATATCGCTCATCAATCAACCACGACCAACACAGACCAACGTACAGATATATATATGACAAATGTTTAATATATGCCATGCACCTTCTTCTTCTCCTCAGAAAAAGAAAAGCCATGCAACTATGAACATATGACTCAAGATGAGATACAAAACACCAAGCGGCCAAAAGCTGTAATTCATTATCAAATCTGTTGACAAGCACCCCACTACCCCACCCCTAAAGAAAAAAGTTCTCAAATGTTTGTGTAAATTCCACAATTGATCCCAGCTTGCACACGGGTTCCTGGTGTACAGTGCTGCATATCCATAATGCCATAAGTTACTTATAACTGCAAAATAGCATGCTTGTGTATACATAGACTCTCTAAGTCACAAAAAGTTAAACCTATGTACAGTATTTCAACAATACATGCCAGTATTTCTCAAAGCTGATCTCCTATTAATCCACTGGAATTAATACAAGTAAATTCAGTGTTTGAAAGCACATTGTCTGTGGTAAGGGCACAGGCATTAACCATTATTATACCTGAAAAAGATAACCTCAAGCTAGGCAAACTGACAACCTGTCTCTGCATTCTAAATAACTACAGCAGATCGTCTTAACAAAACAAAATGTAAATTCCACTTAGAGATAACAATGCTCATAAACTTAAATGTGTGTCTATGTCTCGCCTACATGTCTGGACAGAAAGTCAAACAATCTATGCTTAATCTGAAGACTAATATTTACAATTCGCACACAAAAACTGGCAATGCTACAGTCAGGGCTCATCCATATAGTACTTACGCAGAAAAGGGCATATTTTCAACCCCCTACCCCCCCATTGAACACACCATACATACACATAATCTCCAAAATCCAGCCCCCTTCCTCTCAGTGTGTTATTATTATTATATTATTATTATTATACAACGTAGAGATTTTTGTTGCAACTAATACAGTGACTGAGTGGACACATTACAAATTAAAGATTATAGTAGCACGTGCGAAATAGCCAAGTTTTGAGTCTCTTCTTGAAAATAACATCACGATAAACTGAATGAGAAAATAGTCCGACAAAAACAAACAAATCGCAGGATCAAAAATTCCTTGGCAGCCACACGCGGCACCCCCTAGCGACTCAACACTGTGTATGTACTATATGGATGGACCCTCAGTCAAAAAAGTCCAAAGTCCTTCCCAAGCCTCACGGGCTCATAGGGCGGCGCTGATCTCCATTGCTATAGCCCTTAGCCAGGCATGCAATACCACGTATACGGGGCTAGTGCATCGCGTAGCATACCTGTTTGAATTATCTCAACATTTTGCCACTGCTCCTCATTTTACCACCACCCTCTAACAAGTAAGGCTGAATCGACCTTAGGGCTCCTATGGGTTTCGAACAAGGAACCTCTTGCTCTATCATCCAACATTGTTACCACTCTGCTAACTTCCCACAAATGCTACAGTAGTGTGTAAATAAATCTTAATTACAGACTTAGTCTCTTCAATCTTCAGTTCATTGGTTTGTTCTAAATCTTTTCATATCACACACATTCAAACCAAATTCAATCATTTTAAAATACTCCATATAATATAGAGCTGTGGTTGCCAAGCTTTACAATTTGGGGGCCATATCCATTAATTTTGTAACTCAAGTGGGCCACAATGTTATAAAATTCCAAATAATAAACTATACCATAGATGATTCTAACCTCGGACCTTATGATAAAAAATCAACTTGATGCAAATAGAATCTAAATGTTTATAAAATTATATAAGCTGTGAAATAGCAACATTAACTTACCAAATTCTAAAACATCAAAAGCAGTCGGTCGTTGTATCAAATGTTGAGGCCTCGCGGGCCATTTTTGGAGACTCAGCAGGCCACATGTTCCCATGGGCCATGGTTTGGGAACCTCTGATATAGAGCATACTATTCACAGAATTCACTGCCTCAAAAATTGCTTGCAAAGCAGAATAATACTTTAACCTGTCTATTAATTTATAAAACACTGGATACTGGCTAACCTCAGTAAGTGAATTCTGAGCTGAATCGCCCAAAGCACTCTCACTTAATAGGATCTGCTGAGGCTTTGCTAAAAGCTAGAACAAAGACTGAAATGGGAAACCCTAAATTATTTGTAGGTGAATGAATCACAATTAGCATTG
Source organism: Metaphire vulgaris (assembly GCA_018105865.1). NCBI lineage: Eukaryota > Metazoa > Annelida > Clitellata > Crassiclitellata > Megascolecidae > Metaphire > Metaphire vulgaris. Next base: position 5,957,969 of record CM030847.1, on the reverse strand, counting down.
CGCATATCAAAATAAAGCCATAGCAATCATCTTCATTATTACTATCATCGTTATTATTATCATCATCGTCATTACTGTCTATTATTAACAACGCACCGAACAGAGCAGCGCTACACAAGTTCTTCGCAAGCATTCCACAACCACCACAAATCGCAGTTTTCAACCATGAATGAGTTCTCTATTTAATTTTTAAACGTAAGAATACTTCCGGGATTTACATTTTAAAGAGAAGATCGAAAAAAATACAAAAACCGTAATTAAACTAACCATTGAAATACATAATGACGGCCATTCGCTAGAAATTCTTAGAATCTTGGAGGAATAATGTTATAATCTAGATTATATTTGTGATCTTCGCATACGTCATTTTGAATTTATTATTATAGCGCATAATTTATCTTCTAGAGTTATCTCACATTTTGTCAGCGTCTGTAATAATATAATAATTATGCACTTCTTTAGCACCATTTATAATACCCAAGGGTATCAATCGATGGTACTTCAAATCCATCCGCAAAAGACCAGGTCATTCCAGAAATCAGTCAGTGATAAACAGCAAGACAGACTATGGAGAAAATGCTAATTATTATTATTATTATTATTATTATTATTAACGTACTGATTTATGTGGTAACTCGTCCGAACGAACTGCGTGAACACATTACAAAGTTACAGATAACTCGTGCGATATAACCAGGTTTTAAGTCTCTCTTTAAAAGTATTCAAGGTCGTAGAGAGCCGTATTGATGGCGGTAGACAATTCCATGCCCGAGCCGCGGCCGCGGGAAATGCTCGATCTCCGACGGTTCGGAGGCGCATCCTCGGGACCACCAATAAGGCGGATCCGGCCGATCTCAATCTTTGCCGGCTTGCGTGGTCAGCCACTCGTGATAGTTCGGACGCAAGGTATTCTGGACCGGCTCCATTCAGGCAACGGAAGGTCAATGTTGCCAGCTTGAAATGGATCCGCTCTGGCACAGACAACCAGTGCAGATCGCGTAGCAGCGGAGTAATGTGATCGCCTAATGAGGCCTGGCATATCACTCGCGCAGCAGCGTTCAGGACGGACTGGAGACGGTTATGTAGGTATTTCTGTAGTCCAGCGAGAGTTGCATTGCCGTAGTCTAATTTGGACAGCACCAGTGCAAAGACCAGTGTTTTAAGACCATTGGCAGACACTGATCGACGGATACTCCTGATCAGCCGCAGGGCTTTGAAGCACCCTGCCACTACATTTGCCACATGTGACTTCATTGATAACGTACTGTCAAGATATATACCTAAATTCCGCACGATCGACACCGGTTGCACTTCCGTACCATCGATGTAGATGCGAGACGACGGTATCCAGTGTTTCTGTCTCTCAGCAGCCATCCAGAGCACTTCCGTCTTAGCAGCATTGAGCTGCAGTCGATGTGACCTCAACCAACTGGTCATCTCAGCTAAACACATCGTGACGCGTTGTTGAAGCTGCTGGATCGCCGCAGGGGGGGAGCTCCCGTAGACTTGCGTGTCGTCCGCGTAGAGGTGAGCTTGCAACCCGAACCGCTGGGCAATACTCACCATATCGGCAACGTATAGTACGAAGAGGATAGGTCCCAGGACGGAGCCCTGAGGGACCCCACGCACTACTCGTGTGGGCGGCGTAGTAGAACCGGCACAGCGTACGTACTGCATCCGGTTCTCCAGGTATGAGGAGAACCACTGAAGCACAGAGCCGCCCACCCCGTACGATACTTCCATCTTCTGCAGCAACGTAGCATGATCCACAGTATCGAAGGCGGCGGTGAGGTCCAACAGCACCAGAACCGCTACGTCCCCAGCGTCCAGAGCTCGAAGAATATCCGAGGTGACTTTCAGCACCGCGGTTTCAGTTGAATGGTAAGCACGATATGCAGACTGTAGGATAATTGTAGGATATGTGTTTTAATTAAGCCTAGATCTGAAAATACTCAGTTTATTGGAAGATCTGACAACCAGAGGGAGGGAGAGAGTTCCAAAAAATTTGGCACAGGAATAGAAAAGCTCTCTTACCAATTTCAATATTAATTCTAGGTATAGGACCTACATTTAGCAATGAATCAACAAACCGTGTTGAATGACAATGTTTCGGGTGGCTTAACATAGATGTTAAATAGATAGGCCTATGCCTAGTTTGGCCAAACTGCAGTATTTTTAAAACCAACTGCGAGACCAGTTTTTAATAACATCCACTGTAAGACTTAGGGGTCGTCCACAAATTACGTAACGCGATTCTGGCACATTTTAACCTCTCCTTCCTATAAGTAACGCGACGTAACAAAACGTCAGACCCTCTAAAATATGACGCAACAACGGGCCGACCCCCTATTTTCGTCTTCCGAAAAGTCTTGACAAGCAAAAAGGTCATCCTTGTATTTTTTTCCTCTCGAAAACCCTGACAAGCAAAACAAAGGTCGTCCTTGTATTATTTTTCCTCTCCAAAATCCCTGACAAGCAAAAAAGTTCAAAGGTGTCCCCCACCCGGAATTTCTCTCGGCGGTCCTGGTCCTTTGCGCTTACGGAAGTTAATTACGTTCAATTTACTTGTACAACGTGCTTATACTTATAGTAGACCTATTATTTTTATCGGACCCGTATCTACACTGTATTAAGTGTTGGGATCGATATGATCCGGCTCGACGCAGAGTAGGCCTATCAATTAATATAGCAACCTTCAAGTGGCAAACGAAGCGAGATAGAAGACGATACAGCACGATCCACACACGTGCATTTTATTATTGCATGCTGAAGCTAAGAGCACTCCAGTCTGATACACACGTCTCAAGTCTCTCCCCTCCCTCCCCCCATTCCCCCCGTCTATGCGAGTCCTGACAAAGTGGTTTTCGTAACAGAATGGCGTTCCGTCGTTCCTGATTACAGAACGCTACAGACAGCGCAAAATCGAACGACGAAATAGGCCTAATGATTCTGTAAAGGCGATCGTTAGTTCAGAGACGTGTAATTGTTCGAGTGATTAAAGAAGAGGGAAAACGAAGGAGTATTGTTTTTAGTAGCAAACGGACTGTTCATGGCGTCGATCAAAGTCAAAACCGTTACCTGGCAACTGGAAGGTACACAGGAACTGACGGACGAAGGTAAAAGGCCGATTTTTCGCTTGAAGTTCAATCGGCGCGCTGTGTTATCGAAGACATCAAAAGACAAACTTCCTTCCATGAAATCTATTTCGTCAATTTTTTCCTCTACACAAAGAGAATTTCAATTAGAATCTGCAGTTGCCTAGGTCATTGCAGTGGCGGCTCCGCATGGGAGGCCCGTGCCCCTATTGAATACCTGCCCACCCCCAGTAGCGACCCTATAATTGCTACTACATAGGCCTATCTATCAACAAATGGTTGGCCCACCATGCTCAGAAGTTATCACCCCAACGCCCCCACCCCTCACCCCACTTGCCAAATCCTGGAGCCGCCCTTCCATTATAAATGCAGTTTTCACCGCATCTAAGCCTAAATCTGCTAAATTTTGAAATAATACAACAATAATTATTTAATCGTCGCACGTCATTTTCACGCCGCTGCACCCCTCGATTGCCTTCATCGCCAGGCAGTGTTTAATCTAGGCCGTTTCCGGGAGAAAATTGCCCTTCCCCGGAAATTTCAAATCCCCGGAAATTTTGGAATACTACATGGACTAACAGCGGCCCCTAGCAGAATTCCCCGGCTTTGTCAGTTTCCCCGGCCTTTTCAGTTTCCCACGGAGTCCAGGAGTCTAGATTAAACACTGTCGCCAGGTTCGTTGAATTCTTCCGTCCTCAGCGACGCCAGCCTTCTAAGCCTGTCGCGGGCGCTCGGTCACGGCGGCCTGTCCACGTGCATGTGCCTCGGTCTGCCGACGAAGCTCGTCGTCGCCTTCCAGCTGTCGAACGCCGGCCAGCCGGCCGTCGCCGTAACCAACGGGCTGCTGCGCTACTGGAAGGGACTGAAGAGGGACGAGACGAAGGAGCACGACATGGTCCGGACCCTGGAGAGAGCCCTTCGATACTCCGGACGGTCGACCATCGCCGATGTTCTGGTCGATCGCTTCTCCGATAATCAGCCGCTGACCGACAGCTGCTGGAGGCGACCGTCGTCTACCAACCTCAGAGACTTCTGAGGCTTCGAAGTTAATAATGACGAAACCAGAGATTACATTCTCTTGGACATTTGTGAATAGAGGCGTTTCCTGAGAGCTAAACTGATCAGAATATCATAGGCGTAGTCACGGGGGGCAGTGGCGTCATTTCACACTTTTCTTGGGGGGGGCGAGAAATTTTGTAAAATTTTCTTTTCTAATTTTTTTAATTTTTTTTAAATTTTTTGACTGAGTTACTTGAGTTTCAAAAAAAAGTCGACGACCTTTTTTTTTTTTTTTTTTTTTTTTTTTTTTTTTTTTTTTTGCTCGTCAGTTCTTTTTACGTTACAATTACCCAAAAAATAGTTGACGACCTTTTTTTTTTTTTTTTTTTTTTTTTTTTTTTGCTTGTCGGCCCTTCTTAGGTTATTAATACATTAGAAATTATTATTTTCATTTCCTTGGGGGGGGCCACGGCCCCCCCCAGCCCCCCCCCAAATGACGCCTCTGACGGGGGGCGACTATTCTTGCTGGACCCAGTCGTGGGAGCTGCGCAAAAACTTTTGGGAAATTAGTTTGAGTGGTGAGTAGGTAAAATAATTATGCACATCTATACAGGGCAGGATTAGGCCCCCAAGGTCCGAATGGACCTCGGGCTGAGAAAAAAGACCGTCGCCTATACTGAAAATCTCTGACAAGCAAAAAAAGGTTATATCTCCCTTCCAAATCGTGCTGAAAATCGTGCTGACAGGCAAAAAAAGATTATCGCGAAAATCGGAAAAAGCCTATTTTCATGATAGGCCGGGGGAGGGGGCTACAGCCCCTCAGCCCCCGCCTTAATATGGCCCTGCATCTATAGCAACAGTTCTAATAATACCCAAGGCTATCAATCGGTAGTATAGTAGTAGTAGGGTCGAAGAGAATACGACACGTGAACGCGCATGACCTTTTCCTGCGCTCGTCTGAGACTTTTTACCCGAAAATGTCGATGTCCCCCCAATTCTAGTAGCCTGTCTACGCCACTGCAGAAAATTATGGGAAAAGATTTTAAAACCAAGTTTTCCTTTTAAATGGAATACTAATAAATGACCAGTGTCCGAAGCCTTCCAAATGTGCGCAGAATAGACAGTCGTGGCCTACAATCTCAACGGCCGAAAGGCTATGCGCTTAATTAATCAGTGGTTCTTAACAGGAGGTAGGCTACTCGTATACCCATTGGCGGTACTTAAAGGACGTTGTGGGGTACTGAATGAACCGGCAATAGTCTGTTTAAAGACTTTTACTACAAATTACCCTGTATACTATACAAATGCTGTGGAAATTTGTGTACGAAATTAGAAAATTTAACGAAAAAGCCCACTTTCTGACAGAGGCGGATCTAGGAGGGGCGGGAGAGGGGGCACACATGCCCCGGGTGCCGAGGTGAGGGGGCGCCAAAATCGGATATTTGGGTAAGTGAAATGCACAATAAAGAAGAAGAAACACGTGTGACGACCTTTTTTCTTTTTTTTGCTTGTCAGCACTATATGAAGAGGGGCGCCGTAACAGCTGAGGTGGGCCGACGAAAATGTGACGACCTTTTTTGCTTGTCAGTTATGTTGGGGGCGCCAACGTACACTTTGTCCCCGGGCGCCGAATACCCTAGATCCGCCTCTGCTTTCTGACAATTTGTAACAAACGTTTAGGCCTATTGCAGTTTATAATTATTTTCAAAACATATTAAACACTTTTGTCCTGGGATAAGGTATGCTGGTAGGGGGTACTTCGTTCTCTTATAGGCCTAGGCCTACTTGTTTCTGGGAATCCGGGTAGGCCTAAGTAATCGTAAAAAGGCTAAGAACCACTGATTTAAATAAATAATTAATAGGCCCAATTACAAAGGGAAGCACGGCCATCAGAGGCGGAGCGAGGGTATACGCGGTGCCCGGGGGCAAAGTGTACCGTTGGCGCCCCTATAACATTGCTGACGAGCAAAAAAAGTCGTCACGCGTGTTTCTTCTTTATTACATGTGCATTCCACTTACCCAAATACCCGATTTTGGCGCCCCTCGCCCGGGGACATATGTCCCCCCTGCCCCTCGCTCCGTCTCTGACGGCCAGCATCTGACAATCCATTTTTTTGGTCAAGGTTGAAATTGAGGGGCGTAGTGACGGGGAGGGGTATATCGGTATATATACCCCCAAATCAGTCTACCTTAAAGTTTTTTATGTGATTTCTATGCGGTTATATGTGGTTTATAGTTAAGATTTATACCCACCCAAAATATTTATACCTGTATTACCCTCCCAAATCAAATTCCTGGCTACGCCCCTGTTGAAATTCCGATACTGATCTACAGTGTTTTTCTAAGATTAAATACTGGTGGAAATCAGTTTCATCCATCAAAGCAGTCAAAATTCGATTTTGATTTGATCAATTATAAAAAATTATGGATATAGAAAGCACATCACTGACAGCAATTGAATACACATTGACAGTCAGAGACAGATCAGTAAATATATGGCTTTGAGACAATAATTACTTGAGTTTGCAGTCGAATTGGACAAATAAACCAATCAATTTTTATCAATCAATAAAACAATCAAAACCAAAATATCATACATACATACCGGTAAAGTCAAATGCAACTTAGACCAAGGCTGACATTCAAAATTTGGATATCTTAAATGTCAGTCAAAAGTTAAAATAACTATCCATGCAAACAACATACAATTAAATGAAGCAATATGGAACTGGAGATGTTAAAATAATTATATGTTAAACATAACGTTTAGATAAAAAAACAAAAACCTTAGGATTTCAAATTTACCACATATATAATATCAGTAGTAAGTAAGCGAGTAAAACGAAATTTCGATAGTGCTGCCTGAAAGCTTGGTGCAGTGCACCAGCTTATTCACGAACGCTCAATCTGGGTGAAATCCATAGTCCGTAATCCGTAGTCCTTGGTGGTCAAGGTTGTAGATCCAGGTAGGCAGTCAATAGTATCAATCGCACAACTATATGTAAGTATTATAATATTATTGTATGGAACAACAAGAAACAGCAAAGACATCTGCAACCATTGAGAAGGCTGAGATCATTTTGTGATGATTTATTCTTCTGAAACAATTGGATCAGCAAATGCGCACATTGATTCAATACCCAGATTGTACTTGTTGCCCTGTCCACCTTTATACGCGCTTGTCACAATGCGAAACCATCCATACTCTCCCTGAAATAAACATAGAACCATTCATTAAGAAATCTCAGCTTCCATGATATTTTATCTGTGCATTTCGGCTCACCACAGTAAATCTAGTCGCTTATTGTGTCTTAAATAAAAAAGATTGATCAAAATTCCAAGTAAGAGAGTAATTAAAATTCCTCTGGTTCCAATGGCAAATACTTACCCAAGGCCGGCCCCAAGAGTTTCTTCCAATCCAGTATTCAGCTCCCGTAGCTTTATCTACACCCCACCCAGCCACAGAGATTATGTGGTTAATCTACAAATATAAACTTGGAATTCTGAGCCTTTCCAATGTACATACTATCTATATATTTAAATGCTAGTGAAAAATATTTATAAAAAATTGGCTTTCAAAGATTATGTGTATTCAACAGAGTAAATATTGAGCTGATAGGCCACAAAAGTGCTGTGTTCACAAAATTTTTTATTTTTCTGCTATATCATAAAGCAATAAGAAATAAAATATGCAAAAGATGTGAATTTAAAGCGACTTGGATTCACAGAATTCACGAGATAAACGATAGCAGAATAAATTCACAACTCCTAACCAATCAGACTAACGGTTCACATCTGATCTAAAGTCAAGAAGTGACCAAGCCAATTTTCAGTCACAGCAAAGAACAATTATAATTGGCTTTACTTTCCATAGACTTATCCTTCCAACGAACTCTTATATAATATGGCTTCTGCAACAATGATTCCTACCATAACATCCGCATAGTATTCAGTGTAAATGCCACCATCGTAAGCATCGAACTTTGTAGTTGCCATTATGCCACAGCTCAAATACAGAAACACAACAACAACGCGTTAACACCAAGAAGCAAAAATTTCTCAAACTACCACCTTCAGCCACATGACAATTTCGTCCCTAGGTTTGACCCTTGGAATTTCAAACCTGACATACCACGGACAAGATTTCTAACTATGGTTTTCACTTTGAAGCGACCATCAACCCATGCTACTGTAAACGTATTTTTATAATCGTGCTAAAGAATTTGTATGACAGATTAAATAACTATGGTACAAAATTTGTTAAGACAGCAGCAACAGTGTTAGGCAAGCATTCTGAACATTCATCTGCCTACATTACACTTTGTAACTGAAGTCTTAATAATAGAATGCAATATAATATCTTGCCTCATTATGGCTACTTTTCTGTGCATATATATATATATATATATATATATATATATATATATATACATATACATATATATATATACATAAATGTGCATATATATTGAAATAATTTCAGCATTTATAAGGAAAAAACAAAATGCCAATAAAAATACTTCAGTTAAAGACTGCAACCATGTGCCTCTGAGTAGAAATATAATAGGCATATAAATGTTACGTTACATTACACAAGTTGCAAATCAGAACTGTTTTACCTGATCGGACCTCTGGTAAAGATTTCAGCCATCATCGCCTTGCGTCCCTTCAGAGAACCGTAGTCTCCAACTTTCCAACGAGTGTAGTTTGAGAGTTTGTAGCATGAACCACCAGAAACACACGTTCCACACTCGTTAAAAGGCACACATTCTACAGAATTAATGATAACCAAAAAATATAGAATTTCAGTAGAACTTTCTCACATCTTACACCCAAAAATAGTATCCAAAAGTTTACACATAATGACAGATTTGTCAAAAATACAATAAATTCAAAAACTAAACATGAGACAGTCTGTCAAATGAGAGAGCTCGCTTCTTATTCTGGTCAAAATAGCAAACGAAGGCAAGAAATAAATTTGGACATTTAAAACAAATAAATATTCTTACTGACATATATAAAATTGACTGGTCTAGGAATATTAACTTCCAAATGGATAGATTACATTCCAGCACAGTAATTATCATGGCTTTTACCTGGACCTTTGGCTTGGTTTTTACCTTGTTTTTGTCCTTCGTTTTTACTTTTTGGGGGTTTAGTTTTTACCTTAGCTTTAAGTTTGTGCTTTACCTTGATTTTTGGCCTGGTAATTGTTGCAAGTCTCATCTGGAATGCCCTTCCGATGAGCATATGCGTACACTCCTAAATGGTCCCCGCCTTGACATGACCCAGCCCCGGCACAGTCAATGACGTTCTGAACAGACAGGTAGGCAGATGGCCACGCTGCTTTTCGTTTTATGTTGATCCGGTCGGCAAGGGAGCTTGTAGAGCCCATGGCCCAGCATGACCCGCAGTCTAAATGAAAACGCAATTTAATGAATTGATGACATATTTTTTAACCATATGAGCACCCATCAGTACAGACACATGCCATAGCATCTGTGATCTTCAACAATAATTGTCAATGACTAAAATTAAATTCATGTTAAATTCGGCAAAGATAAAAAATAATAGCATAACCAGGGGCATAGCAATGAGGGTATATCGGTATATATACCCCTAAAATCAGTCTACCTTAAAGTTTTTATGTGATTTACATGTGGTTATATGTGATTTATATGGTTTATGTGGTTTATAGTTAAGATTTATACCCACCCAAAATATTTATACCCTTCCAAATCAAATTCCTGGCTATGCCCCTGAACATAACGTCCCAACCATGATGACCCTTTGGATAAAATGACCCTGTTTGACTGACCCCTCCCCTTCTGGAAGTTCTGGCTATAGCAGGGGTGCACAACCCGTGGCCCGCGGGCCACTGGTGGCCCGCCGACGATTTTTTGTGGCCCTCGGACGTTTCCAGGATTTCAATAAAAAGTGGCCCGAAGGCTTTAAAGTGGCCCCGAAGGTTTTCTTGTTTTTATATTAACGCTACACTTTAAGCCTTGTTATTATCATTTATTATTATTGTGCCCTTGCTGTTAAGAAATTCACGAATTTCTGCTATCAGTTCAACAAAGCATTCTAAAATTCGTCCTCTGCTCTCTCACATCTGTATAATATGGTATGTCATGGTAAGAGGCTAAAGTCTCCTCTATAAATAACTTGAATTGATGGCGACTTAGACCCTTGGAACGAATGACTTCTTATGTAGCGCTAATATGAAAGCAAGAAAGCCGTCGGGGCCACTTTAAAGCATTCGCGACTACAGTGTATTTGGAAGCACATACTTGTGTGAACAAACATATTCTGTAATGAAATTGAACAAACATGTTCTTAGGTTCCGGTTGAGTGCTCGGTTTTGATAGTTGCAACAAGTCCATAAAAACAAGGCCATAAAATATGAATAAGATTGTTAAAGACGTTCAGTCTCAACAACTCCATTGGCTATAAAAAGGCGATTGACCTTTGGGTTTTAAATTGTATGAATTAATAATTGACCATGGTCATAGTATTTTTTGATTAACAAGGCCTTGACCTTCAATTCTACATTAAAATTACAGTAATAATCATTTCAATTTCATTTGTTCCTACTGGATTTATTGTATTCATCAGAAATTCTATTAATTACATTAGTCCTGTCGAAATAAATTTTATCCATAACCATATTATATATTGCTATCAACGTTTACCGTCAACGTACCACTTCTGCATTAGAAAAAGCGCATGTGGCCCGCGGAGTCTTGGGACCGAAAAATGTGGCCCTTCGTCCTTAAAAGGTTGTGCACCCCTGGGCTATAGCTTTTTCAAATTTAAAGTACAAATAAGCAGCTATGGCGACACCACATATGAAAGTGTCAGATAAATTCATGAGATTTTACTTACTTGCTTTGCTCAAATAACTGTTGACATCAAAATAAAATGTAACTTGGCTCAATAAATAGAATCAAAAGTCAACTTTCAACGCAATTGCCATAGAAATCTTACACTGTGGAATGTGTTGATTTCTGGTCGTGCTCACAAAATTTGTTCCATTGACACTTCTCCAGTCCCACAATTCGGGAACCGTAATGTCAGTAACCTCCCAAATTCGTGGACCTGTCCTGTAAAATCAGAGCACATATTATCCAAGTTGTATGCCTCATTTCTAGCGAAAAGGATGAAAGTATTATTTGAACCAGTCCAAAGGGTGATGCCAGCGATATCACAGCAATTATAAATAACAAAACTTTCAAAATGTCAATAAAATTATTAGTCCAAATGAAAATTCGTTTGAACTACTATAGAGTGCAACATAAGTTCCTAATACAACGAAACACATGATCGCATTAAAAAAAGTGTAGGGTAAAAAACAATATAGGGCACGGCAATTCCCATTGTTTATTCTAGGCCCTTTTTTGGGAGGGATTTCCCCCCAAGTTTGAAAATCCCCCCCCAATTTCTATATGTTGCATTGAGGGATGGAAATTTCCCCCAAAAAGTGTGACGAGAGGGGGCTTTCTTATTTAGGAGAGGGAAAAAACATAAGGATATAAGGATATGACCATATTCAGAAGAGCATTAGAGCATGTGGATAAGAAGGGGAAGAAAGATAAGGAAGGATGTGATGACCTTTTTTGCTTGTCACCACTTCCGAGAAAAAATCTAATATCAGGATGACCCTTTTTTGCTCGTCAAGGTTTTTGGGAAGACAAACCTTCTCCCACCCCTCCCCCAAACATTTCAAACTCCCCCCAATGTCAAGGTGGCTAGAATAAACACTGGGCAATTCCGACCCCAAAATTTCGATTCAATTAGAAGACCGGGCTTGGGACATCCAAATTCTCGAACCCAAGCGGGGGTCGTTGTCGAGGAGGGGTTAAGAGGAAGGAGGTTAAACCGCGAAAGGAAGGGAACATTGTAGGAAACTGGGGGCCTATCTTTCCAGTAGGCCTATCTTTCCAGATATGCCCATTTCCACTGACCGGACTTGTTCGACGCCCCCAGGCTGCGGTTTGTAGCAGCCGCCGACGCCAACGTTAATCGAATCCGACGATAACGAGAGGCCGACGATCGCAAGAAACGACAACAAAAACAACAACGACGCCAACATTTCTTTTGCAACAACGACAACGCACTTGACAACAGCCGCTTCCTCTGAGCTTCCCTCTTGTCGATCATATGATCGATCCGGACAAGTGTTGCCGCTCGGAGTTTGAAAATCGCGTAGATTTCTCGCTTGAAACGCATATGCCTACTGAAACAAGCGTAGATCCAGCACGTCTGTAGTCATATGATTTGATATTCAGTTAGGTCTATGCTTAGTAGAAAGCTGCTCGCTTACTGTAATTTTTGAGAGTCGAACAGACATTGATTTGGTAGAGGGTCCACTGGTTTTTCTGACCATGCCATGACCAATGATAATGAAAAATACCAGCACACCTAAAAGAGTTAGGCCTAGTTGCCCTTCAATTGATTTATAAACCTCGGTTAGTGCCCTGCCTCTATCGAAGGCTTCGTGCTGATTTTCTTGTTAATATTCAAAACCAGTCTGAAAATTCAAGGGTTAGCACCTTTTCTTTACGGCATCGGTTGAGCGAGGGCGCTTGTCGGCCCTTCCCTTGCCTTTCCGTCCACCGAGTAGGTCAACAACCCGATAGGCCCTACTATCGTTCACGATTTTAAAGACACCGGTGATTTGGCAGCCACTCTCAACTTTGCGAGGAAAATTAGGAGAGATCTACATGGCCTATCCGCTAGCTGCTCCTCTCTCTTTTAAGGTGGGGAAGAGACGGTAACGTCTGAAGAGATGACTGCGTCGATCCGTAGTCCTATAACTTTGAACATTAATGAAGCATCAACATGTCATTGATTGAAGTGTTCGCTGTACCGTACATTTTGCCAGTTTTAAATCATCTGTGTGCACACTAAATAGTCATATATAGTCATATAATCAATGCTTTTTATAAGTGGAAAAACATGAGAACGGCGTTCACACACACACACACCTTTTGCCAGATTCGTTCACATCGATATACAATAGGCCTAGGGCCTAATGCGTGTTTTACAAAACTTACAATCGGTTCTTTTTCAGTGAGAGCGCACGGGAAAGGCTTAAATTACAGTTTAAAAACGACGAGCTACACTGTAGGCCTATATAAATATTCCAAGTACTGTTATTCTACAAATATCCATTGTATTCATCTTAAGACAAAACAGATGTGAAATGAGTTCCCAAATTTTTTTCTAGAAAAAAGCAATGATTATAAACAATAGCCTATACAAGCTATTTTTACGTCTGTTTTACAGTTGCAGACAAGTGCACAGTGGTCTTCTGTTGCATAATACGCCTACAGTAGAACTTCGTTATTACGGACTCAGTTATAACGTATGCTCGGTTTTAACGCACTGCAATGGCCTGTCCCATTTGATGCGCTATACTGTATTGTATTGGATGGTATTGCATTAAAACGTGCCTAGGATATAACGTAGTAAATTGGGCAGACCCGCAATAAATACGTTTTAACGAAGTTCTACTGTAAATAGTTTATTTTATGCTGTCATTTAGGTGGAGGGGGTTTAGACCAATGCTGAATGAATCGTTATACTATGATTAATTGATTATAGGCCTGTTTGATGTAGATTTTAACAGACAATCCGTTCATAAATAATTCTCAGTTGTTTTTTTAAAATCACGCCAGCTTCGAAATCTGGAATTATTTAACATGATTAAAGAATTTTGCGATTTGATCGTTTTCATTTAGGCCTACGCTGTCTCTGTTCCGTCACTCCGTCACCTCGGATACACAAAGATCGGAGACACATAGAGAGAGAGAGAGAGAGAGAGAGAGAGAGAGAGAGAGAGAGAGAGAGAGAGAGACAGACAGACAGACAGACAGACAGACAGACAGACAGACAGACAGACAGACAGACAGACAGACAGAGACAGAGACAGAGATAGAGACAGAGAGACAGACAGACAGAGAGAGAGACAGACAGACAGAGAGACAGAGAGAGAGACAGAGAGAGAGAGACTGGAGACGATTGTGTCTCTGTCAGAAGTCGTGCTTTGGTTGCTTGCTGGCCGTTGAACCGGTGTCGTGAACATGAACGTAATTCCTCAATATTGTTGTTCAGCAAATTTTAACATCTGATTCTGGCGTGTAGCGATCGCGTCTGAACGGCTCCAAGCAGTATATCTTCGTTAGCCAAGAAAGAGAAACGCACAAAACAGCGTCCGGATAAAAGAAGTTTACTTGTTAAATTAATAAGCATCAGTGGCGTAGCCAAGGGGGTTTGGAGGTTAAACCCTCCCCCTTGGGCGCCGACGAAAATTTTCTTAATGCGTTTCCATGCATTTTTAATTTTCGGACGCGATTTTCAGGGTCAACCCCCCCCCCCGTTGGGGCTGCTGGCCAAAATTTTTCAAGCGCCATAGGCGTGACAACCTTTTTTGCACGTCAGCATCTGAAAGGAAAAATTTTAGAAGGAAAGACATAGGGTACATAGATAGGATGACCTTTTTTGTCAAGATGATCGATTTCGAAAGTTGGCTATCAACCCCCCGCCTTCCGGAAATCCTGGCTACGCCACTGATAAGCATCTATAAGTTAGTTGCCACATGAACGGGTAAGGGTTTTGACCAGCATCACTAAGTCACGATGTTAAAAAACCATGGCGCTACAGAAGTTAGGCTGCTAGCAGCGGTGTGACGACAGTATAGCCCAAGTGATTCCAGTCTGGGCGTCCCACGTCTAAATGGCCTGCACGGAATTTTTTTAGCAGTGAAAATCAAATATATATATATATATATATATATATATATATATATATATATATATACAGTATATAATATATACAGTTTATATATAAATATAATATATATATATATATATATTATATATATATATATATATAAAATTAGCCTATGGCTTTTACGTACGTTAACGTGCTATGGAATGGTCTTATCTATCATATCTTTTCTATCATGTAGGCCTAGGTCTACTAACTATCCTAATGAATGGTGCAGTAAAATCATGTGTGATGTGCATCGGCGGCGTACCAGAATTCCGAAATGGGGGGGGGGGGCACATCAACGTCGTCAGCTGAAAAAAGTAATGACGAGTGAAACACGTCTTCGTGTCAATCTCTAAGCTCTTTGGTCTTTCGTTCATGCTCCTACGACCTCACCCCCTTCATCAACTATTCAACGGTTTTGCACGAATTCCACAACCGGTTCCGGTTCGAAAAGGGGGCCGGTCCCCCAAAGCTCCGTCCCTCGCGTGGTTACGCCAATGACCTGCGTTGCTTGAATGAATTGATTATCGAATTGGGGGGATGCCGTTTTCAAGAATTCTGTGGCACTGCTGTTTAGGGAAAAATAATAGACTAATAGTAGACTTGTACAAGGTATCAGAAGACCTTCGAATGAGACTGAACCGTGGGCACCCCTGCGTTTCAGTGCTGAATGCGCCACCGGTTACTAGATTAGATCAGTTCGCGTCAGGCCCTTCGAGAGGGGGCATGGGGCAGATGCCTAAGGGCCCGGTGATCTGTAGGGGGCCCGGGCGGGTCCGCAAAATGTTATCTCATGCAATACTATTTATTATGGACACGCTGAAGGCGGCTCGGGGGGGAGTGTCGAAGGAATTGCTTGTTCTTTTGACGCCATGAAAAGTCTGTCAAGCAAAAAAGAGGTCATCGTCACTTTTCACAAATGATCTGCATAGTTTTTGAAAACGTTAGAACTTTTGAGGACAAACTTCCTAAAAATATAAACAAACTTTTTAGGGGCCCGTGACTGCCCTGGCCAGGGGCCCGGAACAGTGTTTTATACAGGCCTCTTAGGGGAGATTCGTTCCCCAAAAAACACAAAATCCCCCCATAAATCCCAGCACTGACATATTTTTTCATTGAACTGTGCCTCACCTCCCCCCATCCAAGTCAATTCCCCCCCAAAAAAAAGGCCTGGAGTCTAGATAAAACACTGGCCTGCAATTTCTCTCGACGGGCCCGGGTCGCCTCTCCGCTGGTTTACCATGTCGTCGGAATGGAGATGGAAATCTCGCGGTGGATTCGTTATGACGTATCGGTACCCGGTTGAATTATTTCGGATCAACGAATCGTAACCGGTTGCGATGAGGCGATAGACGCCGAGGCAGAGGATTCCGTATTCGTCCAAAGCGCGAAGCAGAAGAGTACCGTACTTTCTGTTGTTAGTCTATAACCACCGAATAGACAACAATTAGTGTGGTAGGCAGTGGCGGCTCCAGGATTTGGCAAGTGGGGAGGCCGTTGGGGTGGCAACTTCTAATCATGGGGAGCCAACCATTTGTTGTTTAATGTATGTATCATTAAGTATATAAGGTCCCAACAGGGGGCACTGGGGGCCAGACACTCAATAGGGGGCACGGGGCCCTCTGGCCCCCCGGTGGAGCCGCCACTGGTAGTAGGCCATAGCTAATTTAAGAAAGGCTGAGCGCCTAAAAATAAGCAGCTACTGTTGTGCTGCTTTCCAAGGCGCTATAGAAATCCACGAGATTTTACTTTACTTTACTTAGGCCTATTTGTAAGGAGAGATGTAATTCCTGGTCACTGCTCACTGATTTAAGCCTATTGTGCCACTCGATAAACATAGAACGGGTGTAGTCTGATGTTGTCATCAACTTATTCAACCAAATTATTTGCCATAATGAAGCAATTAAACTTTCTCCCTCTCTCGCATTGGTATAACTCTCAAGTACTTTCCTGAAGATAAGGCATACTAGACTGTAATTAATATTAGGAGCGTGTAACAATCAGTTCAGCGTTAACTGTCCAACGCATCCGTCTAAAGAGACATCTAAATAGTGTTGACTTGATAATCATTAGCTCAAAATTCGACCATACGTATTATACAGTATACGTGTTTTATTTCCGACGATAAAATACTATAGTAGGCCTACCTTACGGTAAAATTTGCGTACGATAAAATACGTAGCCGCGTATGACGTAACCATAGAGGTCTATAGTTAACAGAGAACCACCGATGTATGTCCGAGCCACCGCCAAAGTATTTTTACGTACAGTACGCGTATTTTATTTGTGGACATAGAATACGTATAGGCCTAATACTCGTATTTTATTGCGGGACCTAAAGTACGGTCGTACCTTGGTATTAAACTGGCCGTTTACGTTGTTAGCTACTCGTGTAAAGCCAGATGAATGCCGAAGATATGATCGATGTTCAATTTGTCACGATTGTAAGTTAAAAATTAACTTTACTGGAGTTCAATCAATTTGTCCTTTAACCGTCCGAACCTTCATTCAATTTACAGTGGCGCTAGAGAGGTCCATTTTAATTATTCACTGATATCCTGAAAAATCGAACAGTGGAAAAATGGCCGATTCCGACGCACCGCGGAGATCGGGCGCTATAAAAATTCAGACATTTCCACGACGTTTAGGTAGGTGAGGGTGTGGGTCAGTAGAAGGTCGACCAGGGATATTTCTAGGATTGTGAATTGGGGGGGTGTCGACCTCAAATTGGGGGTGTCCGGAGCTAATTAGTATGCATTTTGTATGCATACCACTGTTACATTACCAAATTGGGGTGTCGACCTCAAATTGAGGGTGTTGGGGGAGTGTTAGGGGTGTATAAAAATATTCCTGGGGTCGACAGACCAACCAAGAGATGGGCCAGAACGCCTTTGCCGAGGGGCAGTAGATTGACGCGGCATCTGTCTCTGACGGCGTTCGAATCGAAATCGTCCGGGCGATGCTGGCCGCCGATAAGTCCACTGCCTTCGGCCAGGATGTACTCCAGCTGCCGGGTGTCGCCCCCGTTGACGAAATTACGAATCAGACTCAACGTCTCCCGGTTAAAGTACGCCTGAACAAGTACAAACAAGTACGCAAACCGAAAGCAGTCAGCGAGGCATATATATAGGCGCAAAATTCCATTAGGTCTCTATAGGCTCGAGCCCCATTCCCCTCCCCCGCCCTCTACCCCGCCCTCATTTTTTAAAGAGACTACCATGGGGAATGGAGAAGGTATAGGGCTTGGGCCCACCACTTTTTCTGGCCATTTACAATTACAAATGCTAGGTTCCTCTGTCCTCTAACTATTAATATGAATCTAAATCGGGTCGGGCCTACTTTGGTGTTCTGGTAAACAAAACCTGTTATATTAAGATATCTGTTAGAGAGTAATAATAGTTTATATTAATTTATTCACCCGTCGCTTATTACAAAACGTTAACTTACTGTTAAGTAATACAGAAATTAGCTTACATTTAACCAATATATAGGCCTATTATATTTTGAGGCCCCATTTTAAAACAGAGGCCCGGACCAAGTGTCCCGCCTGTTACCCTCTGATAGGGCTTGATTACAAGTTTAAATTCTTTTGATTTCTTCGTAAAATCGAATATTATGATTTCCAATGCGTCGTTGTTTTTCTTCAGCAACGTGAAAAACAACTGCATCTTTGACGATAATCACAGTCATCTTACCATAACCGGTCATTTCGCGTTCCCCGTGCTTCTGCGTACTTCTGAGTACTTACTGTGATCATAAGAGTGTCGAGTACGCTGGCTACGAAAGTCCTGCCACTGGCAAACGGCTGCGTCATGTACAGAGGGGTTTCTGGATCGTCGTCGTCGTCCTGGTCAAGGAACTGGACGTTAAGGTCGTTGGCTAAAAGGTCACAGAGGTCATACGGGTCACGCACGAACGCAAACTTTCACCGACTCATCGCAACGTGCAGGGTAAAAGCAGACGAAGCAGGGTTGTTACAGAGGCGTAGCGAAGGGAGACAGGGAGGGGCATATGCCCCCGGGCGCCGAGGTGAGGGGGCGCCAAAATCGGGTTTTTGGTAAGTTAAATGCATAATAAATAAGAAGAAACAAGTGCGGCGACCTTTTTTTCTCGTCAGGAGTGTAGGGAGAGGGGCGCCGTAGAGAGAGTTCAGGAGCGCCGAGACCGAGAGAACGATGTGACGACCTTTTTTGCTCGTCAGCAGTGTTGGGGGGGGGGGCGCCAACGGCACACTTTGCCCCCGGGTGCCGGATACCCTCGCTATGCCTCTGGGTTGTTAAAAACTAAAAGGCTCGCATTTCGAATGTTGGCTTTAACTGCTGTGCTGGTTGGTGCCTGTTTCAGAGCGTCCAATTTTCAAAACATTGGCGTAGCCACGGGGGGTGGGTGGGTGGGTCTCCTATTCTTCCCGAGACCGATCGTGGGATTGGCGCAAAACTGTTGAGAATCTCGGGGGAGGGGTGTAGCATAAGCGAAGGGAATGCGCGAATGTGCGATGAACACCTTGGCGATTTTTTGCTTGTCGGAGATTTTCACCGAAAATGCCGATGTGTCCTCCCCATCCCGAAACTCAAGGCTGCGCCGCTGTTTTTAAATAATCCTTTCGGACACGCCGCAACTTCTAAAACTAGGCGAAATAGGCATGGACAACTCAACACAGTAGCTATAAGATATCGAGAAAGAGCAACCACCCGAACGTGTCCGACCCTATAAGGAGGGCGTCCGCAAAACCTCTGATTGAGATGACGCAGCCATTCTCGAGACATCCTGCGACAATATTAGGCCTACGATGAGTTACCGTAAAACTCACGATAAGTCGTCGGTGATTAAAAGACTGACAATGGAAAAAGACACGAGACAAATTATTGAGAATTTCTACTTAGTGACCACTGTAACCTTAGGCGCAAACTTCTATTAGGTCGCTATTGTAGGTTCGAACCCCCACTTTTTGAGAGGCTTAGCAAGGTACGGGGAAAGACATATCTGCATGGGATTGGACGAAACTGTGGAGGGAGCAGTGGCGAATGCGAACGGTTTTTATGCTAGTTTTGCTAGTTTTGTTTTACAATGCTAGTTTTAGAAGTTGCGGCGTGTCCGAAAGGATTATTTAAAAACAGCGGTGGCGAATGCGAACGGCAAATGGGGGGCCGTTGGGGTGGCAACTTCTAATCATGGGGTGGCCAACCATTTGTTGTTTAATGTATGTAGCATTAAGTATAGGGTCCTAACAGAGGGCCACTAGGGGGCCAGGCATTCAATAGGGGCACGGGCCCCCTGCCTCCCCCCGGTGGAGCCGCCACTGGGATGGAGGCACCTGTGCGGTGTGACAGACTGTTTACCTAATTCAGTAAGAATCGGAATTGAAGCTCCGGACATTGTGTGATTATATGGAAATCGACTTTCACCAGCAGCTAAACGAGAGAAAACACAGAAAAGATACGAAACATATATTAACGAGCTATAAATCAAAACTGAAGACGAATACAATCATGGCTACATTAGCCTAAATCAGGGATGCTAAGTTAGCATTAGAATCATTCATTAGTGATCTGTCTTGAACTCACGATGTTCAATGTTGTGTTGTGCCATGTTTTCCTAAGTTAATAGCGTTGGTTTTGGGCAGAGTTATACCGTCTACCCGGGTTCAATTATTAGAATTCGGCGGTTTGGTGATATTGTTAGAATTTCTTTTAGAATTATTGTCTGCTGAAAAAATAGAAAAGATGAAGGGACGCAAAGGAGGTGCAACTAAGTCTATAAAACTCGATGACATTTGCAGAAATGTGGCGTAGTTTCATGCACAAATACGTTTTCTTTTGATTGTCAGATATTTTTTGGTAGTGCTTCGCTTCCAGGTAAAAATATGCTGCACTCTCCTGGAAAAATTTCTGCACACGCCCGTGGTCGTATGCCTACCTGCAGGGTTATTTCTATAATTAGCAATTTAGGGGGTGTCGGTAAATTATGGGGTCTCCTCCTGCCCAAAAAGTATGACAAGCAAAAAAAGGTAATCGCATAGCTGAATTGGGGGCTGTTGGGAGTGTCGGTATCAAATTGGGGTGGTATTGGGGTGTTAGGGGTGTAAAAATGTCCCCGCCTACCTGACTTCGTCAAGATATCCGCGACGTCGCTTCCGTGACATTGAAACTTCATCGTCTTGATGTTAAGAGTGCAGAGTATCGACTCCTTGTCCTGTAGAGTAGGGTCCTCCACCAAACCCTTGTTCGTCAAGACGACGCACATATGGCAACGGTTGACTCTCGCGTATCTCAACTCAGACCGGTTCAGGGGTGAGCCCTGAAAGATCAACAGACTAAACTCAAGTAGGCCTAAATATTATGCAAAATTTATCATCATCACCACCATCGTCATTAACCACGAACTTCTATAGCACCAGTTATAATACTCGAAGGTATCAATCGATGGTACTAATAATCCATGCCTATAAAAGAGTGAAATTAATACCAATGTCTGTCTAGGCCTACTCTAATAGGGATCTATCAGGAAGAAAAAGAACTAGAGAGAGATTCCAAGACTTCCAAATTGTTGGTTAATTAAGAGACCACGTACTTCCGCCGATAATTACAGTATTCAGAGCGTGAATTCGAGCGACCCATCGGCGTGATGCCCTGGGCATTATATCAGTGGCGCCATAGAAGTTTGTCGATCGATTGAATAACTTACGAGTTTTAGATAGACCTTTGGAAAATTACAGACGCTGGGCCACTCCTTTCGCAGGAATTCTCCCTCTCCGACGATCACGATGGTCCTCAGTTCCTCCCAGTGAAGGTTGCTCGCCCTCAGGGGCATCACGAAGTTACCGAGTCCGGCACAAGAGGCGCCACTGTCTGCCACCCCCGAGAAACAGCACAGCACCACGTGGCCGTCCAGGTTTCGAACTACTTCGTTGTTGCTATCGTTAGTCTGGCAAATTAAGGAATAAAAAAATTATTCGTTGTACTGACTCCAGACCGGGTCTAGGCACTCGCAAAGTAGAGCTGGGTCGATTACGATTATTTTTTCCGATTACGATTACGATTATTTTCGATTATTTTTCACGATTACGATTTCGATTACGATTACGGTTTTTTATATAATCGCGATTTCGATTTCGATTATTTCACAGTAGGCCTACCTTTAGAAACTGGCTTTCCCGCCATATTTTACAGTATTCGGCAATCCTCTGTGTATCGATGTTCAGTTGGTCTTCAACAGGGATATTTCTACACCTCTAACACCCCCAACACCCCAATTTGAGGTCGACACCCCCTAAAATTTGGTAATGTGACAATGGTATGCATACAGAATGCATATTGATTAGCCCTGAACACCCCCAAACAGGCCCATTCAGAGGGGGGCCAGGAGGGCCATTCGGCCCGGGCCTCCATCATTTGGGGGCCTCCCTTTGTTTCCTTGTCTAGAATTCTGGGAGAGCTAGAAAGCTTCTAGAAGGGGCCTCACAATTTGGTGATGACCTTTTTTGCTTGTCGACAATTTTGGGATTTTGGGAAAGCTAGGAAGGTATTCTGCGATCCTCAAAATTGGCGATGACCTTTTTTGCTTGTTGACAATTTTGGGATTTTGGGAATGCTAGGAAGGTATTCTGAGGTCCTCAAAATTGGTGATTACCCTTTTCGCTTGTCAAAATTTTAATTGTTGGGAAGGCTAGGAGAGGCCTCGAAATTCCAACTGGCCTGGGTCTCCTTCAGCCTCTGAAGGGCCTGCCCCCAAATGGAGAAATACATCCCACAACTTTTATCCTCGGATGACTTTTTTTGCTTGTCAGACTTTTTGTGAGTCTCTATAAGGTTTTTTGCTTGTCAGCCATTTTCGGTAGAGACTTCGAAATTTCGACACCCCCAGATTTTCCCGACACCCCCAAATTCACAATCCTACAATCCAAGAAATAAACACACCCCAGATTTTCTCGACACCCCACCCCAACTCACAATCCTAGAAATAACCCTGGTCTTCAATCTCCTTAAAGGATCGAGCCTGGGTGGCAAGACCGATATCGTCAGCGTATCCAAACTTCCTACCTATGGTATCCGGTAAGTCGTGTGTAGGCCTATAAGCCTACAAATTGAATAACATAGGTGCTAGAACTGAACACTGTGTTAGACCGTTTCGCTGACGTCTCCAGGAGCTTGACATCTACCAAGTGAACTAAGAACCGTCTGTCAGAGATGAGTAATTCCACAAGTTGACAGAACCAGGGTGGCAAATTGAGCGAGAGTTTGTACATTAAACCCGCATGCTACACCACATCGAAAGCTGCTGTCAAATCCAGAAAGATGGTGCCTGTCTTTATACGCAGTTGAATCCATTTGCAATGAAAATCTGACAATCAACGGCAAATAGATCCTTCTTTGAATCGGAAATATTGTATAATATAACTTACGGGAATAATCGAAAAATAATCGCGATTTCGATTATTTTTTCGACGATTATCGATTATTTCGATTTATTTAATAATCGTCTCGATTACGATTTCGGTTTTTCCAAAAATCGCGATTTCGATTACGATTTCGATTAATCGACCCACCTCTATCGCAAAGTCCGCAAATGCGGGGGCGGGGAGGGGCGGTCACAGGGACCTATCGCTATCAAAATATGTTTTCTTTCTACAGCTCTATCCCCCACATCCTTCGTCCGTCTTTGGAGGCCTGAATATTTATTTTTCGGGGGGAGGACGCACAGGTTAGGCCAGGCCCTTTCGTTTTGTAAACCATTAGGGCCGTCCATAAATGATGTGACGCGATTTTGGCAGTTTTTTACCCCTCTCGTCACGCGTCGTCACAAAAGTCAGACCCCTCAAATATGACGTCACAACGCCTTAACCCACTCGTCATCTTTCCAATGTCGAAATTAATGTTTCAAATCACTTATTTCTTGAATGAAGCGGGTATTGTAATGAATTCGTTTGAAAATATTCATTATAATTATTAAATAAAGCTAAAACGATATTCAGACACTTTTTCAAATTCTTTTTTAAACATGAAATATAATAATTATAAGTGTCGAATACGTTCAACTTTATATTTTCATAACATTACGGTATTAATAACAACATGTAATATTATGTGACGTCGCATTTCTGGAACCTCCACCCCACCCCTCTCCCCGTCGTCACACAATCGTCACAAATGTTCGAACCCTCCCTAAGTGCGTGGCGTCATTTACGGACAGCCCCTTATCTTGAATCAGATAAAGTGTGCCGATTTTAAAAGTCCTAAGTGGCAGTCTCTTTGTCTTTGACTATTCGTAGTATTCGTCTATAATTAATCTATATTATAGCCTATAGACTAAGGACCACGCGTTCTCATCGAAAATTCGTATTTCCAAGACACTTGAAATCGTTCCGAATAGAAACAATATCTAAATATTGGAATTGATTTTTCATCAAGAGACCGACCAGCAGTCGGTCGTTGAAGTCCTGATCCGGGCACCAGTGGAAGAACCCCGTTGAGTCGAACTGCTCCGTCGTCCGACCGATCGGCTGCGGCCCTTGGGCATCGGCGTCGTTCCCACTGGATGCGGCGGGGCTGCGGAGGCAGACGGAGTCCGGATTGTCCAGTTCATCCTGACCTTGAAACGTCTGATCATATCCGGATCCGTCTGGCCAAAGGCGACACTGCTTTCCAATCGTGTCTCTGTTAATTATATACCCAGTGTTTATTCTAGGCCCTCTATGGGGAATTCCCCCAAGTTTTAAAATCCCCCCCCCCCCCAATTTTTTATATGTTGGCTGGGGAATGGAAATTTCCCCTCAAAAGTGTGGAGCGTCAGAAAAAATTGCCCCCCCAAAAATTTCAAAATCCTTCCAATGTCAAGGTGGCTAGAATAAACACTATATACCGATATAAATATGAACACACGCACATACACATGAAATCACTGGCTACGTGGGAGACGCGAGAACCAATCAAGAATGCAATCAATCGACTTCTATGGCGCCACTATCGCAGTGTCAAGGACATCAGCAGATGGCCTCTCGGGCGCTCTATAAACTGTCATTAAAACAGCAAATTATTTAGTGGGTTAAAAATCTACTTTTTACCAAGGGGCTGTCCATGAATAATGTCAACAATTTTGAGGCAATTTTTGACCCCCTCCCCTTGTCAACAAATGTCAACTTTCAGTTCCCCCCTATAATTACGTCAAAAACTTTTGAACCCCCTCCCAAGATCAACGACAGGTCCCAATAACAAGGTTATTATTTTTGCGTTGATGACCATTTTTATCATTTTTCCCTGTTTTGCTCATCGAGTGTCAAAATGTGGTGGTGATGACCTTTTTGCCATGTTTTTCCATTGTAATAAGTAGTATTCCATGAAATTTCCTATTTTTTATTATTTGTAAAAAGTGACATTGTTGACGTCAACTTCTCTTGACCCCACCCCCTCCCCTCTGTCAACAACTGTCAAACTTTTTCAAACCCCCTCCCCTCTAAATTGTTGACGTAAGTAATGGACAGCCCCCAAGCAGGTTTTCGGCCTCCATTGGAGGGCAATACAGGAAAAGGCCAAACTGTCTGCCCAGCAGTGCATCGGTTTTAAAAATCTGGACTAACTATTGTAGGCCTACACCGTCTGGGCCTGTCAGAAACCAGCGCAGGCCAACGGACAGTATTCGTAGCAAGACATTGTTACGGGAGCGCTTCCAAAACAACGTTAAGCCTGAAGCTGAAATCTTTTAAAATGCATCTTCAAGTAAACTTATTAAACGTCTTTGGGTGAACTTAAGGCTAAAAAGTAAACTTGAGCTTTCTTTAAGTCAGTTTAAGTCGTCTTTAGATTAACTTATTATACTTATTTAGATTTACTGTACGTCAGTGACTGACTTCTGAACAGCGCAGGCCAGGTGACCGTTTATCGTTCTCAGCGAAATCTGCTGAAGATCTTCGGTGCTGTTTAGCGTTACTGCCACTTGTTTTCCTGCAGGTAGAAAAAAATCGCTCCTTAAAATTGTCTAGAAATGCGGAATTCCTCCGTGGCGTTCAACGATTCGCAATTTGATTCACGCATTCCTTAGCCCAGGGGTATTAAACAGACTTTCACGAAGGTCCAAACTTTTTATGAATGGTGCCCAAGGGCCCGTTCATAAGTAATAGAAAAGTTAAGCTGAAGACTTTAAACATTTAAATATATTTCGTATATAATAGAAACAAATTAGTGAGCGTTTCAGTATTTTTGTGGGTCATTTAACAGCCCCTGGCGGCCGGATCTGGCCCGCGGGCCGCCAGTTGAATACCCATTCTTTAGCCTATCATCGCAATCATCGTTCGGCAAAAGTTACTTCATTTACTGTAAACTTTTGCAATAGTATTATTGAGAGGCGCTGATAGGAAGGCCTCCGCGTTATATTAACCCCTTAACCGGGGATCCCGGAGATATCCGTCCATTTTACATTGAGTTACAGTTAAATACACGGTTAAGGGGTTAATATTTGAGTATAGAATCTTAGCTGAAACAATGTCTGTAAGCACCAGGTTTGCGATATTAGCATTAGGGTCTATCTCTGCTCGTAATATGAAATTCGTTTTGTTGCTGATATTTATGGGGTCGCGGTGGAATAGGGTTAGGATTCTTCACACGAAACTTGAGGGTAGCGGGTTCTAATCTGACCCATTCCAATGCGCAGCGATCCCGTGCAAGTTGTTCACTAATTAGACCTACTTGCCCCGCTCTTACGATTCTTCACTTTGTGGACGACTTAATGTTATCAGTCATGTAATAATAATAATAATAATAATAATAATAATAATAATAATAATAATAATAATAATAATAATAATAATAATAATAATAATAATAATAATAATAATAATAATAATAATAATAATAATAATAATAATAATAATAATAATAATAATAATAATAATAATAGGCCCTACTAATATTAATAAAACGACACTCCGAAGATTTATTGTAACGCAATCGCCTTCCGTGAAACTTTCAACGCCCATTGATACGTAACAATAGCAATAGTAACAAATTACAATAACAACAATAATAGTAAATTGATAAGTTAATAATAATAGAGTGCTGCACATGGGCTTTTAAATCTCGCACAGTTTTTCCAGACTTTTCATATCCATGGGATATCGGCACCATACCTCGGAAATCCCTGGTCACGTGGTTGTTTTTACGGATGTTGCGTATTTCCATGAAAGCCAAACGGCCGCCATATATCCGTACCTGCCCAGTTGGCGATATTCGCCGCCACCCTGTAGGACGAAGTGATGGGGGCGACGGTGCAGGCGCACCGACGGAGGCCTGTCAGGTCGCGCAGGTGCCCGTGATGCTGGGGGCAGTAGAGCAGCACCCTCTTCGACTCCTCCTCCGACTGGCCGATGAAGAAACCCTTCATCGTCGACGTAATTATGACGTCGTTGCCCGGGTTCAGCACGACGCTCGCCTCCGTCGATGACGTGCCCCTGTCCGTTGTCACGGCAACCAGCAGGAGATTCAGACGATCGTAGCAGAACCTTCGCAACGCAATAATAGCACCGGTTACCAGAGGCGTAGCCAGGGTTTCCGTGCCCCCCCCCCTCTAGAACCCGTGGCTACGCCAATGCAGGTTATTTATAACTTATTATACTATCAAACAAACATATCGACTGTATGTTGCATACAGGCTATGGCAAACGACTAAGATAACAGTAGCATAGGTTGCTTAACACAAACATCAGCAGATCAAATTTCTTTGTCAATTATGATTATATTAATAGAAACGCGATAGTTAAAAGAATGACAAAGTAAAAAGAATTAGAAGAAGAGAAGATTATTATTATTATTATTATTATTATTATTATTATTATTATTATTATTAACTTTTTTATTATTATGAGGAAGAAAGAAGAGATTATGACTATTATTATTATTATTATTATTATTATTATTATTATTATTATTATTATTATTATGAGGAAGGAAGAACGAAGAATTCCCGAAATTATTATCCGAATCATGGGTGGTTTCACGTTGGAATGGAGATGCATCCCCTACATAGCTTTTTTTGCTTGTCAGCCTTTTTCGGCAAGGTTTATCCCATTATTTACTGACCAAAACAAAACACTGCTAATGACCTTTTTTGCTTGTCAATCTTTTTCGGGATTTCACTGCACCCCCCCCACCACCAACTTGCGAGAAATTCATTTCATACCCCCACCAAGAATTCTTGGAAACGCCACTGATCAGAATTATGTTTTTCGAACGGCCTATCTGCTCGTTGAGGAGAAACTGATACTAGGATAACATACTTTGCCACTTCTTGGAATGTTTTACTGTAGAAGGCCTTCGAGAAAGATTCGCAGTACACCTCCATTCCGGTTCCCCGTTGATAATCGTCGAGTCGAGATCGCCGTTTAGACTGCGGACAAAAAACACAAGCACGCACACACAGTCACACACACACACGCGCGCGCGCACACACACAGATTGGTCATAGTAGTCCCAGCCAGACTAAAGCACGGTGCAGCCTAATAAAGTTATGGAGCTTGCTACGCTTTCTAAACGCATTGTCCATTCGCCTTTGAATATTTAACACAGAAAGCGCTGAAATATATCTGCTTGGCAGATAAAATTTCCCGTCTTTAACGCTCATTGTCAACCAGACATCGACATGGCTCTATTGATTTAATTAAAATCCAATCCAACCCAACAGTGGCGTAGCCAGGATTTCCGTAAGGAGGGGGGTTTGGTTTCGATCGTGACCAAACTTTGCAATTTTTTTCTTATTTTTTCTTTTTTAGGAGCTGACAAGCAAAAGGGGTCGTCACCTTCGTATTCTTTCTAGATTTTTTCTATTTTCTGTAGCACTTAGAAATTTTTTTCGATCGATCGGCAGCCAGCCAGGGGGGTTTTGACCCCCAAATTCGCGTCCAAAAATGAAAAATGCATGTAAAAAAAATTTCGTCGGCAGCCAAGGGGGGTTTTAACCCCAACACCCCTGGATACGCCACTGCAACCCAATCCATCATGACTCAGACCGAACCCACAAGAGCAATTGGGTTACTTGACCCACTCCATCTCACCCCAATGCATTACAATTTCTTACACCATGACATTTTCTTACCCAACCCAAACCACCATAAACATGGATATTTCTGACCCAACCCAACCCAATTAATGGTTGGACCCAACCCATGTCCATGTCTGCGTGTAAACGTATTTAGAAGTAAAGTGAAACCCCTATTTTCATATAGACTTAAATTGTAACTGTCACACAATATTGACTCTGAGTTTTGGAGCCCAAAGGGTTAATTCACTGATGATGACAACGACAACGATGATGATAATGTTAACAATGATAATCATCGTTGCGTCGAACGCTGAATATTTCTCGCTTATAAGGCGCAGAGAATATATATCAGAGCAGGTTAATAGAAGAGAAAGGGAAGAGAACAGAGCTGAGGAAATGGAAAGACGCCTGCGACCGAACGAAGTGTACAGTGCAATCCCACCTGTTTGTAGGAGAGCATGATGACGAGGTTTCCGATGAGAGTGGAAAACCCCGGGGCAAGACATCCGGTCGCCATGAAACCGAGCTTCAACTCAGACAGACAGATGACCTGGTCACGTGACGTCCACGAAGGCTGATTTATGCACAGCGCCTGCGCGTAAAATCATTATTATTATTATTATTATTATTATTATTATTATTATTATTATCATCATCATCATCATCATCATCATCATTATCGTCATCATTATCACCACCATCATGAAATTGAACCTTGTTTCGATAGCAGATAATCTGGACGATGATTCGAACGTTCGGATCGAAGTTTTTCACCGAGATGACCTTCATGATGTTGACGGCGTCCTCGGAATCCGGATCTGAACTGGAGGCGTCCGACATTATCATACACGCCTCAGCATCGTGAAGCTGTCGAGCACAGTGACCACATGACCCACGGTCAGAACAAGCCTCTACTACCGTCTGCCTTCGGCGTAGCCACGGTGGGGGCAGGGGGTCACGCAGGGACGTCATTTGGGGCAGGGGCATTGCCCCCCCCCTGATTTTTAGGGCGGAAATTCGCGAATTTTTGTGTTTTTAGATTCATTGTGTTCTCAATTGTTTTTTATAATTTTATTACAATCACTGGTATGCATTATGTAGTAGGCCTATCCAGTGTTTATTCTAATCACCTTGACATTGGGGGAATTTTGAATGTTTGGGGGGACAAGGTCTGAGTCTCCACACTTTGAGGGGAAATTTCCATTCTCCCAGCCAACATATAAAAACTTGGGGGGGGGGGGTAAAACTTGGGGGGAATCCCCCAGAGAAGGCCTAGAATAAACACTGGGTCTATCGTATGTAGCGTGTACTATGGACAAAACCAGTTTGCATACTGCATAGGTATTTTTAAAATTGCTGCCTGCCTTGCAGTCGAAAGTCTTGGCCCCTGGAAAACAACGAAATGATGGCCCTGGTGTCACGTGATCCCCCCCCCCTAATCTGGATGGGATCAGTCGTGAGATTTGCGCAAACCTTGGCGACGTTTTCTACTTGTAGTCTTTTAAACCCGGAAGTGTCGATGTGCCCCTATTCCGGAATCCTGGCTACGCCACTGTAGTTAAGGTTACCTTAGGACAACATAACATGCATTTTATAGGATACGGACTCTCACAACAAATGCAATTCTACAAATTCTGTCGGTGTTTTGTGTGTAGAGGTCTACAGAACAGTGTTTACCAAAACGGTGGGTCGCGACTCAAAAGTGGGGCGCTGGATTCAGTCTAGTCACTCTATTATTATTATTATTATTATTATTATTATTATTATTATTATTATTATTATTATTATTATTATTATTATTATTATTATTATTATTATTATTATTATAAAAGTCTTTTAGGTGGTTGCTGTTGAACAATTTGTCCGTTTTGTTTTAAATGGAGAATATTTCTGTGATTATAATATTCAAAGACGGCGTCATGCACCTACCCTGACTCGTTGAAGGTCTTGAATGTTCATGACGGAACCTTTGATGAACACCAGCCGTGTGACGTGTCGCTTGAACAAAGCCTCTAGGTTCAGTTCTGGATTACGGCTGCAGAAGACAAGAACGCAAAATATTGGGTAGAACCAGATGGCTAGATGGACATCGTAGCAACAGGCAGTAACAGTTGAAACAATAAATGGGTTCAGACTTCAGAAGAAGTAGTCTAATCTATGAGGACTGGGTTCTTAGATGTTGAGAGCAATTATAATGGTTTCACATAGCCCCTAAACCACTTGAAAAATCACGTTATTATTATTATTATTAATATTAATTATTATTATTTATTATTATTATTATTATTATTATTATTATTATTATTATTATTACGTGAAGAAGTTGGCAATTTGCATAGCTATGACAATTCATCATTGGCAAATCAATAAAATTAATAGTTCCTCTTACACTCCTCTTACACTTTTTGAACCAGGGAATAATATCAGTAACACTTCTGGCACAAAGTTTTAGACCTTCGGTGGGTGGAAGGTTGGACGAAACTGTTGACCTACACCGAGAGTAGGCGTCGACCACTGAGGGTGGGGTGGGGGTAAACAGTAAACCCATTCCGTAAAACCGGAGACTTTCAGCTATAGGCCGACGGATGGTGACAGCTGTCATTGGTGCTAGACTGCTAGTTTACAAGCGATTACCTGGGTAACTTAACTTACTGTACCTTCCGATCACCTGATTATTATTTACCTGTCAATGAAGACGGATTTGACGTTTTGCGTGTCGCGATCTTCGTGAAAGAAATCACGAAGAAAATTCTTTACGGAATGGTAAGTTATATGACCAGTAACGACGACATGTCTACAACAACAACAACAACAACATTATCACGTTATCATTGTCTACTGTTCTCTGGGGACATAAAAATGAAAATGGACTTCTGCCTAATGATATAACGAAATCAAATCGTACAAATACCCATTCCTTTCTCAATAAGCAATGCTTTCTTATGAACTTTCATAGGGAATTTACCAATCATAGAATTGTGGTAAATATCGAGGCAATCTGCGGAGTTCAGAGTTCAAACAGTTCTATTTATAGACTCAGAAAGAAATCTTTGCAATGACGTCACTGCTACTACTACTTTATTATTATTATTATTATTATTATTATTATTATTATTATTATTGTTATTATTATTAGTAGTAGTAGTAGTAGTAGTAGTAGTAGTAGTAGTAGTAGTAGTAGTAGTAGTAGTAGTAGTAGTAGTAGTAGCAGCAGCAGCAGCAGTAGTAGCAGTAGTAGTAGCAGTAGTAGTAGTAGTAGTAGTAGTAGTAGCAGAAGCAGCAGCAGTAGTATTGAAAGAGAATTGCGCTTCCGAGTAGAAATAGAAGAGGCGCTATGTATTACAGTATAAGTTGCTTGTTACAATACATTACAATGATGGAAGCAGACATAGATATCTTACAGATTCAATTAGTAGATGAACGCGCGAGGAGTCTCGGCATCATACTTACTTGACTCCCATCGACTTCTCGTAGTAGCCGCCGTATGCGTTTCTGCGTTGTTGTATAAGTTCGGCAATTTCCGGAATGAAACTAGCGAACATCGCCTACAACAGATTTACATCCATCACTGACGTAGCCACGCCACGACCCCCCACCCCACACCCCGCCCGCCACCCTCTATTCGGACTGGAACCGGTCTTGAGTTTTGCGCAAAACCGTTGAGCAGCTTGGGGTGGTGGTAGGTAGTGCCGGGATATTTTTACACTCCCTAACACCCCAACATCACCAATCTGAGACCGACGCCCCCAACACCCCAAATCTGAGCCTGGGATGACCTTTTTTGCCCTTCAAACTTTTTCGGCAGGTACCTCCAAAATACATGTATACCGACCCCCCCCCCCCAATTGATCATCCTAGAAATAATCCTGAGGGAGTTTGAGATTGCTCGACGGTCTTTTATTGGCTTGTCAAGACTCTTTGTCTGAAACTGTCGATTTACCCCTCCCCCCAACCTCAGCATTCCGGATTCCTGGCCACGTCACCGACATCCGTCGCTTCTTGAGGTCATCCAAGTGCTCGTCCGTCCAGATGATGCGCTATACAAATTCCTCGTTACATTACGTTACATCGTGTGCAGTTAATAATCAAATTCGTATGTTGAGGCGCTTCGATAACCTTCGTTAGCAGCGGTAAAATCTTGAACGCCAGTCGCTCGCCTTAATTAAGGTCGTCTTAATAATAATTTAACAGAACTACGCTATACAAATATCTCTATCTGACGAACGATGATGCCATGGATACTTTGATATCATGCCTGGTATCATTCATACAATGCTGATACAACATGCGGAGCAAACAAACTTCCCTCGATTTGGACTGCCACACGTTTTGCCACTTTGCTGGCGTTGCTTATACTCAGGGCCGGCCTTACGTTTTGCGGGGCCCTAGGCGAGATAGGGTTAGGGTCAGTGACGGTCGACAATCGCGGGGCCCCCGGCACATATGCAAAAAATCGTGACAAGCAAAAAAGGGTCGCCAACAATCGCGGGGCCCTTCGAAGATCTTTGCGCGGGGCCCGTACTAGAGGAGCGGGACCCTGGGCAAAGGCCCGGCTTGCCAAGCTTAAGGCCGGCCCTGCTTATACCGATGCGACGTTTCTTACTATCAAGGCGCTATATAAATGAATAATTTACATTTTACACGTTACATTTGCTCCGCTACTTCTGCTCTGACCGTCTTTAAACACGGTTCACGGGTCAGAGGTTACGCATGCTGCAGCAGACGACAGGTGCGATCACGTGACCGACATTTGACTTAGCATCATCATCAACAACAACAACAACAACGTTTCGAGCGCGCGTTTCGTCTGCCAACCAGAGCGCCGAAGATGAAGACGACGATGAAGATGCGGCCGAGCGTCGTGTGGCAGTAGACGTCGCCGTAGCCGACCGTAGCCATGGTAACGACGACGAAGTAGACGCATTCCCAGAAGGTGATGTTCTGCGCGTTGTCGAAATTCCTGAACGGATCTCCTGACAGTTCCAGCTGCAAAAACAGGTCGTCGAACAGACTGAACGGGGATTACTATAATTTATAAGACGGCGATCTGTTACGATACACTGTGCTGTGTTCACGCAATCCATTTTGGACGCGCTATCCCATTAATCGTATAAATTATTATTATTGCTGTCGCTGTTGATGTTGTTATTGCTGCTATATAACTAGTAGTAGTAGTAGTAGTAGTAGTTGTTGTTGTTGTGTTGTTGCTGCTGTTGTTGTTGCTGTTAGACTGTCGTGCTATGCTGAAATGGGAGTCTCACTCATACGAAGAAACAATAGACCTAAACTATAGAACTTTCTGCTATCAAATGTACAAAGTATCAATTAACCCCTTAACCGTGTATTTAACTGTAACTCGATGTAAAATGGACGGATATATCCGGGATCCCCAGTTAAGGGGTTAACTCTTTCTTGTGCTGATGTTGCCACTGCGTTTCGGCTGTTTTCGTACCATGACGTCTCCGGCATTTCAATTAAAGAGGCGACCGTCGCCGATTAGGCTATAATTTTATACGAGATACAATGGCGCTATAGAAGTTCTTCGGTTGAAAGGAGTCCGCGGACACACAAACGCACGCACGCACGCACCAGATGGACGAATCCGGCGGATGCGAACCAGACGCTGGTGAAGATGCAAAGCAGCTGAGCCAGACGGATCAGGTTTCCGGTCTTAAGGATGCGCAGGTATTGCAGGATGTCAGGAATGTTTATCAGTCGAATGGCACGCAGAAAACGCAGGCCTGCAATAATAGCCTATTATTATTATTATTATTATTATTATTATTATTATTATTATTACACTACGTAACAAAAAAAATATTTTTGTTTGTTCCTGGGTTCATAGCTTGTTTTCCTAGTTCCTTATGCCTAAACTAACTAGAAAACAGTTTTTGTTCCAAACTGAATTTGCTTTTGGGGTCAGGGCAATGATATTTTGAAATTCGTGTATTATAGAACACATTCTCGGTTCACATTCAAAGCTGAGCAGACATACTTATTATTCTGGAATATTGCAAGCTGTCCATAAGTTTTTAGATCTGAACAGAATTTTCTATAACCTTCTGGAATCTTCTAGAACTCTTTTGCACTTTCTGGGATCTTTCAGTTGCAATCATAGACTTTTAAAAGTGCAGATTTCTTAAGCCAACGTACTAGTGTATCTTGTTGCTGAGTAAGCGAATAGTGACCAGAAAAAATTTATTTAGATGGCATCAAGAGGCTGCTTGCAGCCAGCAAATGCATTCCGCTACGTTTGCATCGCACCGGTACCCATTTTGGCTCTGAGCTCCCAATTCCCATCCCTACAGAGAGGGATCAACTGTCTTCAGGGGAGCGCGTCAAGGCAGACAGCGAGGAAGATATTGCAGATCCAGGATGCAATTGCACAGAAATAGCTGAGATGAGAAAGCCGTACTTCCCCAATCAGAAAGATCTCAACGACTTGATCATAGACCTTAGTCTCACCAAGTGCAATGCTGAGCTTCTGATGTCTAAACTCAAGGACTGGAACTTGTTGGATGAAAGTGTGCAGGTGACAGAACAGAGAGAGCGTCACGAACGTTTTTCCAAATTCTTCAGTCAGCTAGATGGGCTGTGCTTCTGCAGCAATGTCACTGGTCTTTACGAGGCCATAGCAATCACCTTTAACCTGAGTGATGGTGCCAATTCATAGAGAGTTCATCCAAAAACCTCAAAGCCATGCTACTTCATAGTGGTAACAAGTACTTGTCTCTCCCCATGGCTTACTTTGTGCACCTGCACCTCAGAGAGGACTACACCAGTGTCAAGATGTTGCTGAGTGCCTTGAAGTATGACAACTATGGCTGTTAAGTCATTGGAGATTCAATATGGTCAAAATGGTGACATTCCTGATGGGCCTGCAAGGCGATTTCACAAAATTTCTTTGGGTTTTCTTTGCCTCTAGAACAACCGGGACACCGATGTCTGAGGCCCACTATTGTAGAAGGGATTGGCCACAGCTGACCGAGTTCACCACAGGTAAGAACAGCATCAAGTGGGAGCCGCTGATAGACCGTCGAAAGATGCTCAAACATCAAGTTAGGTCTCATCAAGTAATTTGTCAAGACAAGGAATCCGCAGCTTTAAAATACCTCCTAGATCTTTTTCCGCAGCTTTCGGAGGCAAAGGTCGAAGCTGGCATCTTCGTCGGACCACAGATAAAGAAGATCACGCAGCATGACATATTCGCCAAGAAGCTGAATAGCATGGAGAAAGGGTCTTGAAACAGTTTCGTTGCAGTATTGTATGGCTTTCTTGGCAACCTCAAGGCTGAAAACTATGAGAGACTGAACCAGTCTCTCATAAAGAACTATGCCAAAATTAGATGCAAAATGTCCTTGAAAGTACATATTCTTCATGCCCACCTTGACAAATTCAAGGAAAACATGGAAGCCTACTCAGATAAGCAAGATGAACGCTTTCATCAGGATATGCTGGACATTGAACGTCGTTACCAAGGACGGTATAACAAACACGTGATGGGGGACTATGTCTGAAGTCTTCATTGGGAAAGCTATGGACAGTACAGCCACAAATCTCGAAAAGCAACTCATTTCTGAATGTTTTTAAGTAATTTTGACTGTTTTTGCTTAGTTGCAATTATTACATAATGTTCCTTCTCGAGAAGAAAAAATGCACCTTTTTCCATTGTATAAATAAACAACTTTTGTAAGCTGTGCCTATGAAAGCAAATATAATGATGAATATAGCCATGTTTGCAGATCCTTTATACATAGGCAACTGAAATATAACACTTAGAAGCCAGGAACAAAAATCGTGTTACATAGTGTTATTATTATTATTATTATTATTATTATTATTATTATTATTATTATTATTATTATTATTATTATTATTATTATTATTATTATTATCATTATCATTATCATTATCATTATCATTATCATTATCATTATCATTATCATTATCATTATCATTATCATTATCATTATCATTATTATAAAATACTACCTGCCGTGGTTAATTTTGTGCTATGCCAGATTTGCTGTATTTTCAGTTATTATTGTTACATGCTGTACAGTGTAGTCTCCTTCATGGACATACCTGGTGGTTCAGAAACTTTTTGTTACACCTGTATATATATATATATATATATATATATATATATATATAGAAATATATATATATAGAAAATATATATATATATATATACAGGGTGTAACAAAAGTTTCTGAACCACCAGGTATGTCCATGAGAGAGAGAGAGAGAGAGAGAGAGAGAGAGAGAGAGAGAGAGAGAGAGAGAGAGACTGACAGCCAGACAGTCTGTAGTGTGACAGACTTTAGATTGCAGAGCTTGCGATCATGTCTAACTTCTGTAGCGCCTCTCGTGAGCGGAAATATACTTCGCTTACCAAGCCACTGTCTGTTCAACGCAATCCCAACGAACACCGGAGGAATGGTGAAGTAATCAACGAACGAATTGATCTCAATCCAAAAGAAGAACTTGTCATCCGCCCCAAGAAACTTAACAGAAAATATAATCGAATGCACTTTCACCCTATGCCCTTTGCCCTTTGCCCTTAACATCTGCCGCGGGGTCATTTTAAGCCCCATGCCCGGCATGAAGACCAACACAAGCAACGCTAGTGTACATTGCTTTAGAGAAGGGACATTCAACTGAATTTCACGAAGGACCAGATTTTTATGACCGGTGACCAAGGGCCAGGTGCAAAACATTTTTAGTTAAAAAATATAGCTCATGAGTATTATTAATAGATAAAAGGTAAGTTGAAAACAGGACTTTTAAATATGCTTCTTATGCATTATAAAAAAATTATCGATCGCTTCTGTATCTTCGCGGACCATTTTACAGCCTCTGGCGGGCCGGATCTGGCCCGCGGGTCGCCACTTCACTTGAATACCTCTGCTTAAGAGCATGCCGTGGTTTGCCGGTGTTCTGTTGGCAATGGAAACGCTTACCCTGATGATGAAATAGACCAGAAAGAACATGTTGAAGGCAAAATCGATCTGCTGTGTTAGACTGTTGCTCCACGAATCGCACGTTTCAACTTGAGCATCTGGTCTGCAGGAATTAAAGCAAGCGCATTTTATTATTATTATTATTTTTTTTATTTTATTATTATTATTATTATTATTATTATCGTCATCATTATCATCATCATCATCATCATCAAAATCAAAATCAAAGCCAACGAAGAATCAATGATACAAGCATAGAGATATATACCAAATGGAAAGGCAGGGGAAGAGAATTTATTGTCTGTAATAGGTCTAAGTTTGCGTTCCAATATAATAACATTGAGATTAGTATAAATATATTGTTCTAAATGATACAACGATTTATAGGTCTGAAAATAATATTTGAATGGTCATATGTTCTGCGCAATTATCATAATCATCGCCAGCGCGCTTCATATTACGTTTCTATCACACGACTGTCAACTAACACTAGTCTTGCTATTAACGTCACACAGTTTGAGCTATTTGTCGAGTAATTATTTCACCGTAGTGACGCTATAGAAGTTATTTAGTTAGGTAGGTAGGTAGTTAATTTCAGAAAAGTACAGTTGCAAATGGGAGTAGACCTACAGAAACAGATCTTTGTAATGTAATGCATTTTCTCAAGAATTTCTTTAGCGCTCGAAGAGGTTCGACCACTCCCTTTCTGTCCTGTCCTGTGATCCTGTGTATAGTTGTTGCACGTGATTTGATCACGCTTTAGTTTTTGTAACATTGTAACCAAATCTTCAGGGGCGTAGTGACGGGGGTATATCGGCATATATACCCCCCCAATCAGGCTACCTTGCAATTTTAATGTGTTTTTAAGATTTTCAAAGTTTTTAAGATTTATACCCCCCCCCCACCTCCAATCACATTATACCCCTCTCCCAATCAAATTCCTGGCTTCGCCCCTGTACATCCTTAGTGTAGAGCAGAGTATATACGAATTAGCCAAGTCGGCGCTAAGTGATCATCTTGGATTTATTTAGCGCATTTTATGCACCATCCGATCGCAAATTACTGTTTGAAAACACGTCAGACGCTTTTCATAAATGGCTTTAGAAACAAAGAGTCTTACAACGACGCCTTAAACAGGTAGATTACCAAGGAACCGATGCTCAGGAGACACGACAACGAGACCTACAAGAAAAAATAAAACTATAGCACGTAGCCTAATCTTATATGACTATTAGAATAACATGGTGACAGGGTGCGATTTGTGGCCTGGAGCAGTGGGGGGGGGATATGTTGAGCTTGGGGGGGATGTAGTTGTTGGGAAATGTAGCAGTGGGGGGATGTAGTGGTAGGGGATGTAGCAGTAGGGGGATGCAGTTGGGCAGTGGGGGGAGATTCCCTCCTTCCCCCCTACAAATCGCGCCTTGCATGTTGATCAAGTTCGTCGATGCAGGCACTACCATGTAATTTAAGTTTTAAGTTTTTTTATTAGTAAAAGTGATTAAAGTAATTATTACGCGATGCACAGTTGGCACGTTTAGTTTAGTTGTTAAATTAGTCTCGTACTGTATCATTCGCAATACAGGAGAACTTCGTTATAACGGACTCGGCTATAGCATGCCTCAGTGTACGGTCCCGTGTCATGCGCCACCGTATTAGATGACATATGATATGACGTAGGCTACATAGGATATAACCACACTGTAAACGAAAAAGGTGGAAATTTCCACCTTTTATGGTGGTCCAATATCTACACCCTCAGGGTGGAAATTGCCACCCTGAAATGAAGGTGGAACATTTCCACCCTTTTTAAAACACCCTGGACGGTGGAAATTTCCACCTTTTATGGTGGTCCAATATCTACACCCTCAGGGTGGAAATTGCCACCCTGAAATAAAGGTGGAACATTTCCACCCTTTTTAAAACACCCTCGACGGTGGAAACTTCCACCTTTTATGGTGGTCCAATATAAACACCCTCAGGGTGGAAATTGCCACCCCAAATTAAGGTGGGACATTTCACCCTTTAAAAAAACACCCTTGACGGTGGAATTTTTATTACCATTACTATACAGGATATATATATATATATATATATATATAATATTTAATACAATATATAATATATATAATAATATATAATAATAAATATATAACATAATATATAATAAATATAATATAACCACCAATAATCAAATTAATACAACATAATCATTAATCCATTTCTCAGTATCACATTTTATTACAATTATCCACAAATCATCAAGCCAGATCCAATTTACCAATTTAATATTTCAGTCCATAGATCAAATTAACATCCACAACATTACAAACTATTTAATCTTTTCTCTATCAAGCACAGTTCTACGAAATCCTCTACTCCATTTAAACATAGCATCCCAACTCACATGTCTGCTATTCAAATGACCCTCAATCCAAAACAAATCACCTTTAACTTCACATATTTCATCAACATGTGACCAACAAACAATTCACCATATCCACAGATTTGTTTCACCTCAACTAAAAGTCTAATACTTTGCTCTCTGACTGACAGCATCAGTTCATCATTCATACAAACATCAGCATCATTATCATTTGTTGTATTACTCACCACATCATAAACTTCATTCATCAAACACCAATCTTCACTCACATTTTCACTCACAACATCAAATTCAATGCTATCAAAACATTTCACTACTTCACCTACAATTTCATCATTTCCATAAAATTAATCCACAAAACACATATCATGTTCAACATCATTCAACATATTAGGTAGTCCATCATATTTCACATCATCAACATCAAGTTTCAAAAGTACATCATCATCATTTGTTTGATGTTCCAAAACCTTTATCACAAAATATTCCTCACACATTTCAGATTCAGTGATTACAACTTCATCAAACAACCTTAATTGAGATTTAACAACAGTAGGTTCAACTGTCACAGAATCCGTACCTTTTACATTTTTCAAAATGCCAAACGATACATGACAATCCTTCACATCATCAAGTTTTGACACAACATGTTCAATAACAATTCTACTGTCCTTTACACGCTTAATTCCAATATCACGCGATGAACCAACAATAACTTGCCAGTGGCGGCTCCAGGATTTGGCAAGTGGGGGCCGTTGGGGTGGTAACTTCTAATCATGGGGGCCAACCATTTGTTGTTAGGTATGTAGTATTAAGTATAGGGTCCCAAGAGGGAGGGTCACTGGGGGTCAGGCACTCAATAGGGGCACAGGCCCCCCAGACCCCCTGTGGAGCCACCACTGTAACTTGCACTGACACATCAGATTCAGCTTGTATATCACTTGTGCTAAGATCAACATAATTTTTATTTACATTATGCATACACTGTAACTGCATTCCTTTTTCCTTTAAGTTTGCACCGAAAACTCAAATGATAATTAGAGCCACAAATCCAACATTGCTTTCCTCTGAATTCCTGATCCAAATTTTCATAATAATTTTGACTTTGCTTAATATTATCAACAACAGTTGAATAGTAAACTAACAAATTGTGTACATTATTGAACTTAACAAGTTTAGCATAATGACTGCTGTTCATACAAGCATGTTTATCTTTCTCTGTATGCTTGTTGTTATGCGCCTTTTTCTGTGGCAACAACATGACTATCTAAAAAGATCATAGTATTTTCAAGTGAAGACGGGTACTGAATGTCAAAAAACATAATAACATGCAAACAAAACAACCACAGCTGCAAATGTGTCAGTGCAGTCGGTCAGCACTTGGTTGTCAATCAAAACTGACACCGTGGATGCTGGATCTAACAGACCATCATTCTTTGTGTCCATTGCAATGCATAGGTAGATGCTGTGTTCAGGTACAGATTTCTTCGACTGCACAAACAAAATTTAAACCACAGATAGCAAAATTAAGCAACATTACATTCACAAAAATGCAGTAAAATTCACTTATGAATGGCTTTCAACAAAGTGATAGTGTTCTTTGAAGACAACATTATACAATTTGATTTGCAGACAATTATCATAGAAATAATTTACAATGGTTCCAAAGTAGTAATTAAATTGAAATAAACAATGCACTAGCTGCAGAACAGACTTTCAGAATTGCAACTAGTAGGCCTACAGACATCACTTTCAAGCTGTTTTTAAAAGTTTCTTTAGAGAAATGTGAAGCGATTAATTCTGATGTGATTAATTTTTTAATTGCGATTAACAGATTAGCGTGTTGATTGCGCATTAATCGTGATTAAAGGACAACACTAAAAATAATATTTCTTGGCTATGAAACCTGCCAAATTATTAAAATCAACATCATCAACTTGCCATTTCAGTATATTTCAATATATGCTTTACTGATAATGGATATCTGGAAATGATAGATTGCGAAAGCACGTACCATTCTCCAATGTGATAGACTCTTGGTGATTTCATGACCATGACCTTCAACTTTGACTCAGTGCACGATCGACCAACGTAATTTATCAACCAATCCCAGTTGTAGTCATCATAACGACAAAAATCCTAAAACAAAAACATTTGCCTTCAATAAGAAATTGCAGCAACCACTTAAATGCACTTCAGTCAGTCAGTCAGTCAGTCAGTCAGTCAAATAACCAGTTAGCCAGCCAATTGGTCAATAAATTAATTATAAAATGCTTCAAATGCCAGAGTTCTCGCTATAGTTGGTATCATCTGCTGTGGTGTAGAAGTCATAAAAAAATTCAGCAGAAATTTCTATCCAAATATCTTAAAGTTTCTGATTCTAAAGCTTAGTATTTACAAGAAACAAGTCACCATCTGATTTGATGTCCAGCATGCCAGAAGAAGAAGCAAGCAATCGATCGCAGTGGAATAACTGGATACCTGGACCTGTAGAGAGACAGAAACACTGATGATGATGCCAGATACTGAGGAATAAATCAACAAAATTAAAATTGCACATCAAATTCGAGGACAATAAACTGAAAAATCACCATAAAAAGCTAAATCCAGAGCTTTCCATTCTCACCTGACCGCATTTCTTAATTTCATTCCAAACTTTACAAGTCAGCGACATTCCCATTTTGTGCCGAGACAAAACAAACTGCTAGACGTCGACCTGAAGATGAATCCCACTTCATCTTTAACCAAATCTCCACTTTAAAACATATAGGAGCAATCGTCATGCTTGAAGTTCACACAATCCAGTTCAATAACTTTCTTGATGGACTGTAACATAGGCTGGAATCCAAATATAAAAATTCTCTGACTTCCCCATTGAGGCTATATTAAAACTCGTACGTCACAACATGGTTAGAACTTATAACACCAAATTGCAGTTAAGTCAATCATCTTCTTCTTCATGAACATTCCAACAAGTCACTACCTTTCACAAAAACACCTTGTCAGATAGCAAAGCACACTTTAAAAAAATGCTTACACAACGATCTCTTTTTATTTGTTAACTGGCTTTTTGCCTTTACCAAAGTACACACATACAGATCACTAAAAGTAAATACCTGAGGTGACAGATCACCATACTTTGGTTTCTTGTCGTAGGTTCCGAGGGTTAGGATGTTACAATTGAGGCAAACCCTATAAAAATCGTAAGTGCGCACAACATTTGAATCATATTCATTGCACACTATTAGTGAACAGAGTGACATGCAGAAAATCACCTTTCAATCTAAATCAAAAGGGCTTTCGATCGAATATTAAATGGGTACTTTCCCGTTATCCGGACCCCAGTTCTCTGTTCTATCGGGAACCTGACCCTAACCTAACCCTGACCCTAACCCAGTGTTGGATTTGTGAAATTTGAGATGGGGGGGTTGAGGACTGAAATCCAATAAATGACAGAGACTACATGTACCATTGTACCCGATATGCGATTTTTGTGAGGGGTGCAAAGTTAGCTGGGAGTTCAACCCCCCTCCCCACGGCAGTGGCGGCTCCACCGTGGGGGACAGGGGCCCGTGCCCCCTACTGAGTGCCTGGCCCCTCCCCAGTGGCCCCCCAGTTGGGACCCTATACTTAATGCTACATACATTAAACAACAAATGGTTGGCCCCTCATGATTAGAAGTTGCCACCCCAACGGCCCCCCCACTTGCCAAATCCTAGAGCCGCCACTGCCCCACGGCAACTCCAACACTGCCCTAACCTAACCATAACCCTAACGCCTCTCTAGCCAACTACACCATCCCTCTACTGGGGTCCGGATAACGGGAAAGAACCATTAAATGTTTCCAAGATTTCAGGATAGCGAAGTTGGATATTGATCAAGAACATCTTGCATTCTCGTACCAGTATAAACAAGAGATCTTCTGGGACCAAACAACTGTTTGTCTTCAAGACATGGATAGGATGTTATAAGAGACAGACGATAGCCTAATCGTTGTGATCTGGAAACGTTTCAATGCAAAGCAATATGGTATTATTTTTATACAGCAAATACAGTAATAATCTCTGAAAATGTGAATAATAGCTACACGAAATTAAATCAATCACCAAATTTTAGAAATTTTCCTCGAGCACAGTAAACTAGCCTCAAATGTCTGGAGATCTGTAATACACGTGGTGAAAAATCAACATTAATTTTGACTTTTTTCAGACTTGAAGCAAAGCACCAAGTGGATGGGGCGTTGCACTACACATCATAGTAATTATTATTATAATCGTATTTGATGTTTAAATTGCGCATTATAATTTTTTTGTTAGTTCGCGCTGTCTCCGTGTAGTTATAGTTGACCTTTACGGACTACTAAAAGCGGGGCTCCCGTCTAAACAACTGCCAAATCTTCAATCTATTTCAAGTGAAAGATTAGTTACCATCCAGTTTTCTCCGGAAGATGAACAGATACAAAAATTTTCGCCGACTTACAGT
Organism: Metaphire vulgaris; assembly: GCA_018105865.1. Lineage (NCBI taxonomy): Eukaryota > Metazoa > Annelida > Clitellata > Crassiclitellata > Megascolecidae > Metaphire > Metaphire vulgaris. Next base: position 5,913,246 of record CM030847.1, on the reverse strand, counting down.
TAATACTTAACAATTCGAAATTCAAATGACTACCGGAAGTACTCAGCGTTACTATGCAGGTAGTTATCTCAAGTAATAATTACTGCAAAACAAGTCCAAAAAAAGCCCAACAAAAAAAGAAAAACATATATAGTTATCTTATTATTAATAAAATGTACTATTTGTTTATTGTTTGACCTCATAACACATATATACAAATATTTACAAATTTACACATATATATGCAGATATACATATATATACATACATGTGCACATATGCATATACATATATACACACATATATATATACATAAATAAATACATGCATTTACATATATAATCCTGCATCTATACAATACATACCTACAGATATACACATCTAAATGCATATATACATATATATGCATATATACATATATATGCATATATATGCGTATATATGTGTATACATGTACATATACATATATATTCATATATATGTGTGTATATGTATATATATATATATATATATTATACATCAATATTCATGCATGCGTACATACTGTATATACTGTACATGTACATACATAGATAGGTAGATACATGTATAAACATAAATACATATATACATATACATAGATATGTATATATTCATATGCATATATGCATTTATATATATGTGTGTCTGTTTATGTATGCATATGTATTTATATGTACATATACGCATATATATTTATGTGCATGTGCAGTATATATACATATACATATATACACATATATTTGTATATATACAAATATATGTGTATATATATGTATGTGTAAATATATGTATAGCTGGGGCGGTCATAGTTGGGGCGGCTACAATGTGATACAATAGTGCGAAGGTTCTGTGAGCATCTACCTTTAGAGTGACGAAAATCCACCCCAGGGTGGTGACATTCCACCATCAAAGACCTCCGTTCCACCTTTCACATAGATAGGGTGTAAATTTTGGGCATTTCCACCCCAGGGTGGAATATTTCCACCCCTAAGTGGAATATTCCACCTTTTTCATTTACAGTGCAGAGGCGTAGCGAGGGTATCCGGTGCACGGGGGCAAAGTGTACCGTTGGCGCCTCCAGCACTGCTGACGAGCAAAAAAAAGGTCATGACATCGTTCTCTCGGCGCCCCTCCCCTCAACTCTCTACGGCGCCCCTCTCCTTATACTCCTGACTAGCAAAAAGGTCACCGCACTTCTTTCTTCTTATTTATTTTATTTATTACGTATTTGACTGTTTAACTTACCCCAAAAACCGATGTTGGCGCCCCCTCACCTCGGCGCCTGCCCCCCTTCGCTACGCCTCTGGATATATAACGTACTCAATTTTACAGCCCCTCTAATTACGCTATAGCGAAGTTTTACTGTATTTTAATTATTTCCAAGAATTCGTAATGCCCTTATCCCTTATCTTGTGTTACATTCTCTTCTTATCTCTGATCCTTCAGCGAATTCGACCCCCCGGGCTATCGAATCTAATCGATTAATTATACCCGAGGGCAAGCAAACCTGAAGACAATTCGGTCATCTTACCAGGATCCTTCCGACGATCGAATGGCCAGACAGAAGCGCCTGACACTCTCTCTTCACTCGGTTGCAGCAGACTTTCGCGGAGCACAGGAGCGACCACGTGACAAGCGGCCGCAGTTGGCGGTTGTCCTCGTCTTCGTTTTCCCCGCCGTCTGCTTCGATCGTCTGCCTTCGGTAGCGCCGGTGGCCGCCGCGACCGTCGCCGCTCGCGCAGTCGGTCAGTCGGGGGCAGTAGAAGAGGGCGACGACGACCAAGAGACGGGTGAGTAAGATCAGAACGAGACCGGCGAGGAAGACGATGAGGCTGGAAGCCAAGAAATAGAACCAGTAGCGTTCGCTCAGACAACCGCCGATCTCCTTTTCTGCTGCTGCCGTCGTCGTCGTCGTCGTCGTCGTTATATCTGTGAATTGAGTGAAGTTATCATCGGATGATGACGTCGTCTGCAACAACGACAATAGCAACAGCTGCAACAAGCGAGTTAAAGGTCTTCTGTGGTCAACAGATACAGTGGTTCTCACACAGCTAGGCAGTCCCTACTGAACCACTTTAAACCTTGTTATATTATATTATTTTATTATATTAACTGTCTGGTTTACATTAATTGTCTGGAGAGGGATATAATGCAGGGCACAATGCCTGGATCACGAAAAAGAGGCAGGCCAAGAAAAAAGTGGGAAGACAACATCAAAGAATGGACAGGACTCACTATCGAGCAGGCGACAAGAAGAGCAGAAGATCGTAACATCTGGAAGATGACAGTTCATAATGCAACCAATCTTCGGAGCGAAGACGGTTGAAGACAAGACAAGACATTATATTAACACTGACTATTACTGTACACTGTACAGTAATTACACAACAATCGTGATTCTAAACGAAGTGTCGCTTGTGTATAGGTTGGATGCTGACACTTGGTAGTGTGAATAGGTTATGGTTGTATTTTTAATTTGTTTACGGTGCAGTCAATTGGCAGAACAGGCAGATCAGATCCATCTCCAATGTACGAAATTTTTTATTCCATTCTATTAGCCCTGTATGCGAAAGCGATTGCTTTTCGCTTACGCGATAATGAGCAGTAATCGGTCCTCCTCCAAATGCCTCTGAAGCGGCTTAAGCTGCATTGAATAAATTGATTTGATTTGATCTTATCCGCTTTTTCTCAAATGTCACAGAGAAAGAAGGGGAGACAGACAGAGACAGACAGACAGAGACAGAGAGAAAGACGGAGACAACAGACTGATTGTATGCGAGGAAATGACTTTGGAAAGCGACTGTGGAGTTGTGGCGTTACCGGAAAACTCTTGTTCTGCTTCTTTCATTTCCGTAATTCTGTCGTCGGCGGACGGAGAACCTTAGCCTCGAGTAAACAACAAACTACGAACGTCTGCAAACCCAAACGACGGAATAATGGGCGGAAAGAAAATTAAATGGACAGATGGAAAATAGAAGAAAAAAGAGACAAAGTAATATATTTCGATATGGGAAGACATTGGGCCGCCTAATTTACCCGACAGAACACAGCCAGTTAATGCACTGTCTGCTTAATTAACCCCTTTACCGGCCATCTATTTGTAACGTAATGTAAAATGGACGCATATGTGCGTCACGGCCAGTAGGCCTAAAGGGGTTAATAAGTAAGGTAATGAAATTCAAATTAATATGGCGTCGTTGTAACTTTTGACTTTTGAGGAGTTTCTTTCTCCATAAAATGAAGTAAAGACCTATTCTTTTTTATAATAAATCTATGATTTCAATTACAATCTATTGCAATTCTAACTTTCCACCTGAACTGCATATCTCGCTTGTATTGATTGCCTCTGACGTCCAGCTCCATCGTTAATAAAGTCAGTTTTCCCCCCGATAACTTTTGAATACTTTTATTGTTTCAACTTTCAACTACTACAGCCTCTTCCCTCTCTCTTCGTCTAGACTGTTCCATATGTCCACAACTCTTTCACTACAAAATTTCTTCTTGGTCCTACCCTCTGCCTTGAACAATTTGCGCTTGCGACCACTTGTGCTCAAGTAAAGAATCGATCGTATGGCACATCTATTTTCTCAGTCATTATTTTGTATGTTTCAGTCAGACCCCCTCTCCTTCTTCTCCTTTCCAAAGAAGTTCTATGTTGGGGACGATTCAGACTAGTCCTGCATTCAGACAAACGCTTGGATATCTTGGGCGGTCGAAGCATAGACGAATAAAAGCAGATGTTATAGGAACAAGAAAATTATGCAGTGAAGTAGTGAAATGCAAAATCTGCGTTTGAGTAAAACATGACCATCTGGTTAGTGCTAGACGCAGCTCTAGGCCTAATTATATTCTTGAATCGAATTTAAAACGCCACCTTGTGACCAAATTTCGAGGCAACGGAGACCGGGCCATTAATTGAGGTGCGTGTGAAATAGCAACCCTGTTGCTGATTATCGTCCATTGGCGTAGCCACGGTGGGGTGAGGGCACGGGGGTCGGGGTCCCTATGCTGGCTGGGACCGGTCGTGGGAAATTTCTGAGGCAAGCACGATCGAAGAGAATGCGTGCGAAGAACTCCGTGATGACTTCTTCTTGTTCGTCAGAGACTTTTAGTCCCGAAAATGTCGATTTGTCTCCTATTCCAGAACCCTGGCTACGCCACTGTTTTCATCCGTCGGGTTCATGTCCCAGAATTGTCTGGAAATGTTCGAACTCGTAAAAGTAACCGAAATTCTAGTGGAGGTTATGAGACCCTAACCTACTGTGACCAGCGGAAATTTGTCTTGATCACACCCTAAAGGGCCGTCCATAAAGTACGTCACGCTATTTTTTACCTGTTTGAACCCCTTCCCTGTCACAAATCTTGTAATCCCTTAAAGCGCCGTCCGAAAATTACGTCACGCCGGTTTTATATTTACCATATATGGATCTGTCGTTCAAATGTCAGCAGCATTTGCAGCTTCCGGCAATGATAACGAATATTGGTACCTAAATCTTAAATATATCTTGGGCAAGAAAGTGTTAGCGAGCAAAAAAAATGCCTCTCCCAAAAGCCTTTACTACTCCTCCAATGAGGTATATTTAAAGTTTTTATACTGAAAGAGTGACGTCACGGTGGTCCTTATCCCTCCCCGCTCACAAACTGTCACGCTTTCTTAGACCCCGTCGGCCCTCGAGCGTGACGTACTTTATTGATGGCCCCACGAGGTGGATATACTGCATACAAGTACTTCCATGGGCTGAAATTTACACGAATGAAATCGAATGATTTGTGCGTAAAGTGCACTGCCCGGCCGCATTTTAAACAGCGATTTCCGTATAAATTTCCGTTTCAGCTTTCTTGGCGAAACCTAAATAGGATCTACGAGTACGAGAACGCAAACATCTGCGATTATCACAGGCTGTTGCGTATGCTAATGGCTAGCAGCTACGCAGTGCTATGAAATTATGCAAGGGCATAATGTTGTCTGTTATGCGCCCAGAGCCGTTTAGTTCTGATTATAGGAATCAGATGACGTAAGGAAACATTATCTCATCGTTTCTGCAGAAATCTCACACTTAGTCTTAGTGTAGGCCGAATAGCGAGGACCCACGCATCCTGTCCCCTCATTATTATGCTAATGATAATGCCTCCGGCCAGCGGTTTTTTCTTTTTTCTTTATATATGAAGTTCAAGACACATGCAGGCGCCCTCAGCTACAGTAAGACGCTGATATAGCAGGTTCGGTTGCGGATGAATAGCCAAAATAATTATCACTGTCGTCGTCGATCTTGATCTGTCTTTGCAGATCACGGGAATTTCTAAAATCTCAAAAATGATGAGAAGATCGCCTTTTCTACCTTCCTTTGAATCCTTTCTAACGCTTTTTTCTTCAATTCATTGCTGATGCGTGCGCTTTTTCGCACAAAACAACGTCAAACGCAGAATTTGCATAAAGCTCAAGACAACACATGTCGGACAACGTTAATCGCTATATTGCGGGCGACGCTTTGCAAATAGGCCATTCAATAAATAATTAATCTCTATCGTAAAAATACAACTGAACTGCAAAAAACGCGCTATATTCAGTGGCACGCAGCAAGGATATTTTTACACCCCCTAACCAGGGCCGCCGAGAGGGGGGCATGGGATAGAATAACGAACGACTGAATATAATTTAATATTCTTTCCTTTCCTTTGCTATTCTTGGCATAAATAACAGCGGGATGCATGACGTCACTGACATGAGCACTGCTTTTGTCGTAATTCTAATCTTGTTAGCCATAACACATCGACAGAAGTTAGTGGGTACTTTCATATTTTAACAGACCTGCTGTTTGTTATGTGAAATATCGTCTTACTGTAGGCCTAACGTATTAGCGTAACAGACTACAGACGTCCTTAGGGCCTATGTGAATGGGCGAAAATTCAAATCTGCCTAGGACGTCCAAAATTCTAAAGATGACCCTGTCCCAGTGGCGTAACTAGGGGGCGAGGGGCACTTTGTTGACTGTCCTCCGGGCCCCGGGCGGGGGGGGGCGAAGAGAGGTCTAAGCTAGGGTTAGGTTAGGGTTAACCCTAACTTAAATTTAACCCTAGAAATGATGGAAATGATGTAGTGAGGACCCTTGTTTTGCTCGTCAGCTCGAAACTCTGGGGCCCCCATGTCAAAGATGCCCCCGGACCCCCAAAAGTCACGCTACGCCACTGCCCTGTCCAGATCCACAGTATGTCCACTTGTTATAAAAAATGTAATACGCATTAACATTTGCAAATAGTCAATCTCGGGACACAGTTTTGTTTTGATACTGTCCATCAAACTAAAACCACGTTCAGCATCGACACTCAGTTTCAAATGTTCCACTTATAGCCTATCCACAATACAAATGCAGCAACAGCTGAAAACTCCTCATATCTGCCAGCACAAAGAAAATGAAATCCACAAGAGTGTTTAAAGTTCCAGATGGGAGTTTTTCTTTCAAAATAAAATTGAGTTCACTGTATTGCGATTGAAACGTGGCCCATAACTAAAGCAGACATGAAAAGACCAGAAGGAGCACATCACAGATGGCAAAGAAAATGCTGAGAGTACCCTGGACAGAGAAAATGATAAATAAGAAATAAGGGACTGAACAGGATTGGAACGCAAGAAGCAATTATCAAGCGCAGAAGATCAACGTGGTACAACCAGATTAGTGAGATTATACACTTTGATCTTAACCTCTCTCGATCTTTCTCGCTTTCTCGACGCGTTGAACGCAATTGAACATCTCTATTCAAGTTCCATTTTTGATCACGATTTACAGAAGCTTTAACTTCAACAGATATTGCCTCAGAGTATCAAACTGCGTTGTGCTAGGCCGATTATTTGATTGTTCTTTATCTGCTGCGCTAAGAAGAAAGTAGCTGCGCGGGGATGCTGGAACAGCTGCGCACACGCACGCGCGCAGCTTAGAGGGAACGTTGAGTCCGACACCCCCCCCGCCACAATTGATAATCCTAGAAATAACCCTGGCGCATAGAGACCGGTTGATACCCGGGGCCAGGTAGTCCAAGGTACAGAGTAGTGGCGATGAAAAACCACCGTCGTCATCAGGTCCTTAATTGGGGAGGGAGGTAAGGGTGGGGGCAATTCCCAGGGGTCCGGCGATCTGTATGGGGCCCTGGCGGGTCCGCTTTTCTACATTTGATCTGTATATTTTTTTGAAAGCTTTAGAACTTTTTGAGGACAAACTGTCCAAAAAATATGAACTTTCAAACTTTTTAGGAGCCCGTGACTGCTCAACCCAGAGACCGGAATTTCTCTCCACTGGCCTAATCGTCATATATTGCAAACTTCAAAGAATAAGGCAAGGAGTGATATTTCATTAAGAAGCTATAGTTTCAAAGGTCAAATGACACAGAAAATGTCTTACTGCAGCACTTTAAACCAACCTAATACAATTACATTTTTATTATTATGCCAGATGACATATACATCTTACCATGAGTGATAAGGTATTCCGAGTTTTATCTAGATTTGATTCATTATTGTTTGGCATCATCGTTCGCCAGCGACTGAAGTAATCGTCGTCGTTGGAGTCTAGTTTCCCCTTCCTTAAAGTTCTTTACCATCTTTTTTCGAATTTCCCCAATATCAACAGCATCAGAAGAAACCATTTATAGGCCCTAGACGACGACGGCGACAGCAGCGGCAGCAGACGTGTCTCTAGTTTTTTTTAAAGACTGTTGCAGCAACAGGTTGCATAGATGCAGCATTCGCCGACCGCCAAAACGAATGCCTCCAGTCGTCTGCGTCGTAGTAATAACGTCTGCTAGCAAACAATTAATCCGCATCCAAGTCCCAAATAGTTTGTCAAACGCAGTATCATGATATACGTCTTCCGAAAGTTACGTCACCGTGTCACCGTGCGTGTATATATTATGATCCACTGTGACAGCATCGTCCCTTTAGGCCTCGGCCTCTCTGTAGGTGAACCACCGTTTAGACCGCAGCAGCAGCAGCAGCAGCAGCAGCAGCAGCAGCAGGCGTTAGGGCCTACGACGCACAGCAACGCATGCAGACGATTAGAATCACGGCATGCAGACGATCTTTATTAATCTCTGAGATGTACAGTATAGGCGCCGCTTTTGCTGGTACGTCGCTAGAGGTCGCTTCTCTCGTCGTCTGCGAAAACGGCAAATGACAATTTTTCTGTAATGACTCGTTAGATGATGGAACACGGCACCCGTGGTGTTGTCTGTAGGAATATATTAAGATGTCGGGAATTAATATTTGAAATTGCGAACCATTCGGGCGCCAGTGCGTCGTTTCAATAAACGAACTTAACTACTGTACCGTGCGACATCAACCATGTAACGACCAAACTGCTGGAGAGTAATTTATCGGAGACAGAAACACTCGACACTCTATTTAATGACAACATGTTCTGCGAACCCGCTTAAAGCCATTGAGGCAGCCACGGGCGACCGACCCCCCTATTCCAGCAGGGACCGGTCATGGGATTTGCTCAAACCGCTAAGAAATTGTGGGAGTAGGTAGCATGATCGAAGAGAATACGTGAATGGACGAGCTTCTTTCTTGCCTGTCAGATATTCTTTACCTGAAATGTCGATGTGACCCCCCTCTACTCCGAAACCCTGGCTACGCCACTGCTTAAAACCCAGTTATTATTATTATTGTAAATGTCTTTTTATTGCTGTTATTATTATTAGGGGTCATAAAGTACGTCGCCCTATTTTTGACAGTTGTTTACCCTCCTCCCCTTTGTCCCAACCTGTCACCAATCTCGGACACCCCCCACCCCAGTTAGAGCGTCGTCCATAAATTACGTCACGCAGGTTTTCTATTTAATATATTCGAGTTTCTCGTTCAATTTCCAACAGCGAACAGAATATTCAACTTCCGACCATGATGACGAATGTGATTTAGACATAAGATTCCACATACCTACAGTTGCACAATACAGACTAAGCCTGTTTGCTATGCATGCACTAGTTACATCGTCTATTAAAATACATCCACCATAAGAGAAAGTAAAGTACAGTATATTTCATGTTTCATGTGTACAAGAGCCGGCGCGTGGGGTCTGCAAAGCCTGCGACCGCAGGAGGCCCCGCCGGCCGCAGGGCCCCCGCCGGCCTCGGATATTTAAGAGTTTTCATTTTTCTTATTCTTAAGTAGTATTTGTTTTGGTTTTTTGCTCGTCAGGCCATTTGAAGAGGCAAAAATATATACTGATGACCTTTTTTGCTCGTCAAGACATTTCGAAAACGTTGCGCTCGTAAAAATTGCAGGGGGCCCCCGAAAGTCACGCGCCGGCTCTGATATGTACGAAAAGTGATAGATGTGACGTCACATATACAAAGAACTACATTTTGCAGTATACAAGGCCAAACCAGCTCACCGCGGATGTGAAAGAAGGAGAGGAGTCGATAGGCGCCCATCGTCTTTAAATATACACAACACACACACATTCATCTATTAAATGTCTCCTCTTCTCGCGCGAAAAACGCGAAAAGTTGGGGAGGGGGGCCAAGGTTGCCGAATAAATATCATGTAAATCAAAGCCTTCAGCTACATGCAGAGACTGTAATCGAACACTTAATTTAGTCAAATGATTAACTATAGGTCCGTTTCCGCCATAAATAACGGCCAATATTTCTGTTTCTGGACTTAACCCTTAATTAAACCGTCAAATACTTTTAACGATATGCAATTGCACTGCGAGTATAGTCGGTTCCGGAGTTTTAAGGGTTAAGTTTGTATTATCGACCTAACTGAACGACCTGCGTCTTATCCAGGGTTTAATCTAGGCCGTTTCGGGGGGAATTGCCCTTCTCCCGGAAATTTCAAATTCCTCCCGGAAATTTTGGCATACAACACCAACTAACAGCAGCCCCCTAGTATTATAATCCCATTATTCCCCCGATTTATCAGTTTCTCCCTCGGCTTTGTCTGTTTCCCCCCGGAGTCCAGGAGTCTAGATTAAACACCGGTCTTATCTCGTCGATCGCGATCTTCCGTCTCTGCGTTTCGATTAGCGATAAGATAGCCGCAAACACTTCCTTCGATCGACGAGTTGATCTATACGCCTCTTTGTATGACATGTATTCATTCGTATTTGCGCCGACTCTTAGAGTCTGACGCTGACTAACCCCGTATCATAGGACAACTATATATGGTCTTCAAAAACGCGCACACTGCGAACGAAGTTGAATGAGTGTACTGTTGACTCGTGTTGAGTGCTTGGCTACTAAGAAAATAATGAATTTCGAATTTCAAAAAACCTGATAAAGTGATTTTAACATCTAATTCTGCTGAATTCGATTTTCGTTGTTTTGAATATTTAGCTTTATATTGCTTTAAGAATCGAAGAAAGACAGGGATATACAACGGCAGACGGCAGAGAAAGAGAGAGAGAGAGACAGAGACAGACAGACAGACAGACAGACAGACCACATGTACATACACACACACACACACACACACACACACACACACACACACACACATATATATATATATATATATATATATATATATATATAGTTAAAATCACTTATAAGTTTATTAGGGGTCGTCCATAAAGTACGTCACCCTATTTTCGAGTTTTTACCCTCTTCCCCTTGTCACAACCTGTCACAAATCTCGGACCATCTCCCCAGTTAGAGTACGTCACAAATATTGAAAGGGAGGAGATAGTGGAGAGAGAGAGAGAAGAGAGAGAGAGAGAGAGAGAGAGAGAGAGAGAGAGAGAGAGAGAGACAGACAGACAGACAGACAGACAGACAGATATGCGAAGTTATTCCGATCGCTATGACGGAAAATGATGAAATTGTCGTAAATGTAAATGTCAGATCAAAACGCCAAAGCAGACGAGAGACAATGCCACACATGAGCAGGTGTTCAGCGATCGATTCCGTTCTACGCGACATGCAGCGTCTGGTGCATTTCGCTTCGCCAGCCTAAACAAACAAGACTATCGGCCTAATAATTCCTAATCGCTTCTTAAGGCATTTTCGAAGTAAATCATTCTGTCAAACAAAAATTTCAACTGCAGAAATGTCTTTTTCTGAAAGTAGGACTAGCGCTGGCAAAGGCCGACGAACATACGAACATTAGAAGACATTGTCTTAGAATGCAATCGATTAGCTATCGGGGTTTCTCTACACGTGTCTAAGTCATTGCGTACCAGTGGCGGCTTCACAGGGGGCCCGTGCCCCTCTATTGAGTGCCTTGCCCTCCAGTGGCCCCCTGTTTGGACCCTATACTTAATACTACATACCTGACAAATGGTTGGCCCCCATGATTAGAAGTTGCCACCCCAACGGCCTCCTCACTTGCCAAATCCTGGAGCCGCCACTGGGCGTAGCTACGGGGCATGGGATACCTGGCCCTATACTGGCTGGAATCAGTCGAGGGATTTACGCAGAACCGTCGAGAAATTATTCGGGGTTTGAGGCAGGTACGGAAACAGAATGATACCCCTGAATGCGTCAATAAGGGGCCATCCATAAATGACGTCACGCGATTTTGGCAGTTTTTGACCACCCCTCCATTCGTCACAAGTCGTCACAAAAAGGCAGACCCCCTAAAAAATTACGGCACAAAACGTTAAACCTCCCCCCATCTTTTTAATGTCAAAATTAATGTTTCAGTTCACTTATTTCATTATTACGAACGCAAAAGGTCATAGTTTCATACTGCACCTCCATCTCCTTGTTGCACCCCAAACATTTTCTGAACTCCTCCCCTATGCACACGTACAAATTAACTTCTTTACTCCACCCACATTGTTTGAAAAATTGTTTATGTAACCACAAGGCGTGAGGTGGACTAAAGTTGTTACGGCTAAGGAAAGCAAGAAATGCGTTTTAACGATTTCCAGTGTGTGAACAATTCTAGTGACCCACTACATACCTGTGAGAAAGCAATTGTGTTCAAATATATGGGGCTGTCCATAAAGTACGCCACGCTATTTTGACAGTTTTTACATCCTCCCCTGCAGTGGCGGTTCCAAGAATTCTTGGTGGGGGGATGCACACAGGCTTACTTAGCCTCCTAAACCACTTAAAATCACATTATTATTAATATTATTATTATAATGAATTTTTAGGAAGTTGGTGGGGGATGAAATGAAATCCTGAAAAAGGTTGACAAGCAAAAAAAGGTAATTAACAGTGTTTTCAACGACAAATGTACATAAAATTTTCTGAAAAAGGCTGACAAGCAAAAAAGGTCAATTCTATTTTGTATACAGACACCCAAACACTGATGACAATCAAAAAAGCTCGGTGGGGGATGCATCCCCAGTCATCACCAACATGAAACCACCACTGCTCCCCTGTCACAAACTGAATCAAATCATGGTGCCCCCCTTGAAGCAATAGCAATCAAAAAAACTACGGCTAACTTCCATGTACCTGTTCTTCAAAAATTACAGCACCTTAAAAATTTCACACAAGATTTTTTTCATAACATAGCACTTCCAAAAATTCATTTCCGACTAGTTCACTCGCACAAAGATGTCCTTTAGACCAACGTGCAAGACTGGTCAGGAATTATTTAAGTTTGTCGATGTCGAGAGCTTCAAGCCTCTCCAGGAGTGGCGGATGCGAATAATGCCACCTGGAGTAGAGCCAGTCGGAGAGCGGAAAGCCAAGATTGTCTTTGTCCAGCTTGATCAAAGCCGACTGCAACTTTGCAGCAAAACCCAAAGATTTTGCAAAACCATCAGCTTGAAACTCAAAGTGCCTACTGAGAATGGTTAGGACGAAGGAGAGAAGCTGCAAAACAGAATGCGACATACACCAAACTCGTTTCTAGATTCTGATTTTAAGCTATGAATCTCACAAAATACTTTTAAAAAAACTGCCTGATTCATAAATACATATTATTTATACAAATCAAACTACTATTCTTAGACATTATCCATAATTCTGATTAAGCCTAAACTATAAAGTGTCAATAAGCATATCTCCAAGTAATTATATTCCACCCCTTAGTTTGCAGAAAGATGAATGTGCTAGGGTTTGTAAAGTAGAAATTATTCAACAATTCCAGCAAAGTTTCTATTCAATTCATAACAACAGAACTAACAATAAATAATTATAAGACACAAAGACATGCCCACTCAAACAGCCAGAACAAAGTAAATAAGTAAGCAACTGAAAGAGAACTATTATAGCAATCTAACTAATTAAATTACCTTCCCAAAACAGTTTAATTATTTCAACAACTCAGAAAGTAAGAAAGGAAAAAAACAAAAACAGACCTCATTATAAGGTGAGAAGATAAACTGGAAAATGATGACTAGTCCAATGAGTGTCGGTTGCGTGTCGGTAAATCCAAAAGCTGCAAACAGATGGTGGTTGTCCATCAGCAAACCAAAGACCACAAATGACAGAAGTGTGTTGACCTATAATAACAATAACAAAAACAATAATAATAATAATAATAATAATAATAATAATAATAATAATAATAATAATAATAATAATAACAACAACAACAATAATAACAACAATAATAATAATATCAACAACAATAATAGTAGTGGTGATGGTGGTGGCCGTGGTAGTAGTAGTAGTAGTAGTAGTAGTAGTAGTAGTAGTAGTAGTAGTAGTAGTAGTAGTAGTAGTAGTAGTAGTAGTAGTAGTAGTAGTAGTAGTAGTAGTAGTGAGAGGTTCAGTAGGGTCTGCCCTGTGTGAGAACTGTGAAACCAGAAACAGTGGCAGACTTGGATCACTTATGTTCCAATGGCAGAAGTGTGCCTATTCTACTAATTGCCAGCACTAAACTTATAAACCAAACTAAGAATACAGAAAAACATTAACCCCTTAACTGGGTGCCCCGAGTAATGCTCGTCCATTTCACATTGAGTTACAAATAGTTGCCCAGTTAAGGGGTTAAGGCTATTAGGGGCAAATGAAATTAACATCTGCACACCTGGTGAGGCTACAACGACTCTTTGAACAATCCCTTTGCCTTCAAAACTCTTTAAGTTGCCAGCAAAATATTTTTTAACATAACCGAATCTATATGTCTATTAAAAACCTCGAATTATAAAGCAACGCAGACTAAGTTAAAAGGTATTGTCTGAAATCAGGTTTTGAAAGTCATATCTACCTGGCCAATAACAAGATTCTTCAGGTTGTGGTTCAACTTCCAGTGGCCCAGCTCATGAGCCAAGACAGCCAACACCTCCTGATTGTTGCACCCACTCTTTCGAGCCTCAGACCTCTCGGGCTTCTTCGTTGTGCTAGTGCCTTTAGTTTCCTCCTATGGACACAGTGCCGTGCCAAAAGTTAAGAAACAAGCAATATGGCGGACGCGATTTGCAGCTGCACCGTCGACTTTAAATTTAAATATTCGTAAAACGGTTAATCCTATTTGAAAGAACTTTGATGACGTCATCTAATGACATCAGATTTTCAATGAATCGATAGTCTGTTCTGGTTTAAATCGGTTTTTAATGGTGATAAAGCCAATTGGACCCGACTTAGGACAGAAAAATTATTACAAAAACCTATTACATTGCTAACTACATGCTTCCTACTTCGAAAGCTGATAACATCATACGTACTGCAACAACAAGATTTGGTGACATTAATTTTAATACCCAGCATAAGGAAACAAAATATAAGACAGACAGACAAAGAAAGGAACATTTCACTGGTAAGGCTACCTGACCAGCATTGCCACCAGCAGTCTTGTCATTCTTATGATATATTACATCTTCACTGGCCGGAACGGTAGCTTCTACACCTTCTGAAGACTGTGGTGATGATGAAGATAATGATGATGATGATGATGAAGGGTCACTGCTCTTGTTGTAGTCCTCAAGGAGGGTGTCAAACAGGACAATCCGTTTATTCTTGTGGAACCCATAGAAGTAAGCGTTGCTGTGGGAAGAACGCTTAGAACCTTGAATGTATAACCCACATTTTATAAATTTCCAATTATGTTAGGCAGTAAATTAGAAGAATTCATATCTAACATCCAGCGCAGGGTAGAAAGTACACAACACAGAATATAACTAGCTAAAATATAGCGACTTGAGTATGCATAATCAATTTCAATGTCATTTATAAAAATTGCTACAGAAATTCAGAAAAAATGCAATGGATTTGAAAATTTCACATCTGAAGATGAAACATCAAAACACATGGCCAATCAACAGACAAGATAACTAATCAGAATTCACAAATTTCTCTATAAACACCATACCATCTTAGTTACTAGACTGTGACACTGTTTCTTATGAAAGCTTGGCCAATCCTTAATAAAATATTCTTGCCATGCAACCATAGGGTAGCAGCTTCAAATTTTTACCCCAGACACTGCGTAGCGACCTTGGACAAATCATTCCCTCCCGACTTGCTCGACACTTTCTGATTCTTCGCATTTTTGTGAACGACTTAATATGCGTTAACAACCGTGCTTAACGACACAGTTACACCGACTGAAGCAGCTGTTTAAATCTGCATTTCAATCAAAATTACCGTCAACCACAAAGAGTTTCTTAAGTGGAAAGTCAATGCTAGCGGCAAGCTTTTCGATCTCGGTTCGAAGTTCGCCATCTGGCAGAGGAGTGAATCGGTCGAAAAGTGGAGCAATGTAGTCAGCATAGACTGTTATCATAAGCTGAAGCAGATGAACAAATAACAAAACATTTTTCATACAATGCATCACAAAGACCAGTAAATAATTCCTGTCATAAATATCATGGGATGGGCTACAAAATCTGTGGTACAAAATTGAGAAAATGTAGAAATATACAGACAATGATGTCTTCAGAGCTTAAAATATTTCTTAAACAATTACAGCAAACTCATGACTTCAATAACATTGCCTCTTATGTCAATAGTGCTTCGTGTGAAATATGGCAAAAACAACTAGCATTCAAACATAAGCCAAGTCAACATTTTAAAACATCACATTTATCACAATACAGTATATGGATTGATCACTGGGCAGTAGAACTTACTGCACATCTGTTTCACAGATTGATTGTTATTTTTAACCTAAACTATTAGTAATTTTTCTCTAACTGCCAACCTACTGTACTAATTCACAGCACTATTCATTCAAATTCTATTTTAAGATTGATAAATAATTGCAATATTTAGAATGATGCAATTATTATTATTATACGAACATTTCTATAGCGCAAATAATCACAAAGCAGCAAATGCGCTAATAATTAATTATGCAATTATGCTAATCTCAATGCTATTATAGTGGAAGGCAGTCAGAGAATTAATTCTCTCCCTCTGCCTTGCCATTTAGTATCTCTCTGTTAATACTGATTTCCAACTCGATGATTGATGTTTCCTTTGTTATTGTATGAATATTGTAATTTTTTTATTGCTCTATGATTTTGAGTTGACACACATAACCTGACATCAACCATCCCAGAGTCTTAAAGAATTAAAAATAAAACTCATAGAAAATGAAACAACTGTTTCTATTAAAATACAGTGCACAATGAAAGCCAATAAGAAAACAGAAATATATTCAATACACCTACCAAAGAAACAATAAAGATGAATAGCCAGGCATATAAAAAGAAGTAGGTTCCACCAATCTTAATTATATAGATCAGAACAGCAATGAGAGGAAGGCCAATGGCCAAAGCAACAGCAAGCTTCTTTGCTAGGTCCTTGAAGAAGAATCCAACTGTCTACAATATATACATTATAAGTATTAGACAGAAGTCTAAGTCAAGTCAACTCTTTCAGTAAGGCCGATATTCAGGCTGCATAACATATTGATTATACAGATTGCCCAGGCAAAAGGATTAGATCATTTTCAATAACACTGTTTGATCATAATAATCAGCAATTAACCTAAATGAATATGCTTCATATAAGTACATGCACATTAAATCCCTAAGTGAAGGCAAATTGACTTAAAGAGGAAAGGAGTAAGGGAAGTTGCACTCATTTGGCAAGAGGTTTTGGTACATTAAACTCACCAAAGGCATTGTGAAATCAGCATAGAACCAATAAAACCTTATTACAACATATCAAACAGTATCCACTTTACACAGCTTTGACCATATCTTAACTTAATGATGAAAACGATATCTGGGCTCATGATCTGACTAACCAGTCAACTGCCATAACATATTAAGCTTCAAAAATTCTTTTCATAAAATCAGTAACACTTATAAATACTATTATATATTATAGCCTCTTTTGGAAAAAAATATTTTAACAAATATGAAATGCACTTAGGTATAATTTGAATCCATATACAATGTGTGGCAAATGTGTGGGATACAAAGTAGTGGAGGTTATGATTTGCTTGCAAAAGAGAATATAACTCACTGGTTATAAGCGTGACCATCTATAATTAATACCTGTTTGTTAAATCCATGTCTTTCTTCAATCACAAAAGTGCTATATAATGTCCATGGGAGATTGGTCGAAGTGCCAAACAGAGCACAGAATATAATGAATACAAGCGACTGAGTTATCTGAAATTTAAAATGAAACAATTCACCAAACACAACACAATTCTCGCTTCTACCTTAAAAGCTGCAATTTCAATCATCAAAGGACTTGAGACTAAAACCCCAAAAGTAAAAACACCAAGGAAATTCATCAAAACAGGTAAATATACTAATCCTAATCACTTTCCAAATTTCCATCATGGTATAATGTAGACAAGATGACAAAGGCATAGACTTAAACCTCACTTTTTCATTCCAATCTTAACAAGATAATTGAGTTTAGCACAACACTGATCAAGACTGTAATCAAGAGCTGAAAAATTAGTTCTCGAAGCTCTGTACCTCATAGTCTTTGTTGTAATTAAAGTATGACAAAAGTTCTCCTGATTGTCTCCAAAGGAATGGAATTCCAAACAAAATCAGAATCGCCTAATATCATAAAACACATAAAAGGTCAACAAAGGTCAATTGAAAGGTCATTTAAAAAGGCATTGAAAAGGTCATTGAAAGGCTAAGTTTCAGGTGGGACATAACATAACATCTTGCCTGAGTTAAGTTTCGTTGTTGTGAGAGCTGTTGCACTTCTCTTACTGGTACTGGTCCATCATATCTGTCAAAGCTACTCCATCTTCTTAGTTCTGTCTCTGGTCGGCCATGACATTTGGTCCACAACTCAAGGTCTCCTCAGTGGACCCCAAACATGAACCTCCTTATTCCTAAAATAAGGTTTTGAGTCAGTTGCCCTATCCTCCGAAATGCTCCTGAAACCAGTATACGTAATTTAGCAACTGTCAATTTTATGCTTTCTGAAACAACTTAAAACTCTTCTCTTTATTGATATGCAGCAATTGCACCGGGAGCGCTTCTGAGAGATCCTCCAGAAAAGGCGCTATACAAATATTCTGTTACACTACATTACATAAGAATCACAGAAATCACAAAAAACAATCCAAATGTTCACCTTTATGCTGTTCAAACTGCCATGTCATACTTAAATACATGAATTTACGGATGTGGTATATTAACAGCGCAATCCCCAAGAACTAATCAAACCAGCTAAAAGTAAAGACAGGATTTTAAAAGTCATAAATACTCTACAAAGAACAATAGTGGAAAATTTACAGTTGTTTCTAGCTGAACGTAGAGGCCCCTCCAAAATCTAAAGGTGTTTCGATCGAGAAGGTAAAGTCTCGTTTTCTCAAATGTTTCCTTATCCAGAACATCCTTCAACTCGCTAGGAACTTCACGAACTGAGCAACAGAGTTTTCGCTAAAACAATTAGCAAATGCAGATCAGAAAATGTTCATTGATGATGTAATAGGCCTAGGGTTGCCAGACGTCCTCCAAAAGAAGGACATGTCCTCCTTTTTAGGTCCGTGTCCTCCGTCCTCCCGGCAAAGCTAAAAATTGTAAAATGTCCTCCTTTTGAGCTTTTGTATGCTATCAATTTTCGTTCTCGCGGTATTGACGAATTTCATACGTTTTAGCCCGTTATCTCAGTTTACCCAATCATCGATATTAAAATAGCGTTATAATAATATCAATATCGATTGTCCAAAGTCCCAAAATACTCGACTCTCGTCATTCTATCTCTAGTGTCTATGCAATAGTCTATGGTCAAAATGTTAATTTCATTTCCAGTAGCAAACGTAGAGACTGTAAACATTAAACGGCTAGTCATCATCAGTCATACAACTCGATGACCTGGGGCCGTACATAAATTACGTAGCGCGATTTTGGCACTTTTTTGACCCCTCTACGTAACACGATGTAACAAAACGTCAGACCCCTCAAATATTACGTAACAACGGGCTGACCCTCCATTTTCGTCCTCTAAAAGTCTTGACAAGCAAAAAAGTTCATATCCTTGTATTTTTTCCTCTCGATAAACCCTGACAAGCAAAAAAAGAGGCCATCCTTGTTTTATCCTCTTCAAAATCTCTGACAAGCCAAAAACGGTCACTTAAATTTTTTTGTGTTACGTAACATTTCCGGAACCCACCCCCCCGTCGTCACACTTCGTAACAAATGGCCGGACTCCCCCAACCGCGTAACGTAATTTATGGACGACCACTGCACAGCTGGTTTCATGTATACAATGTCCTCCTCTGTCCTCCTTTTCGTCTGGCTCTGTCCTCCTTTGGCTACCCATGCATCTGACAACCCTACTATAATAGGCCCTACGCTGAAAATAATGCAAACCATATTAAAAGCTACTTTGAAATTCAACTTAAGTACGTAAGTAAAACGAAATTTCTATAGCGCTGCCCGAAAGCTTGGCGCAGTGGAACAGCTAATTTACAAGCGCTCAAGAGACTCGTGTATATTAACGCGTAGTGGCGCTATAGAAGTTGACCGCATTGGAGTGGTGACAGTCCTCGGTTTAGATCACAAAACTGCCAGCAATATAACATTGACAGAGTCGCAAATAAGAAGCGGCGCTATGAAAAGCTCTTACCTGTCTGTACGACAGGTAGGTTTCCCACAGGTAGACAATCCACAGGAATATTAAAACTGATCGCAGAACGTTGATCTCCTCCAAATCAATCGCCATCGCTTCCAGAACCAGGTGTCGATTGCCTCCGACTCATCAGCGATAGAGGTAAATCTCATCACGTGCGCTGTCGTAGCGTGGAAACCGACGTGCCTAGAAAAAGTAAGTGAGTAAAATCTCATGCACTTATAGAGCGCTATTTTTGGGACTACATAAGAAAATACAGATATGCGTACTGTATCAGAACACAAAATTCTGTTCAATGAAAACGAGGAAGAGACTCGCAGCCATAGCCTGTACAACAAAATATGTTTTCAAGGTTTCTGGAGGCTAGACCTCCAGCCCCCCTCAAAAAGAAATTGGATATTGCCGCTTGCTGAAAAAGCTCGACTACCCCATCTTAAATTGAAACATTATTGCAAAGTTACGTAAGCTATCACTGCCTATCAGGGACCATATTCACACATTAAACGCCAAACGCCTTGAATTGAACTGGTGCTATGGAAGTGCATAATTATTATTAATTCATGTGAAGACAGTGTTTTATACAGGCCTTATAGGGGACCCTAACCCCCCCCCCCAAAAAAAAAAATCCCAGCACTTAAAAATCCCAGCACTTACACATTTTTTTCCACTGACCTGTATCTCTCCCCCCCCCAGCCAAATCAATTTGTCCCTTAGGCCTGAGGGTCTGGATAAGTCTTAGATAAGACATTGGATAAAGATCCTATAAAATACAGTTTTAGACCAACGTCACCAGGGGCTAGGCATGGGCTCAGGTGCTAAAGTTCCCCAAGCCTGAAGCCCCCCTCCCTCCAATGAATTCAAGTCCAAATGGCATTGCGGGCTCAAAAGGAAGGGAAAGTGAATCTTGGGCTTCAGCCCCCCCCCCCTAAAATCCCGGCTACATCCCTGAGCGTCACGTTATAGTTATTTTACATTTTGAACGATTCGTCGGGAAAGCAGGCTTTGGGCAGAGATTGTTTTTCTTCCTGTTTTTCCCTTTTAGTAGGCCTATCCTAATTTTTCGTACCAATTTTTAATATATCAAACAGTACTATGATCTACTATCAAAATATGAAACATATTTGCATGTATTTATAACTATTCCTCATATATTGAATTGTAATACCCCTTTACTGGAAGCCCCAAACATATCCGTCCATGTTACATTGAGTTACAGTTAAAACACGGTAAAGGGGACCATTAATGATCTTTGGTATACTAGGCCTACTGAGGCTACTGTACAATCAGAGATTCTATATTTTTAACACTTGTCCATTGGCATGGAATGAAAATTAATTTTGTCTGTATGACAGATGTAGTTGCCTAAAGATGAGTATCACAATAATATCAGACAAAGCAGAAGCACACAATTACCCAAGTAAATACAACTTGTTGGCCACCGACAAGAATGAAAATGCTTAGGCCGATGCCCCAGGGCACTACTGCTATAAAACTTTTAATAATAATAATAATAATAACAACATATCTGTATAGAATGGGCTGCATAATGCACTTAATTTAGCCTAGCCCTCATGCGGTAATGTAACACTGAAACTGCAGGGCCCATGGCACTACTATCAAATTGGCACTCCTCTCATGGGGTGTTAAGTTGTTAACCGTAATCAACAGTGAAGCCAGTAAATGAAGCTGCTTAGCAAGAGATACAGAGTGATAAACATGTGTTCCTGACAAATGTGGTCACACACAAAGTACAACCACATACCACATGACTGAATGGTCAAATGTAGGACTGGAGCAGGC
Organism: Metaphire vulgaris; assembly: GCA_018105865.1. NCBI lineage: Eukaryota > Metazoa > Annelida > Clitellata > Crassiclitellata > Megascolecidae > Metaphire > Metaphire vulgaris. The sequence goes on along the minus strand of CM030847.1, from coordinate 5,891,544 downwards.
ATGTAAACTGCATTATACAGACCAGTGCATAATTATAATCAACAAGCGATAGAAGGATAATGATAACAATATTTTTATTTGACTGAAATAACACATATTCACATTTTATTCAGATGAGAAGACAGACAGTTGCATCAAACAATTTCAAAATGCCAATAGTCATAAGCATTAAAAAGCACGTACCAATTTCTGTGGAACTCACTTCAAAGCCACTTCATTTAGGAAATTCTTCATCAATACTAACAGTTTATATTGAGAACAATGTGTTTATTACTACAGTACGTCAAAGGCAACAAACCAATTCATCCTAATGTGGAAATCTTCAATCTAAGCAAAACAAAACTGTTGGGGAATCTAGTTGTGGAAATGTTGTCATTTTTCCTTATGTCCAAGGCAGAAAATTTGAAAATGCAGCAACACCAACAAATAGATACATATGAAAATAAATTAAGACAATGCGACTAAACCAACTGCTGTCATTCCAAGAAAAGTCAGCTTCAGTTTGAGTTCTTGTTTCAGGTAAAGATGGCGTTCCATTGCTTGCAATTGTTTCATCTCCCATTAAATTTGATTGTACACTTAATTCGACAATTTCCTCCGATACAGTCATCCTGGCAACAAACCAGTAAATGACCGGACAAGAAGAGGCGATGAAGCGTGTCAGAACCTAAAATAACCAATCATGCAGCCATTGCCTACATACCGGGTACTGTATATAACAAAAGCACGACAAAATAAACGTTTGACAATTCTAATTATAATTCTTAAAACCTCTAAATTTATTTAGTAAAAACCCCAAAATTAATCATCATTGTTAACAATTAGCATAACCATAAGAAGGGCTGTAACCATCATTTGAGCTGGACAAGTTTATAATCAATGTCACACAGTCAGCTTCTAAAACACAATAACTGTTGACGAGTCGTCAATGAATTCCACCAGAATTTTAACAAAGCACATGAAACTTTTAAACTAATTGTAAGAAAACCTATGAAATTGTTTTTAACACTGTCTGCAATCAAATAAAATCATTTCTTAATATAGTTTTGCTATCTGCTTTGGTTGACAGCACTATCCTCTAAAGTACATGATATATTTCAACTGCTAAATGTTGAAAGATTCAGATTCAGATTAATTTATTCCTTCACTGTCATACATATTACATACAATAATTTTTTTAATACAGTCAGTTCAAAATTCAATTAAGTTAGAAAAGATAAACATGTAGAACTTTAATCTTTACTAGTAAAGGCATAAAATTAATACTTGAATTACATGAAGAAATAAGGCTACTAAAGGGATCGGCAATCCCGAACGGAAGTAGCCAAAAAAAATTGTATTATTATATGAGGTATAATAATAGCAGACATAGGTAATGCATAATTTTTACAACATAGAGTAGCTATAGATAATGCATAATTTATAAGATAAGAAAGATAAGATAATTAGTCACTCTGATACATTTTGCATTCTAGCACACTGCAAAAATATAATGAGCACACATACCGGTAGTTAAATATTACCACGACTTACTTGTATGTGCATAAAAAGACAGGCTATAATGGTCATTGCGGCAATGTGAACAACATACACGTAACACAACTTTCTGTTTATTCCATACAATTGGCCAGCATCGTGTGGAACATCGTCAACTTTTTTCCTGTTTCTGTCCATCGTATCATACAAACCCAAACACAGAAAATACACTGGATTCCATGCAATGTAATTTACCACCGCACAGGCAGAAAGACAAATCATTGGCAACGCCAGAACAAAGTTTGGGATCTGCTTCAACTCATAATAATGTAAAAATCCAACGTCCCAATGTGTGCTCTGCACGTAAGAATAGGAAATTGGTACAGACTGATGACACCATGGCGAGAGTCCAGTATGAGGCATCTTATACTTCTGATTATTCCCATAATTTAGAACATGCACTGGAAGATCCTTGTAACTTGCAAGCGGATTGCAGAAGACTTTGTAAGAGTAAAACTGATAAAGTAAGAAAGGCAACCAAGAGAAAAATGTTGTCACAACAATCTTGAAAATGGCAGCAAACACAGCAACAGACATTGAAACAGTCTTACCAAGCAGGCTTTTTTGTGATGACTTCACGATACAAAGCATATCTTTCAAAAAGTCTTTTACTATTTTATACCAAATGAAAGCACAGTTTATGAGGCCATTTGATCTAGCCAACGAACTTGCACCAAACAAAACAGCACAACCAGTCAGATTATTTGTTTCCAAACTCAGCAAACCGCTAAAGGTGAGAAGCGCAAATGTCGTCTCTGAGTAAGGGGCAGAAAAGAAGATGCTGGCAGGATTAACACAATACAATTGTGCTGCTTTGAATGAAAGGATGTCGCTGACAATGACTCGCCTACTGAGGCGAAACAGAATGTCTGCGGACATTACAAACAGCACAAGATTTAAAAGAAACGCTGCCACTAGAAGGCAACTTGAATAATTCATAATAAAATGCAGTGGCAGCAGAATGGTGTTTGCCATAATTCTTGTCAGAAAAGGAAAAAGAGGAAAGAAGACCAAAGTATTCTCATATGTGTAGCCATATTCTGCAATATGCAGGAAATATATTGCATCCCATCTTCGGAATCCACCAAGTAGAAACACAACAGCATGATCTGCAGCACTTGATCTGTGTATTGTCGGAGGGCTAAATACTTTTGCATCATGATCTGGAATTAAGTAGTTGAAAAATACCTACAAAACAGAGCATAACATTATGTAAATATACCAACAGGGTAGAATTAAAATATAAATTTAGGGTAAGTATAGATTAATATAATCAATTAAACTTTAACTGTTTTCAAGGATCAAAATCAGTTTAAAGCTAAATTAGGATGATGACAAGAAATGCAAATCATTAATGCAATGCAAGCCATAGACCCATAGTTCAATTAGTTTAAATGCATAAAATCTCATATCAACCTATAAAGAAATACCCAGAAATCTTATATTCAGAAAAAAGAATCAGAACAGTCAAATTGTAGAAATATCAAATTTTAAAAAGAAATCCTAATATTCTAAAGCAGCACATAAAAGGAAAGACTGACAAAGGCAACCAACATATGCATTTAACATTTGTTTGAATCTGTGGTCTGCAAACAGACATTGAGTGATAGAATACGTGTCCGTTCTATGAGGTAATAGTCAAGTTGCACCTTTATCACCTTAAAATTTGGAAGACGGCTTTCATTGGAGAAGTTGACAAGAATTGTCATTAGTGCTGGTGATGGATAGACGAATAATAATCAACTGGCTGTCGGCTGGGCAAGTATTCGACTGACAGCCATTTAAGTGTTCATTCACCTTAATCATCTACAATAATCTACAAGACCTGATCTGGCATGCATCTATTATTCAACATCTATTATTCAGCATGCCTATACCTATATCCGCAGAATACTTGTGATGTGCATACTTGCATCTGTGTAATACTTGTGGCGAGCATATTTGTATCTAAAATTAATAATATTTGTGCATACTTGTATTACGGCGATGAATAGACGCGATTGAAGCGCAAATGAGCGAATCGACTTCAACCGGTCTTCGTTATCACCCATCGAAACAGAAAATTAAATGCACCGATAATTCAGATGCAGCGCTTCAAACAATCAACAGCAAAGGTGACGATCAACGAGACAGAAGCATTCTCTCTGCAAATCAACGTCAATATCTCAATAATTTAAATTTATTTGTAAGACAAAATCGTCAAAAATTTTACATTTGATCACTGAACAGAGGTTGGTAAGTAAGTAAGCAAGTAAGTAAGTAAAATCTCGTCATTGGGCCTGTGTAATTGTGTTGTTACAGTAAGTAAGTAAGTAAAATCTCGTGGATTTCTATAGCGCCTTTGGCAGCACAACAGTCATCGACAACAGTAGCTAGAGTAGTGAGGAGTTTTAGCCACAAGACGATCTGCAGCATTTATGACAGATTGCAGACTATGCACCAGAGATGTAGTACTTGGTACTTGTACTTGTACTCGAGTTGTACTCGAGTACAAATTTTTAGTACTTGTACTTGTACTTGTACTCGGAGGCCAGGTACTTGTACTTGTACTTGTACTCGGAGTTTTAGGAATGCAAGTACTTGTACTTGTACTTGTACTCGGAGGCCAGGTACTTGTACTTGTACTTGTACTTGAAGCATTGTGTACTTGCTACATCTCTGGCTACATGTACTTCAATGGTACCAGTAATGCTGTTCCTTTAGGCTAATGACAAGCACATCCTCACAGATGGCCAAGTACCTGGAACTCAACGATATTTATGATGAAGCCACTGATACCATCGTATTTTGGAACAGTGAAGTTAATAGAAAAGAGTTCAACAGGCTGTATAATGCAGCCATTAATTAGAGACCTTAGTGTGCCTGCTTCTGGCGCACCAATTAAACGCGTATTTAGCCAAGCTGGCTTGATCGCGAGACCGCATAGGGTTAATATGACCGATGCAAGACTATCATCTCTATTTTTTAGTGCAACTGTGATGATATTTAGATGCTAATAGTGTCAATTTTATTCGTGGCCGGACAAACTGTCCGAGGACAAAATGTCACGGACAAAATGTCATGTAGAAAATGTCATGGGGACAAAATGTCAGCGGAAAAAATGTCAATGTCAAAAATGTTGTACTAATACTTGGAGGCCAGGTACTTGTACTTGTACTCGTACTCGAAGGCCAGGTACTTGTACTTGTACTTGTACTCGGAGGCCAGGTACTTGTACTTGTACTTGTACTCGGAGGCCAGGTACTTGTACTTGTACTTGTACTCGGAATTTTTGGAATGCAAGTACTTGTACTTGTACTTGTACTCGGAGGCCAGGTACTTGTACTTGTACTTGAAGCATTGTGTACTTGCTACATCTCTGCTATGCACGCTGATGTTCTGTGCACAGAATGGCCTTTGTCCGACCTATCTGGCCGATCTGCTCCAGCCAACATCAACCGCCATTGGTAGACCAGGCCTACGATCAGCATCTACTAGCCAATACCAGAAACCTCGTCTTCGGACAGTCATGGGGCAACGAGCCTTCTCGTACGCCGGACCCCATGCCTGGAACGCCCTTCCACCAGCGCTACGGAGCATAAAGTCGCCCGTCGCTTTCCGTAAAAATTTGAAGACACACCTGTTTAATTGTGCATATAATAATTAACATAATTGACATTAATTGTAATGCGCTTGCTAACATTTATTGATTAGGCGCAATATAAATAGCTAATTACATTTACATTTACATTTACATTACATTTACATTTACATTTACATTTACAGAGTGGAGAGCAGGCTCTTGAGCATACCAAGATAGAGAATTGCAATAGTCTAACCTACTAGCAACAAAAGCATGAACCAGAGATTTGGCTGCAGACAAAGAAAGTGAAGTACGAATAACCCTAATTTGCCTAAGTTGGTAAAAGCAGGACCGAGAGAATCTATCTATCTAGCAAACTATTGCAGTGCTCTAGCATGTTAGCATCCAGAAGCAATGAAGCTAACAGCTTACCAAGAATGGCCGTTTCAATACACTGACAAAGCAGCCACACACACGCATGTGCTGTCACAGAAACAGTGGACTCCAGGTTGATGTTTAGACCTTTCATTTTTAGGGCGACTGTGTGCGATAGAAATAGAAGCAATGAAGAGTACGGTAAGCCAAGCCTCACACGACTCATCTTTTGATTTGATTCCAATAAATACTAAATAATGAGCAAATTAATTTTGTAGAGGCATCCAGATCTGTGAGGATGAGTGAATTTGAAATGTGCACATTCAATTTCAAGAGAACACGTGTTACTTGGAATGCCAAAGACACTAATGCAACTGTCTCAGAATCAGGGCCATATTAAGGCGGGGGCTGAGGGCACTGAAGCCCCAGGCCCACCATAAAATATAGGCCAACCGTTTTTCAAGTGACGACCTTTTTTGCTTGTCAGAGGTTTTCAGTGAAGGCGGCGGGAAATTTTACAAAGGGCAATTTTCAAATTATGGAAGCGACAACCTTTTTTTGCTTCTCAGCCCCAGGCCCACTCGGACCTTAGTCCAGCCCTGCTCAGAATGATGGAAGTAAAAGCGAGTTAAACCTTAGACTCAAAGCTCTAGCTATAAAGGGCAAAATGTAAATCACATTGAACATGATGGACAGGCAATCAGTGCTATCCATGTAATCACAGTGCATAGGAATAAGGAGCTACTTCAGTGCATCTTTTGAAAGCGCTTTAGAAATTAACGAAATTTTACTTACAGCTAGGCAATTGAACACAATGGTAAATTCGACCAGTTACTACTTTTGATAAACAACTTTTCAGACAATGTTTACATACATCATTTGCAGCTAAAACATTTATTAGAAAATGGTAACTAAACTCACAAGTACCATTAACATAAAAATATAACAATTCCAGGTCTAGTATAACATCCATTTAAATATTTACATTAACTATCTCTGATTACTGCTTTGTACTTAAGAATTATGTATTTGTCTGTCTACATTAAATTACTGACAAATGAAAGAATTCCAGTAATCACATAAGCATAAAATTTGTAGCAGTTAAACAATATTATCATGACCACAACAATAACAATCAGAATCAACTGATCATGGAAATACAATTAATTTTGATATTGGAAAAATTGCTAAAGCTGCACAAAGTGCATTTCATTATGTACAGACAATGAGTCAATATAATAATTATCAGTATTGCAAGGCTAATAAACTAAATTCCATTCATGTACAATTGCATTTTCCAGGCAATCCTGCTTACCATGAATAATATAGCACTGCAGGACTAAATATTCACAAAACACGTTATCACAGGGTGAAATACATATGAAACTGTGCATAAGGTAAAAGAATTATCAGATAAATTTTGCCAATCTGCTAGCAATAACTACATTAACAATTAGCACATACACAAGTTCAAAGCAAAGTTACAAATTATTCAGTGAAACTGAAATATCTGACTCTCCTGATTATCAATAATTCAATTAACTTCAGTTCATGTTGAAAAAGTTCATGCTAAAAAGACGCAAACTACCAACAAGACAATAATGAGTCAACATATCTTGTTCAAGAGCAAATACAACAAGTTTGCTGTTTTCTGAATTTTAAAGGCCTCAATAAATTCAATTCATACCAACTTTAACAAATTCTCACTAGTATTGTATTTGCTGACTGAAAGGAAGGCAAAAGTGGGAACATCCTGATAACAATGGGATCAAACATTGCAACAACGATATGAGCAGGCGTAAACATCCAACCACAATCAATTTGAGACTGAATATCATGCACTATGCACTCGCTGAATTATTTACACATAAACTGCTATGACAAACTTTATCAACAATATTTGGATTGTTTGTGTCCTATTTAGACTCTACAAAACACAGAAACAGTAACAGCCATTAATAGCAGCTGAAATAGATCATTCAATTGACAGCTTAACAACCAAAGCATTTAAAACAATGAGTCTCACAAATATTATTTTTGAAAAGACTTAAAACTTATCTCTTTGTCATTATGCAGTTTTTGCAGTAGGAGCGCTTCTGAGTGATTCTTCAGAAGAGGCGCTACACAAATATTTTATTACATTACATTATTTGGTGCCACTGAAATTACAAAGAAAACACCATCAAACTGCCCAGTGTCTGATATGTTGCAAAAAGAATTTAAAATAACAAACATGGCTAAGCTGACCACAGCTACATAATGCAAGTGCCTTGATAAGCAAATATTTTCAGACTAAAGAGACTACAATATTTTGTACATCAATAGTGTCAATCATTTACAATCATCTGGATGTACATCCAGACACTAGTTCAAGCTAGATTCTAATGTTTCATAACACAAATAGTGCAAATTTTAAAAAACTACATTCAATATATTTCCATTCAAATTTCAATCAAATTCTCAAGCTCCGTGTCACCATAACAGACAAATTCAAACAGTCAGCTATATGAAACCATGCTAATGTTCATAAACAAGATTCTACTTAATTAATATTCAATCATGAAATGAATTCTACAATTTTCACTCACCCTGCTTTGATAAATTTCATACAAAATGCACTAAATCAACGTAATTCATGGTTATTACAGAGTTATGTAAAAGTCAAGGAATCTATGATTATCCTAAAATGTACACAGGGAACAAACCAAAGATTTACAAAGTTGTGAATTCTACAGACAGACATCAACAAAACTTAATAAGGGCAAAAGCATATCAGATATAATTGAAATGATAACACTGCATTCTGGGTTTTCGATTAGCGATCTCATATTAGATTCTGTCGATCTCACCAGGCTTTGGCTCACTGTCACCGAGCAGAGATTCAGTATTGCTTGTAATCAGTTGCACCGTGTCACAGATTTCATTCAGACATAAATCCGCATTCGTCTCGTTGATTTCAGCCAATGAGGCGGGATTCTCGTTCAAATGGCTGCGTCGCCACTGAGCGTGAAGTCCAGTCGCTAGCGACAGGTCAACTAAAGAGTCGTTAAAAGTGCTGCTGCAGTCTAGATCGGAATCGCTGGCACTTGCACCCATGTTGCACTCGCCTACGTCGATAAGCGCGTCGTCGTCGTCGTCATCTTCGACCTCTGGCTGCACCATGACCAGCACGTCTGCAGCGCTGCCGCCGCCATCCGAGATCAGGGGTCGAATCGTTTCCGCACCAAAAGGTGCTATGCTTGTTCCGGGCTCTTGCAGCAGTTCTGGCAACTGCATCCTGCGAAGCATCTCAGATCGAACTTCGTCGTAAGGACGAGACGTAATCATAGCTTCGTCATACAAGGGTGGTGCAGAAAGCCTAGCCAAGAGCTCTTCCTGGATGGCAGTAATGGGCGAAATATGACGCGACCGTGGGTTCATCAAGGCTCGAACAGCCTGCAGTCGACATACCGCACCAGCAGCAATCACCAACAATAGTCCACAGCATAGTGAACCAATGACAGCGGCAATCACAATTTTGCTCGGCACTAAAAAAACACAAAATTCACCGAACGTCATCAATCAAGACTTCAGTTATGGCACACATCTCAAAAATAAACACATTACTGCATAGCATCTTCTCAATACAGAAACGGTATGAATAACAATACATGCAAAAATCAGGAATATAACCAACATGGACAATTCTGCTCATCTGAGTTGTCTTTGCAGTTGTAGTAACCATTGCAAACCAAATGCTCAATGATGCACTGGCCGTTATGACAAAGAAATGTTCCATTGTGATGACCACACTGCTCTTGAGCTAAAAGACAGCATTACCAATCCTAAGTTATTAGCTTTCATAATCAACATAAAAAATTATAATACAGTAGAACCTCGCTATATCGAACTCGCTTATATCGAAATCATGTTTATATCGAAGTTTGAGCGCTGGTCCCGCCAAAACAGTGTTAATGATACAGGAATCGGATATATCAAACCTCGGATATATCGAAGTATTTATCACGGTCCCTTGAACTTCAATATAACAAGGTTCTACTGTAGTTGCATTGGCCACAAAGAATTTGGATGATGGACTGTGAGAGTCGTTGTTGACCTTTGACACCTGGGCTCTGCAAGGGTAAAGTCTTGGAGCCAACATTTGCAAAGAGCATCTTTACCCTTGCAGAGCCCAGGTGTCAAAGGATGGCTTACGTGGGTTGTCATGTCAGCTCGGCCATGGTTGCGTCCCCCTCCCGACACTCCATGCTGAACGACCTGGTTCAGAGGGCTTTGTTTAAAGCCAGGATTCCCCACCCATGACGGAACCGTCTGATCTCTGCAAATGCGGTGGGAAAAGAAGTAACTCTTAGTAGATGAATTGGACTCAAGCAGTGCTGGTAGTAATGCATTAAAAAGTATTGCATTACTGTAACTAGTTACTCTTTGAGTAACTAATGTGGTAACATGTTACATTGGTTGCAAAATAACTTAACCCAGTAACTAGTTACAATTTCATGTAACTAGTGATGCAAATCTGCATGACTAATAATTGGATTACTTCTGCAAACACTGGAAAAACTTCAATATGTTGGGCCATTCTATGCTAATATAATTGTTGGCATCATGGCGCCAAAGAAACGCCAGAGAAATATAGAGGAGAGCACAGTTAACCAATTAATCTCTGCACGTTATGATCAATTCCTCTCAACATGTTGACAGATCAGAGAAACAAGACACTGTAGTCACAAGATGCCCTCAGAGATCAAATAGGGCAATGAACATCCCAAGCTTGTATAGATTGTGTTTAAATATACATTGTTTTGCAATAGCATTTGACTATGGGCTTTTATGGCATAAATGGGCCCGAGATAAGAAAAGATGAGATGCTGACGCTGTGTACCAATGCTTTTATTGCTAATGTGTTTGTATGAGTGTCTACAGCAGTGACTCGGCTCAGCTCTGGCTGTTAATTACCCATGTTGATTTACTGCCCTCATTGCACAGCAGATGGTGAACAGTGTCAGCTTCCAATCTAATAATCTTATCTTTTGTCTGAGACCAGATGGTGCCGTAGAAGGCAATGACTTGCTACGTTGATGGCTACATGGCTATCTTCAGGTTCCTGGGGCCAGGAAAATTGACCCTCCTCTCCCCTGCTCCACAGTCATGCATATGATGGCAGTAAAAAAGCAGTTTTGGATTCTTCAGTTATTACATAAGTCATACTCTGTTCAAATTATAAGTACAGGTCTGAAGTCTGAATTGGGTGCAGTGCAGCAATGTAAATGTATAGCTATTGCCAACCGTTTGCCATAAGTAACTACTAAAGTAATCAGTTACTCTAGCCAGTAACTAGTAAAGTAACTAATGAAGCAACTACCAGTAGTTACTTTTATGTGCAGCAACTAGTAACAGAACTAGTTAGTTACTTAATAAAGCAACTAGCCCAAGACTTGATTCGAATATACTGTAAATTGTGTTCAACACTAACAGCACTGCAATTCATCTGCATAGTTGTTACAATCAGGAATTCCATTGCATCGTCCATTATACAAGTAGCAAATAGAACCCGTATGACATCGATATGATTCTCCGATACAACTGCCTTCAAAATCCATTAATAGCAAATACAAATAAGAAACCAGTTTAGTAGAAGCAATGACTGCAAGGTTTAAAAAGGCAACAAAATTGAAGTTAAAACTGAAACTAGTTATGCAAATTTAGCAACCTAACCCATCTAATGTTTAATACAGAGGCAATGTTTCCATAAGTAGATTTATCTTTAGTTAAGTCTCAATTCAAATAACTTAATAAAGCAAAAAATTTGTCTGAGTCACAGAAAGAAAACAACTGCCTCATTGCTTCTCTTCTAATGTCCACTGTCTTATGACAACATATGTAAAAATTTTCAAACAGATAGTAAGTAGGTCATTTGTTCTAATGACTACATTTAGAAATTTTGGTCAGCAATATAAGATGGTAAAATATTACGGATGTGACTCAAACAGCAAGCATCATCCTAGTATTAAGGATAGTAGTATTAAGCCACCAATGAGCATAGAACTGACCAGCAGAGGCAATCACTATGAAACAACATTGATAAACTTCAAAAGCAACCTATTCAAGTACAGCTGTCAGCAGTCTGTCAAGTCACACACACACACACACACACACACCAACTGAAAAGAGAGAATCAAGTCTGACAATGCTCTGTCTTACCACAGTTGAGCTCATCTTTTCCAAATCGCTTACAGTCCCACTGGTCATCACAAGCAGATGATAAGTCAAAGCAATCTTCTTCATATACACATGAAAACTGATCTAACATGCAGTGGCCTATAAAAAGACAACAACCAAAGACGACCCATTCTGTAACATGAAAAAAGCAGAGGCCAATAAGCTAATTAGTGGAAAAGGTGGCACTTTACTGTTCTTAAAGGTTAGAGTCTGAATTGAAATGGAGACTGACAAATAAGCACTGGGTATCTCATCTCTCAGTTTGCTCATGGTATGCAATGCTTACTTGATATATGCACTGTTGAAGCGGCTGGCCTAGATTTGAAGTTTAATGTCAAAAAATCTAAAGCCATGAGAATTTGTAGATGTTGTGCAATGGTTTGTACTTCCTTATTGCTGAATGGATCTGCCTTGGCTTATGTTGATGAGTTGAGATATCTTGGGGTCATAGTCAGGACTGGTCATCAATTCAGGATATCAATAATTGAGACCAAAATGAAATTTTACAAAAACTTTAATAACCTATACAGCAAGAGCAAATCCTTATCCTGAGTTTATGAGTTGGTTTATTCCAATTGCATGGTTTATCTATTATATTATATGCCACTGAAATCACCTGTCTGAACAAGCGCACTTTAAATCATTTGGATCATTTAATAGATTAATACAGCAAGCTGAATGCAAAATCTTTGATGTTTATGATAAAGTGACAATTGACTGCATTCACGAAATGCATCACATGATTCACCACATGATATTGTTCAGAAACGTCAGCACTCGTTTACACTTCGGTTCTCTTAAGATCTTTTGTGTTATGTTATCTGCATTTGTGAATAAAGACTTCTATTAAATGATGGCAAGTTGAGTTCCTTCTGCTAGCACACAGCCTCTGACAGTGACCAAGCAACTGCAATAGTAACTTATAAACATCCTCATGGAGTGTCTACGCTAAAATTACAGTGTATTAAAAATGACATTAACAGGAGTCAATAAATAATACAGATAGAAAAAAAGAGAAGAAAAATGCCATGGCACTAAAAGGAATGCAACAACAAGAGGATGGACAATGAACACAATTGTAACTGCACCAAAGAAAAACATCTCATTATTATCTGCAATATAGAAGATTATTATATATACTGTATGTTTACCTTTCTTCTGGTAGCTGCAGTTAAAAAACGGATTACTAGATATACTTGAACGGTGGTATTTCATGTAGATTTGGTCAGCATTGGATTCAAGTATTCTTGAAGGCTTGTGCTTTCCAGAGAATCTACCAATCAAGCGCACTTCATCTGCAACTCCACCGTGGTATATCTCCAAATAGTCATCGTCACTGCCAGAAAAGCTGAAGTCTTTAAAGCGAAGTTGAACCGTGCCATTTGGAATGGTTACAAGAAATTCACAGTCCAGTCCGTAAGACGATCCAGCTGGATAGCTGATGAATCCGGACAGACCAGACAAAGTCACCTCACACGCTGAAGCAAAATGCAAATAAAGCCTCATCAACTAAACACAAGATGTAATGCATCAATAAATCCAAACGGAACAAGTCACTTCAAAATACACGCAAAGATATTCACCCCAGCAGCTTCGTGGCTCACAAAACAAGGAAATAATTATACCGCATTTATTCAAATATAACAACACATCCGGTATGCCAAGCACCAAATGAACATACCTCCAGATAAATACTATAATTAAAAGGTACACCACAGCTCTGGTATTACGTAATTACTAAAAATGTTTCCTTCTGAGACCTGAACTGCAATGCTGTTATCCTCTTATGCCTCTTCAATGGCCAACAATCTCAAGAACTTCTATTAGAACTACATCATCACTCAGTTTTTAAAATCTGTACTTCTGCTACAGATTTCATAAAAAAAGAGCTTATGTGCTTTGTTGACTTCAAAAAGGCATTTGATTCTGTCACACATGAACGACTATGTTAGTTAGTTAACAAGTCAATTTCTATAGCGCAAAAAAACATGGTAGAAGGCCAAAGTCAGGAGCGCTTTACAATTCAATGTCAAAGAATAGACGATCCATGGCACGCACAAAACTTAAGTTATCATGCTCACAGCAATCTCTTTCGTCTCCTCTGTCCAAACAGTCAACCACGTTGTCACAGCGACTGCTGTCGGGAAAGCAATGACGTTGACCATAAATACGATCAACACAGCAGAAACCACCGAGACCACAACTGTAATCGAGAGGCGTTGAAACTGTCGTATGCACAGGCCTCACTGTAGCACAGACAATGCACAAGAAGTGGCAGATTAACAGAATCATAATTATATTTGTACAAGAACACAATCCACACGAAATTGCTATTATGTAGTGGTTAATTTTCCTTTAATGTATCAACTAAAGTAAATTTTTAAACTTCAATAGAATTCTTCTGAATTATTCATTGCTGCAGTAAGAACTGTGAAGCAGAATCAGAATGAAAAGTTTCCACTTTTAATTAAAACATTTAAAATTCAGAATGACACCGAACAAGAACAGAATGACAGTAACATGCATCCATTGTTAAAATGCTTTGAATCAAGAAGAGAGCCTAAATGAATGTTGCCAGATTATTCTAGAGCTGGAACAGCTAGAGAACAAACAAATGCAGCATGAAAAGATTTCATGTGGTCATGTGGCACAAATCTGTGGCACAAGATGCAGCATTGTCAAAATTCCCCAAATTTTCCAGACCCTAATATTTAAACTGAGAGAAAACATCACAGCAACTAATTCAAAATGAGAATATGAAACAAACTGCATACCGTCACTGCAGACCTCATCTGACTGATCCTCACATTCATAGGCATTGTTGCAGCGCCAGACAGAAGGGATGCACTTGCCGTTTCCACAAGTAAATTCAGTCTGCAAACAAGGCTTCTTTGAAGGAACACTGCCTGTAAGAAACACATTTACAACAGATAATCTGTGAATGCAAGTAAGTAAGTAAGTAAACATTCATATTATTGTGGCGACTCGTCTGCAGATGAACTACGCGAACGCATTACAGAGTTAGAGTTCATAGTTAGTGACAAACAGCCAACTCTTTAGCCTCTCCTTGAAAATATAGAGTGAAGGGGAGAGTTGAACGGATGGAGGTAGGCCATTCCAGACCCTTGCGGTATCCACAGGGAATGCATGGTCTCCTACAGTGCAGAGGCGCGTCCTCAGGACAGCCAGTGAGGCAGACGTGGCGGATCTCAGACATGTACAAGATATTCTCAGAATAAGAAGATTTAAGACAGTTCAGCACAGAAACATTGTTACATTACAGATTACAACATGCAATATTTATTTCCGAAGTTCAAATAATTGTGAGCCTCAAAAAAGGTAAAGTAGTCAGTTAATACTATATATGAACCTCTCTTATATACAATAGCCAAGCAAGTTGCTCTCCATTAAAACATGAAATGTGACAAAAATATTAGAAGTTGGTAGTTTCACAACTTAAGTATTTGGTGAATCTGGATATCGCCACGTACCACACTATCCGACCGGAGTGAATGTCCGGAGCAGTTTCCAGTCATTCCCTATATAACATATTGGTTACACAGAATGCCGTGGAGAAAAGGGTTAAAGCTTTGAGTGCAGATCTGGCAGCTGTTCATGCTATCTTACAGAATGACAAATTATACGCAATTGGATTTATGTGTGTTTGCTTAATATCTTGGTTCCAACAAACAAATACTCAGTGCAATCGAGCTAATAGCAAATCTGATGCCATATACTTTATGCTGCTTGCTAAAATGTTGCAAAAAGTAGAATTATTCTGTAATTGACGTAGAATCGATTGCTGGTTTGGTGCAAAATACCCAAAAACAGTGAAAACCACCAGCAAATGATATCTCAGTAATGACTTCATACTACTAGCTTTAACTGCTATATCGCTGTTTTTGTGGCATCAATCTTCCATCTTGTCGCCTTATTTTTTCAGGAAAATTATTATTGCTGGCATATTCAATTACATTCTTAGCATTTATCACTTGCTAAACTATGCATACTGGGGTCGAGAGCATTCCAGAGAATAGGGCCAACTGATTCTCAATCTCATTTTGAATCAGTTGGTCTAAGTGCATGCCTTATTTGCTTGTTGGTGGGATGTTAAAAAGAGGTGCCATGCTTTAGCCCCACTTCAAAAATTTTGGCACTTGCATACTGCTTGTAAGATTGTTTTCGAGCAAGAAAATGAAGTAATTGCCAGTTTGTTCACATTATGACCCTCTAGTTGCAAGGCTGAAGACATTATCACCATTGCACTGTACCATCTTCTCTTCAGTGTATTGCAAAGTAACATAGGGCCTCTGAATTACCATCAATGTTAACAAACTGCAAACTATGTCACCATCATTAGCCTTTTACATTGCAATATTATACATAAGTCTATCATGCATACCGATCGTATATCTCAGCTTAAATCCCAAACCAAACATGTTGGATCTCCGGTACAGGATTCGAACATCTGATTTGGCAATGAACGATATCGCTGTACCATTCGTATAGACTCCACAGAGACGACGACAGTTCTGTGGTCCAATAAGCAAATAAGAATCCTTGCAATTCACTGTGTCACGATCAGGAACATCGAGATATTCAAAACTGGAAGGCAAGTATACAAATGGCTTCATAAAGTGTTTGAAATAACTATATCAATATTCAATATATGCTTAGGTCACGTGACTCAACCTGCACTTATGATTCTTCACTTAGTGAACGACTTAATGTATATTAACAACCATGTAATAATAATAATAATAATAATAATAATAATAATAATAATAATAATGATAATAATGATAATAATAATAATAATAATAATAATAATAATAATAATAATAATAATAATAATATCAATATTCAGTTTTGAAAATACATTCAATATTTGCAAGGCAAGCACGCCAAGGAGAAACCATCTGATAAACCGCGCGCCGTTCCAGATTGGCGATGCAGTCATTTTTCCGTCCGCCGAAGTCCGTCTGTTAGGTGTTCTGCTGGACGAATCGCTGACGCTCGTAGGACATGTCAGTAATATCACCAGAATCTGCTTCCACCAACTTCGGAAGATTAAAGAGATCCGCCGGTACACCTCAACTCAGGCTGCGATCCAACTTGCACGCGCTCTTATCGTAGCCAGAGTTGATTATTGCAACAGCATTTTACTTGGTCTCCCAGCCAGTCAGCTGAACCGCCTTCAATCGGCCCTTAATGCCGCCGCTAGACTGATTTATGGGATCAGGTGGCAGGACCACGTGACCCCATTGCTGAGAGACAAGCTACATTGGCTACGGTTACCGGAGCGGATCGTCTTTAAACGGTGCCGACTGACGTTCCGTGTTCTACACGATCCCTCGTGTCCCAGTTATCTATCCGAGCTTATTCGGAAACCGCTAGCGTCTGACTGTCGTCTTCAACTACGTTCAAGCAGTCGCCCGGTACTGTACATTCCACCGCCGTCGAAGACTGTGAAATTCGGAGAGCGTTCTGTCACTCGTGGCAACCCTCTTCTTTGGAATTCGTTGCCATACACAGTGACATCCGCTACTTCCTTGGAACGGTTCTCAGTTGCACTGAAGACATATTTATTCAACATTTCAATTCCATTTATGTAAAGTGCTCTTGCTTTTGGCATCTAGCTATGTTATAGCGCTATAGAAATTGTCGAGGTAATAATAATAATAATAATAATTATAATAATAATAATAATAAATATTCCAGCAATGATTTGAACTTGAAAACGCTCTTAAATGTTTTACATGCTCCACTTTAAAATTATGAAAAATTACAACCAGTTATTAAACACACACGCACACACACACACACACATGTAATGCACATAATCATCCACCATCATATATGAAAATTGACAGAATGATTATCACCCAGTTTATATGCAATCCTTGAAAATTGCGCAACATGATGGGCATACCACATACAATATATACATGTATGATGTCCTTTATAATAATAACTGGGTTCCAAGTGGTTTAGCAGGCTCTCTACTGTGTTAAAACCAGCTTAGCTCCTCCAATTAGACTTTTCTGTTTAAATTCTTGTTCAGTGTGTATACAATTTTGTTGCCATCTTGTCTAAGTATAAGATTCCAGAGCAGATTTCACATTTAGTTTAAATGTCCAATAATTCTAGAATACAAACATTATGTATTAAACAATAAAATAACTAAATATGCCCAATCAAATATCCACTAATACTCAGATTTCTTTCAAGTACTTTCACACTGGTAGTCAATAATGTCTTATCCAATTCACTCAGACCTCAAATAAAATCCAAATCTGCACAAATTGGATGCATGAATCCTGTCAAATACAGCGTAGAAGTGCTCGATGAAAACAATTGCTTACAAAAGACTTTTGCACATAACAATTCAACTACAAACAATCAAAACCTAAAATTCTGAACTAGAAAAGCAGTTACCTTAAAGTAATAACTTCTCCCTGACGTCTTGTTATGATCCATTGCTCACAGTTTGCTGAGCATGACACAGGACCGCTCTGGATCCACTGCTGATCGCCAAATGCATACGATGCACAATCACTTGACACTAAAAATATACCAACTTGAAAACGTCTTTGCAACATTCCAGCATCTAGCTTTGAATCTTAAGGATCCAACAACATGAATTTTTGAATTTCACAATAAAATTAATAAAATCAAAACTAATCCAGATTATATTCCAGCAGCCACTCAAATATGTTCCAAACAATGCAAATAGTGCAAATCTTCAGATCAAATATGTATTTTCAAAGTATAGATATTTCGTTATCTACCTGACAATTCTCTGCACTCATCCACATCTCCAGCAAAACTCCAAGGCAAAAGCAGCAATACTGTCAAAACAAAAGGCGTTCAAAAGCCATAAAAAATTAAAATTAACAATTGATGTGAAAGCTTAAATAAGATTAAGCATTCATAACACAAAAACAATCACCGATCAAATACAAAAACTGCTGAGTATGAATATACAGTAAAAACCACACAGAACAGTCAAGGAAAGTCATCTTTGGAATACAAATTCTCAATTACTCAGTGTTACACAGATCTATCATTCCTGCTCTATCGTCCAATGTTACTACCACTTTGCTAACTTCCCGCTCCTAATAATAATAATAATAATAATAATAATAATAATAATAATAATAATAATATTATTATTATTATTATTATTATCAGACAGCTAAAAATCAAACTCTTTACCCTCATTGGGGGCTACCCACAACCAGTGAGGGAGTTAAACTTGCCTAACTATCTGATATATCAGTCAAACGGTGCTATGCAACTAAATGAGGGTAAATAGGTTAACTTATTGACTAAATCATCCACAGCATCCCTCACATGCTAACAGGCCAACATCAGTAAATAAATTCCATATTAAATCAACCATAAGATTGTTTGGAACACTCTGCCAGCAACATTGCATTCCTCTGATTCCAGCATGACACTGTTCTCTTTTAGAAAACAGCTGAAGACATCGTTGTTTGATCCAGTTCGCAACTGACATTAGCACATTTGCTGTTCTGTGCATATTTGCGCTCTAGAAATGCTCTTAATAATAATAATAATAATAATAATAATAATAATAATAATAATAATAATAAGCATTACCATAAAACAAGATTTGCCAACTCATTGTTAAATGATAAGAGAGCTTTCTCTGTGGCAAGCCCAAGGTTTTAGAACTCAGTTCCTCTGTCTGCAGATTTTTTAATAAAATGACCACTTTCAAGTCTAGATTTAAAATTCATCTCTTTCGGGTGGCTTTTTCTTCATAGTCCGCCTTACTATTTTGTACTGACTGATATCTAGAATTGACCTGGTCTTTAACCGTTTTAATCTGAACCATTGACTGATACCTCTTTAGTATTTGAAGTGGTGCTATAAAAGTGCATAATCATTATAATTACCAATTAATATTTATAAATATTAAGAGTTCAAGCACAAAGGAGATTATTAATTCTAATTTACATATTCAATATTATATGAATAATTATAAGACTATATTGAGCATGCATTAACTTACATAATAATAACAAATGAGGTAAATGGAACTTCAAACTGCTAGAACGTTTCATCTTCACCAACTGCCTTCCATACATTCTGGAACCTCTGCTGCCTCCATTGCTAATGAATTCTGTCCTAATATCACAGCTGGGTTCCATAAGTTTTATCAGTGCTGTCTCACCCCCTGTCTGTAAGCTAAAAGCTGTCAAAACATTTTAAAAACACCAGAACTTGCAAAATAAATCTTCAAAATGGCTTAATCCTAAACGGTCTCGTAATAAGTCATCTAAGCACTAATGATTCCTCAAAATTGTATCATTTGGATTTCTAAAACAAATAACCAACACAGCTAATTCATTTATTATTGCATGCCACTAATAAAGCCAATATCTGGTTAGGCCATTTGCTATCTAGTTCTCCTTAATTTCTAAATCTGATAAGCACCGAAATAAAACTGCTTCTTTAGAATGCATCTTCAGACACAGTTTTCAATGAGCGCAATAATAACGAAGCAAATTCATCAATTAAATACAAATACACTGGATATTAGTATGTAGACTCCTGCATCGCCATTTAATAAAAATAGACCGTATGATGTACTATAGACGTTCCGCCTAAGAATTTCAACGCAAAATCAACACTGTCGTTCACGTCCCTTTTCAGCAAAATCTTTACATCAATAACAATAATTATTACTATAATTCGCTGAAAACTGATATTCGATATTAATGAAGTGAACGACAATTTTCAGATTTTATATTAAATATCCAATCGACAACATCGAAGATCACATCAGAACCTTCTGGTTCCCTTGGTCTCTCCTCTTCTGAACATTTGTTGTCCAGAAAATAAAAGCAAATAGAGAACTAACTTATGCATATATTTTATTAGGCGCAGTGTTGGTGGACCGGTAGATTAAGCACAACGATATTTATCTGACTTGTCTGCCAGTCAATAATTCAAAACTTAAGTAATTTTTCTTTCCCAGCATATTTGTATACAGGTTGCTCGCTATATGCATTATGTGTGGCAACTGTATTTGGCTCACAGAAGTGGCTTAGCGAGGAAGGGACAGAGAGGGCGAACGGTCCCCAGGCGGCAGTAGCTCTATGAGCAGTGGCGGCTCCGGGATTTGGCAAATAGGGGGAGAAGGGCGTACGTTGGGGTGGCAACTTCAAAGCATGGGGCCAACCATTTGTTGATAGGTATGTAGTAGTAAGTATAGGCAGTGGCGGCTCCACCGGGGGGGCCAGGGGGGGGCCCGTGCCCCCCCTATTGAGAGCCTGGCCCCCCCAGTGGCCCCCCCAGTTGGGACCCTATACTTAATGCTACATACATTAAACAACAAATGGTTGGCCCCCATGATTAGAAGTTGCCCCCCCAACGGCCCCCCCACTTGCCAAATCCTAGAGCCGCCACTGAGTATAGGGTCCCAAATGGGGGCCACTGGTGCTAGGCATTCAGTATGGACACGGGCCCTCTGCACTCCCATGTGGAGCCGCCACTGCTTAGGGGCGGCATTCTCGGTTTTAAAAAATCGGGCAACAGAAATTCGTCTTTGCGTTGTCAGAACCCATGTGAATGTAAATTCATTCATTTGGCTACATGCAACCATGCATGAGACATTGCATTTGCAGTACAACGTCCTGAAAAGTCTGACAACCAAAAAAGGCCATCACCACTTTCTTACACTTGGTCTGTAACTGTTTCGAGCTTATCAATATTTTTAAAAATATAAACCTCGCTACGCCACTGAGGGCGGCACTTTCTAGTTTCGCCTCAGGCGGCACTTTGCCTCGCTACGCCACTGGCTCACAATGTGCGTAAGCAGCCATGTAATAATAATAATAATAATAATAATAATAATAATAATAATAATAATAATAATAATAATAATAATAATAATAATAATAGACTGAAGACCAATGAGGCTTACAGCCTCCCTGCTGAAGACAAGACAGAGGAATGTACTTACTTACCTACAGACCAAATGAGCTTCCGTTTATAAAATTTAAATGACCGTGTTATTATTTTTCTTATTATTATCAAATAATTTAATTTGTGAGAGAAATGCTTTCAGAGATCTGAATCAAGATTTCTGTGATCAAACGTGGCATTTTGCGCTTGAAGAGCTGAGGTAGAACCGAAGGACGATTTCGGTATTGTCAGACCTGTCAATTATAAAACAATTTATGTAGCACTTCAAAGAGCAGTTGAAATATTTAAAGAACATTTGAAGTAAAGATTGCTGGACAAGTCGGCAAATTTCTTTCAAGAAGTCAGAATAAGAATATATTCTTAGTAGCAAAAGTTAAATGCAAGCTTTTAATTATACGTTGTGGATAGAGTCACGGATGCCGTGACTCTATCCATGTAGCTAGAGTCCCGTGAGTGCACTGATAGGCCGATTTTTAGTCTCGCGAGATTTCACGGACGTCGAGTGCCTTAATTGTGCTGTGACAATGGCAATGACTTGCGAGACCAAGTCCAAGGCACTAACCCACGAGGCCAAGACATTAGACCTCAAGACCAAAGTCAAGGCTTCGAGAACCCTGCCGCGAGGCAAAAACCAAGACCAACTCACTGGCTATCACGACTGCCGCTAGGCAAAGACCAAGACGTGCTCACTTAAAGTATTAGCCAATGGGAGCACTCACGTGACTCTAACCCTGTGGATAAAGTCACGGAAGCCGTGACTATATCTATGCTGATAAAGTCACGACACTTTTCACGTGCTCACTTACAAGGTTTTAGCCAATGGGAGCACTCACGTGACTCTAACCCTGTGGATAAAGTCACGGCTTCCGTGACTCTATCCAGGACCTTAATCATAATTATAATTAAAATATGAATGAGATTATTCGCACTCCGTAGGGTGAGAAATAAAATTTGGCCTATTCGCACTCCGTAGGGCGAGAAATAAAATTTGGCCTATTCGCACTCCGTAGGGCGAGAAATAAAATTTCGCCTATTCGCACTCCGTAATGCACTGACTCGAAAATGGCTTATGGAAGTTATGGGCACTCCAGAGTGCATTTGCTGCACTGTGAACTAGCGCTTTTAAAATGTTTGCAATAATAATATGCAAACTAAAACTGCCTAATCGCACTCCACAGGGCGTAAAAATCAACTCCGCCTAGTCGCACTCTGAATACAATATGTGATGGTATATTGTCACTGCTTAGTTCGTCGAGACTCTAAAACAGGCTATTGGCACTGCGTAGGATGAGGATTAAACTGCGATGCGACCTTTTTTTGCTAGTCAGACTTTTTTGGGAGCCGAGGTTTTTTGTTTGTGCGACATTTTTGGGAGTCGAGATTTTTGTTGCTTGTCAGACTTTATTTGGGATTTTTTGAGATTTGACATAGGCTACCGTTTTGGGTTTTTTGCCTGACAGACTACTTTTTTAGTGGGATGACATTTTTCACTTATACACTTCAGTGCGTCATTGTACTTCACCGATTTTTTTATCCAACTTTTATTTACAGCATCGACGCTTTTCGATTTATTTATTACAAATAACTGATTTGTTTGTTTTTCATAATCAGACAAACTCCATAGTGTTAGCAAGATATAAAACTGCGTCAAGATTTAAAACTCCACGAGGTATATAGCAAACAACAGCGCTGTGCCCTAATTCACGTGATAACGGCAGGCGTGGTTGTATCACGTGATTCTGGCTCTGATTGGTGGAGTGCGAATAGGCCTAGTTTCGACTCTTCGCACTCCGGAGTGCGAATAGTCACTTTCTTAAAATATACAAACTAAAATATTTTTATAACAGAGTGGGTTGCTATTTGCAAAATATTTGGTTTGGTTTGTTTGACAACTTATATAGCGCTGTAACGGTGTTGATCACTGAATCTAAATGTGTTTATAACAGAGTGGGTTGCTATTTGCAAAATATGTCTTTTGCGAGAATCGGTTATATTTTAGGAGGGAGTTCTAAGCAACCAGAGCATTTCCTTAAAATGAGCGCACTGCTAAGTGAAAAAACTGTTAATATCAATTGATTTGACATGGAAAGCGGACTTTATCACTTTGTCAGTTATCAGTGATCTTTTCATATGTTGTGTCGGATTTGCAAGAGCCGAGCAGCTTGTGAGGTCATTAGTGACTTTTATGAATATTACTTGATATTAATGTGATGTTGAAACTTGAGCCAATTGTATAGGCATCAATTATATGTAATAGTTTGCATAATAAATAATTCTGACTGTAGCATTAATGTGTGGCTACTTTGATGATGTTAAGACTACATCCTGGTCATATAATAACCTCACCAATTGCTTCTCTCACTCACAAACGTTTCAATCTCAAGTAGATGGACACTGGACATACAACTAAAGGCCACAAGTTTTGACTTTCACTGGGACAGTTGACCTCCACCTGTGCATTGAATATAGAAAATTATCTGCTTTTTTAGTTCTTGAAATGACAAGTCTGGCTCGATCATCTAGCATCGAGTTTGACCACAGCTGGGGCGACAATGCTGCCGAATGCTTAACTCTGGATTTTGGGCCATTTGAGACAGTGCACAAATGGAAGCGTTTGCCGTCATGTGATGAGTTTGTTGGATCCAGGTTGGCTGATGGCATTTTATGCTGGCCTTTCTCTTCTTTCAATGGCTTTCTTTCCTTCCTAAATTCTATTACATCAAAATATATATTACGTAAAACTATTACATCAAAGTACTCAAGCATATTGTGCCAAGCGTTGTATGTTTATGTGACATTTGAAGTTAAAGCGGCGACCCTTTAGTCAATTTATTGGTTTAACCCCTTCACTGTGTATTTAACTGTAAATCAATGTAAAATGGACGGATATATCCGTGATGCCCACTTAAGGGGTTAAGACATTCATTGAACTGGATTTGATGTTTTCATCATTACTTATTTGTGCATGTTTTATTCTGCCTTCGCACTGCCTATTGCACACTCCACCCAATCAGTTTCTTTTTCTTGCCTTTAGTTCATTCTTAGAATCGAGTCATTAATTGACTATTTGTTGTCTTACCGGAAATTTCCTGTTGTCTTCCCATTCAAGAGAGGGTGCACTTCATAACCCACCTCCTGATATACAAAATCATTTGTTAGAAGGAACTTAGTTACCTCTTTTCAAAACTCTCTGTGCAAACAAGCAAACAAATACTTGACTAGATCATCATTTGCATTAGTTCGTTCAGTTTCTCATATTTAGACAGTTCTTGGTACTCTTGCTTTCTCTGTAGCTGTCCCAAAGCCCTGGAACTCATTTCCTCATCATGTGCACACTGCTGATTCACTCCAAATTCAATATAAAATTTTGGAACAAGATTAACAGTCCCTCTTTTTCACCTGACGTATCGATTATAGACTGTGTCATCTGGTTGCCGTCTGATTGTCCTGCCTGACATCCTGGATTATAACTTGGGTATTGTTGGATTGTGATTCAGTGTGTTGAGCCATAGGCAGATGCTTCTGTACATTATGAAGTGGTGCTATAGAAGTCAATGATTAGATTGGATTGTTCTTTTTCAATGCAGGTAGTAATATCGTCTGCTCTAGCATAAATGCAAAACAAGGTCAGCAGTGGATGGTTTTTCACTTTGTAGCTAGAGAATTAATTGCCTACAACGTATTTCTCAGAGTTATAAACAAAGGACATAAAGGCATGGCTTGAACATTGTGGAATTTTGAGATTTTAAATTTGTCTGTTTGTTTATGATAGACGAAGCAAACACACAATAGTTGCATACACAGATGACCTATATGTGTTTGGCGGTGATAATGGGTATGCATCTATTTCATATTATCATGTTTATGATTATGGTTATTATTATCATTGCTGCTGTTGTTGTTAAACTGCCAATATATTATTATGCGATGATAATGCCTAATAACTTTTATTATCGTATATGTGTACTTTGAGCATTTTCAGTTTGAAGCCTGTTTTGCTAACTTACAATTGATTTGATATTTTTTGGTGAAAGGAAGAAGATGTTGAACGACTTGTTAAGATTTGATGTAAAAGAGAAATCTTGGGGACGGTATGTTTGGAATTCAGTTTGTTGTCAGATTTTTATTTTATGTTTATTGCTTGTATTTTGCATAAACTAAGGACTTCAGTTTATGTTTTTGTCTATTTGTTTAATAATTCATTTACTTGTAATGTAACAAATATTTGTAAAGCTGCTTAAATATAATGCCACTCTCTTGTTATTGTCACATGATTAATATCATAGTAGTCAGTATTTATTTTTGTATTATTCAGCTTCTGATGTCATCAAGTTTGTTTTATTTCACGCATTTTAAGAACTTTCTTACATGTGAGATTAAATATGTTAATCCACTGTGTTCTGAGTGATCTCATTGATCCGGCAGTGTGCTTTTTATAAAAGACCCTTGTCTTTCCTGTATTATAGAGCATTTACTACAGGTTTGGCTCCAGCCCCTCGCTACCATCACTCGGCCGTTGTGCTTGATGGCAGCATGTTCATATTTGGTAGGCTGAATATTCAATCCATTTGTTTTGCTGTTTTTTCATTAAATTGGACTTGGCTATGTCCACTTAGGTCACTGACCTATGCAGGTTTCTATAGCCTATCACCAAGTTAGCCAAGTGAAGAAGTATCTTTGGAGTTTTGAGTGAATTGCTGTAGCTTTGTGTTCACTGTGTTAATAGACAGTCTGTGACTGATACCAGCTTGAATTTTATAGAGTTTCATCCCATTTTTTCTTCACTACATAGTCGATCATTTTGTGCCATATTTATTTGACAGGAGGATACACTGGAGACATTCCTTCAAACTCAAATCTCACAAATAAGAATGATTTGTTTGAATATAAGTTTACCACTGGGCAGTGGGTTGAGTGGAGGTTTGAAGGCCGGTGAGTAGATAGTTATAGATGTTTCATGGTGATGTTTGGTATGACAGCAATAAAATGTTTCTGTGCATTTTCTGTTTTGTTGATGGGCATTGAATGTTATTATAATTTATAGTCTTCTTTGGAGGTTTCAAAGGCATTGTTAAATTATGTAATCTTGCTTTTGACTTCAGTGCACGTTACTGATTCCATGAAGTTAAAATAACCTTTTATTTTGTTATGCATAGTTAACCTTGATTTTTAAAAAGAAAGAATATTATTTGATCACACAGAGTGAACTGATTAATTTTTTATGTAAAATAAATAAAATAATCAAATGATACTTCTTATTTTCAAAGATCCAATGATTCTAACTGTGTGTGTGATTCAAGACGTCCTGTGGCCAGAGCGGCTCATGGTGCAGCTGTATATGACAATAAACTTTGGATTTTTGCGGGTTATGACGGAAATGCTCGGCTTAATGACATGTGGACCGTCTCACTGCTTGGTGATGCCCGCAGTCCTCACACATGGGAGGAGGTTATTAAGCAATTTGGTGCCTTTCCTGAATAAAATATGTTTGAGTTTGCTGCTGCTCTAAATTAGTTGACATGGGAACAGTGCCTAGATATGAATGACGCTTGAATTGTATATAAGTCTAAAGCTTCTCAGCTTTGCTTATTATTATTATTATCATTATTATTATTACTATTATTATTTACGACAATTTATATAGCGCAGTAACATAACTGGAGCTAAAGTCAAGAGTGCTTTACAAAGGAGTCACTTATAAGCTTATCAGTCACATATTTGCCAGCAAAGGCCTATTAATTTTTCTAAAACTTTTGAAACACTCAGATCTATAGCAGCAGCTGACCTGTCTATTTTGAAACTATTTGAAACAGATATTTGCAATGCCAGTCTAAAATATTGCAGTGTCGTGTTTTTGATAAGATGAAGTTTAACACTGCTTTTAACAAAGAGATAGATAAACGGTGTTTATAAGCTGAAGCTTTATGGGTAAAATAAGTTTGTTGTAACATATTTTTAGAGTGAAAAGCATAGGCTTCTGAAAAAGAATTTTTAATGATTAGTCTCTTAGTTCCTGGGTAGGGGAGTTATAGGGTGATGAGAGCGTGGGTTTTTCACAGTTGTAATATTCTGCTAATTCCTCTTCACTATAAAAGTTTGCCTTTAGCCATGGATATGTACTTTTGTACATTGCTTTTGCATTCTTGTACATTATTACATTTCATTACACACAGTATTTACTTAGACAGTTTTGTGTGTGTTGCATAGGTGAATCAGACTGGCGACATTCCACCAACGTGCTGCAACTTTGCAATTGCCGTTGCTAGGGACAGCATGTTTGTGTTCTCGGGACAAAGTGGCGCTCGGATAACAAATGATTTGTTCCAGTTTGATTTTGCCGAAAAATGGTAAGATGATCATTGATAGTCTGCAATTTTTAAGCGCTGAATTTATATTATTTTGTATAACAGAGGGAAGAGAGAGAGAGAGAGAGAAAGTTTATTCTTTCCTTTTATATTTTGTCTTATTTTGACCCATTAAGCTGTATTTAAAGTGTGTTTGCTCTACTCATCTTGAAAAGGTGATAGTTCTGAAGCATTTCTCTTGTGCATGTGTTCTAGTTGGACGAGAATCTGTACAGATCACATACTGCGCGGTACGCCCCCGCCTCCAGAGAAGCGTTACGGCCACACCATGGTTGCTTATGACAGACACATTTTCGTATTTGGTGGTGCAACTGGACAGACTCTTCCTAATGACTTACATTGGTAA
Source organism: Metaphire vulgaris (assembly GCA_018105865.1). Taxonomy (NCBI): domain Eukaryota; kingdom Metazoa; phylum Annelida; class Clitellata; order Crassiclitellata; family Megascolecidae; genus Metaphire; species Metaphire vulgaris. Next base: position 5,863,181 of record CM030847.1, on the reverse strand, counting down.
TTATCAGTCAATTAAAAAAAATAGTTTGTTCCTTTCCTCTCATCTTTATAAATGTGTGCCAGTGATGCAGCGTGATTTTTGTTAACGAAAGCTAAAATTGCCAAAAACGGAAAAATAACAAATTTGTTAACAAAACAAAAGTGGAAAACGGAAAAGTACTAGAAACTGAAACGAAACTAAAATGAAAAAAACATTTTGAAACTGAAGCAAAAAAAGAAAAGCAATTTTGAAACTGAAAATTGAAACTTATATGAAATCATTTAAGGCCTCACAGAGAAATGCTGCAGCTCCCGAATTGCCATTAAATGGACATTAAATGCCCGACTCGGCCCGAGTAGCAGATAAGACTGTAAGATGATAAGACAGGCTGTAATCAATGAACATGCCTCATTATGTCATCTAGGATCTAAGAATCAAGAAATCACATGGCCCCGTAGTTGAGCATTCAGTATTCTGGGAGACTATGACATCTCCCACGGACCACGGTCACAGTTTTGCAGGGCCTAGATGCCAGCTGATTATCAGTGCACAGTAGTATATCAGGTCTACTCACCTATACATCTTCATCTAGCGCAGTTCTTCTCAAACTTTGGTCCGCGGAACAGTGCCGGTTCATGAGCCCTTCTTTGCCGGTCCACCACGTTATTTGAGAAAGTGAAAAAGAAGTTAAATATTTTCTCTTTTGAGGATTGTTTTCCTTAGATTTTCATGAGCAGCATTTGTAGCGCAGGGAGAGCACACACAATTACACTTAAACTTATATACATATTAATTAAGAGGCTTATTGAGGTCATATAAATTTTATATAATTCCAAATTACAAGGATAAAATTTGTTAAAATAACACCAGTCCCAGGTGCAGAAGGAAAATGTAATGGCAGTCTGTGAAAGTGAAAAGTTTGAGAAGCACTGATCTAGAGTACCAGCAATTCTTGTTTCAGCCATTCTTTCTGTGTCTATGAGCTGCCGGTTTCTTTTATTATCGTTACGTTTTAGCTTTGACCTCGACTCTCAAACATGGTCGATAATAGAACCATCGTCTGACAGCAAGGCAAGAGACATTGCTGCTCTTTTCTACAGAATATGTTGCCGAATGTAGCATAAAGTTACTCGGTACTAACAAATCCTGTTTTTTTACATAGTCTTTGAGACTGTCTTTAAGTGACAGATGTCTGACTTAAAGCATTTCGAAGGTTAGAATTATTGATGTCCAGGAAGATAGAAGAGTGGTAACATCATTGGACTGTAGAGCCAACGGAAGTGAGTTTGAGACTCGCAGGAGCCCTGGGGTTGACTCAGCCTTCACTTCTTCAGTGGTAAAATGAGTAGTAATGGCAACATTGCGAAGGTAACCATAGGTTCGGCTGAATGACTGGCCACTATCTGCCAATGAATGGCTAAGCCACTTATGGGCTGATGGCTGGGGATCAGCGCTGGCTCCTAAATAAGGACTTTGAGCCTATGGATTATATTTTTTGTATTCATAAAATTTCTTGTGAGTTGACTATTGTTTTCTTTTGTTGTTACTGTAGATTCCTTCTGGTCGTTTATTCCATGCTGCTGCCATTCTTAAAGATGCAGTGTACATATTTGGTGGAACCATTGACAATAACATCAGAAGTGGTGAAATGTATAGATTCCAGGTAATTTTAGATTGAATAAAACTACTCAATTGTTGCTTAAACCAGTGGTTCTTAAACTTTTTCAGGCCATGGACCAGCAATAACCTTTTCTTGAAGCTGGCTGACCACCAGCTTAAATGGCATGCGCAAAATGAATGAATGAATAAATAAATAAATAATTAATTAAATATATATGTAAACTGAAATCCTAATCATGTAATATCAATGTATTCACTAAATTGTAGGCAATGATACAAAATTAAGAATGTGCATTAAGAATTTTAGAATTTCAATGAAAACACCAGATACAAATAAAGCAAAAGCACAAAAACCTCAAAAATGCAATAGCTATTCAAGCCAGCAGGAGTGTTTGAAATACCGGTAAGATTGCTTAAAATTCAAATTGTTTCACATACTGCCATGTGGCTGACAGCTGCCAAGCCATTCAATGTTACACCTGCCACATGTCTTTTTAAAAAAGGTCAAAAAAAGGTCAAAAAAAGGTCCAAAAAGGTCAAGATTTTTAGTTCTTCCACTTCATTATTTTGAATTTTATCAGTCACTTTTGAATGCCCTTTCCTTCTTTTTTTGACATATAGTATATGTATATGGGCAGTGCACAAGTTATGTACTTGTAATCTTACTTGAGCCCCAGGTACTTGTACTTGTGCTAGTGTACATGTACTCTAGCACAATTGTGTTTGGGACCCAACTACTCATCCCAAGATTTAGTGTTAATTTGAGCAGTTGTTAGTGTAGATTTGTCTTTATTTATGTGATACTTCAGAATCAGGTGGCAACTAATTAAAAATAAATGCGTGTCTTTTTCTCTTCAGCTAATAGTTTCATTCAGAGCCTTTTTGTTTAGTTTTGCAGTTATCCAAAATGCACGCTTCATGATGACTATGGTCGACTTCTGGAAACCCGACAGTTTAGTGATGTCTGCTTCGTAGTTGGAAAAGTATGTCATTGTTAGAATATTGCTTGTCTGGAACATTTTGAAGCAAAATGAATTTTCAATGATGTTTTAGTATCTTCACTGTGTCTGGAATAAAAGGGAACCATTTGATAATGATGCAAACTAATGTTAAATATTATTTATACATTTTTACTTACTAAATATTTACTAAAACAATGAATGGTTGCTTTTAAAATTATGTAATGCTGAATAATTATTTTATACATTTTTTTGTAAAAAAAAATTTTAAATGGTGTTCAGTGAAGAAGCCAATATTAGTATAATATTTTTATGGCTTGACAACATTATGGTGCAAAAAAGTTTATGTAAATGTTTCCAGACAAGCTTTAGACTCTAGGTGGACTACAGAAGCTAATATGAAAAATTGATCTAACCCAGGGGTTGGCAACGTATGGCCAGCGGGCCACATTCGACCTGCCAGCGAGCTAAATCCGGCCCCACAGCTTTTTTGTTAAAAAAATCCATCTTTCAAAAAGTCTGATAAGCAAAAGAGGTATCACTAATTTTTGGACTTGATACTGGTACATATAGTTTCTGAGAACTTTTGAATTTTTTTTCAGCACAAACTTTCTAAAAAACATAAAGTTTAAAACATTTTTTAGCCTGTCGAAAAATTGATTATTTAATTACACTGCCATAGGAATTTGGCCCTCACTATCCAAAAGGTTGCTGACCCCTGACCTAACCGAATCTTAAGAGCATCACATGATAATTTTTGGAATCAGTTTTCATCTTTATCAGAAGGGGTTCTCTTTTGTTCTGGGCAATATGTATATATACTGATAGATTAACGAAACAGAGTACATGCATAATCTTGACTTTCTTGAAAATTTGTTAAAAGACTTTATAATTTTTTATATGACCTGGTTAAGTCTATATTATCAGTATGCGGATATCAATTTAGGGCCAGGAACGTATCAAAGCACATGTCGCCATGGTTGCAGCCCGTTCTGTTTGGCTGCGAAATAGAATTCAGCAGGCGAAGGAACAAGTTGGTGAACAGTTGCTAACTTGATTTGCAATTTGCTTTTGTCATTGATTAGCTAAATGTTATGTACATTTGTTTCATCCTATCTGACTGCTAAAGCATAGAAATTGTAATAAATTAGTAGAATATTAAAATGATAATGTATTTGAGTATAATGATAATCATCATTATCACTATCATCATCACCATCATCATCCTCATCATTTTCATCAGTGGGTATTCTTCTTTTATAAATGTTGCCACATTTCTTTATGTTTCCTCGTTGTTTTATGTTATTTTTGATAATAATTTTTTTATTATTATATTGTTATGATTTTATGGAATTATGAGTTATCAGCTGTATATTTTAAATTTATCCTTATTGTTTATAAGTCAGAATGAACTGTCTTTCTGCACAGAATGTCTTATTTAGTTTTCTTGTCGTTATTTTGCTCGTATTTGAGTAGCTTCCGGCCTCTTCTTCAGCTGGTGCTGCCGCTGTGCCTGAAGTCGTTTTGCCAAATGCTGATCCTTGCGCATTTGAACTTGTGTTATCGTACATCTATACAGATCGCATACTGCCAACTAAACAAGGTGTGTACTTCAACTATTTGCATGAAAGAGTTAATTGCAGCTGCAGTTTCTCTTATCGTATTGCCTGAGAGTTTGTGATAGCACATTTCATCCTGTGGTCATGCTTTCCATTAAATAACATATTTCTCAGGATATTATATGTGCAGAATTCATTTTATGTTTGAAAATGTATTCACTGAGTTATTGTTGCATTCCTCAAAAGAAGTCCTGCTCACTGACTTGTGTTAGTTTCTTCTTTGGATTAGAATTCTGCTTAATCTGTTTTGGTTGATATGATGTTGTTGTGCCCTTGTTTTTGCATGGCATAGGACAAGAACCAACCAGTAACAAAGTCATTTTACTTATGATGGACGTGTATCGTCAAGCGCTGCAAGTAATTTTGACTTTGACTGTCAGTTCTTTTATGTCTCAAAAGTTAAGTTACTCCAGACTGATTTCATTATGTCATTATGCTGCTGTAAAATCATATTGTATGTGTGTGTGTGTGTGTGTGTGTGTGTGTGTGTGTGTGTGTGTGTGTGTATATATATATATATATATATATATATATATATATATATATATATGTATATATATATGTGTATATATACCGTATATGTTGTGTTTCACTGTGACCTTGGAGTGACAAATCTGAGCATGTTGTAATTGATTGTTGTGATTGGTTTTGTAATTGTCGTAACAGCTGCAGATGGTCCACTCTGCAGCATTTCCTTGGTAGTCTTTAACATGTTGAATTGGAATTGGATGGAAAGTTAGCAGTGTTGTAGCTGCAGTGTGATCAGATCGGTCATCTGCTTGCCTTCAAATTACTACAGAGGCTGTCTGTAAACATCACTCGGGTTTTAGATTGTTCTGTGATTATTTTAACATTGTCATTTTGTTGCTTTCTTTGCTTTAGTTGCAAATGACGCGTTTGGAGCATCTCTGCATTCAATATCTGGAGTCTTGCATTTGTCATCAAAATGTTCTTTTAGCTTTGCAGAATGCAGCAAAACTGAAGTTGGACTTTCTTCGAGTGAGCTTTCTTATATCTGACCTTTTATATGCGGGCTTCTCAAAAGTATGTGACTAGTGTTGTCGGCCTGCTTGGTGTTGAAGTGACTGGTTCCTGTTAGAACACCGAAGTTAAGCAACATTGAGTGCGGCTCGTACCTGGATGGGTGACTGTTAACTGGTTTGAGTTGTGGTACTGGTGACCAGCCAAGCCCTTAATCATTTAGGCATGAATAAATTATTGGTAGCCATGTTAAACTGCAAAGGTAAAATGTAGGTTTGAAGAAGGCAATGACAAGTTATTTTTGATCAATGGCACAAACCACTTGTGTTGCTGCTTGTCTAATACATGTAGATCAGCACCTGCCCTAAGTCTCATTATCATATGCAAGCACGTTATTTTGATATTCCTAGTTTATTATTATTATTATTATTCCTAGTTCAGTTTATTATTCATTTGCTTATAATTTGACACTTTTGTAATATTTTGGTTTCTTTATTTTTGGAATCGAACAAAAAATTGTCACATTGAACACAAGTTTGCATTTCATGATTGTTATTTGTTACTAAACTTAGCCTTTACAGAACGAGGTGGAAGAGATGTCATTAGCCATAGTGCTATCTTGGTAGCACAATTAAAATGCCATGGACTATTGTCTTTAGATATTGAGGCATCTTCTTAACTAGACTAACAATAAACATATCAATATGAAACAAAGAAGAAGAAAAGACTTGACTAACAATTAACACTTAACTAGATTCATTTACATAGATTGTTTATTGAAATTTTATTTTCAATGTGTTGTATTGATATTGTCCATTAAAGGATTTAAATTGCAATATCAATTTATGATTTTGATCTCATTTTTAAGGAAGAAATGCAATTAATGGAAATATGATTTTTACACAAGATTTGCCGGTAATAGGTTATGTAGGAATTCTGAGCTTCAATAATTGCATAAGTTTAAAGTTATTAGTCACTTATTTAAGGCTTTGTCGTTGATCATTAGCTGTGGTGATTTCTTTTGTGCTTCCAGGAGTTTTGTCTGAAGTTCATCGTGAAAGACAGCAATTACAATCACATTGTAATGAGTAAAGAATTCGAAACTATCGAGCAGCCGCTGATGGTCGAGATTATTCGAAGACGACAAAAACCTCCCATTCGACCGTTGTCTGAAGCACAACTTTTTGACATTCTTAACTGTAAGAAAAGCATCTCTTTGCCTTTTGCTTTTAGCTTTCTTTGGCTGAACTGGAGCGTTCATTAGTTGCCATTCAGGCTTTACAGTTGGAATTAGGGCTGCTAAAATTAACGATTATTTAATCGATTAATTGTTAATTTATTTTAACGGTTAACATGTTTTTAACAGCGATCAAATTCAAGTCTGATTGACAGAACATTTTTCCTATTACATTTTAATTCGTGGTTAACCCCTTAACTTGGAATCCCGGATATATCCGTTCATTTTACATTGAGTTACAGTTAAATACACGGTTAAGGAGTTAATATAATTATGCTTCACAGGATTGACCTGATTGAGCAGTGTTCATGTGTTTCATGTGCTTCTATATTATGCTGTTGTGGTGTTCAATACATGCATTCATCCAGAACTTGTTTCGATGCATTTCTATTTATTGTTTATTGCAGGCAACACTCTGGAAAAAGACATGGAAACATTTCTTAAGAATGTTGGACAGGAATTCTGTGACATAACGCTTTTGTTGGATGGCAAACGTTACGTTGCACACAAGGCCGTCTTGGCCGCTCGCTGCAGCTACTTTGAAGCCATGTTCCGTTCGTTTATGCCAGAAAATGGCACGGTTAAGGTACTGAATGCTGCCATTTACCGGTATTTTGATCTGTGTCAAATTACGTAGGGTGGATGGATGCGACAATGCCGCCAGACGATTCACTCTATCTTTTCAGCTCCTTACTTCTATGGATTCACTATCCTTGACTTTTTCAATTCTAATGACTTTTTCAATTCATTTCTATGTGCAATCCTCCTCATGTCAATTTTTGCTCTCATTGCATCCTACCAGAAAGCTTTAGTTGCTAGAAACAGAAAATATCAGTGTCTTATGTTTTATGATGGTCTTGAGCTTAGAAGATGAATCCACGATATGAGCACGGGTGAAATTAAGAGAGATTTGTGACCTTTTTATAAAACTCAACTGGCGGGATTAATTTTACTTTAATCATTAGAAACTGCAATTGCAGCTGGAGACAGTGGCATAGCGTGCACTTTGGCCGCCTATTGGCTCATGGTTAATCCGCCGCCCCAAATTCATTCATATCAGATGCAGATCTAGGGTGTTTGGCACCAGAGGCGTAGCTTGCACTCATGCCGCCCATTTTGCCATTTGCAAAATTTTTAACTTTTAAATTTGCCGCCCCTCCTAAAGTTTGCCGAAGTTTTCCGTCTTCACTAAAAAATTCCTGACAAGCAAAAAAATGGTCGTTCTTCCAATATTTACCACCCCCAGTTGTGTGCTGCCCGTGGCTAAAGCCATACTAGCCATTGGCACACTATGCCTCTGGCTGGAGAAACAGAAAAAGACCTTCTGAAAGACATTGTTGAATCCAGGACAAAATTTTAACTTTTTTGCCAAATGTACATAAAGAATATTCAAAATTTTCAAATAATTTTGCTGAAATTGAGCATTTCTAATAAAATAATAAATAACAGTGAATTATTATCTGGACATGTTAAGACCCATCAATTAGATGCATTGAATTTGAAACAACAGCTGTGGCTCAATACTGTGGCTTGTTGATTGCAGGCATTTTCAGGTGTTTGTGTGTATGGACATCTTTTTTCTGTAGCATTTGGTTTGCTTAGTAGTAGTGGCTGTGTGCCTTAGATAGCAATTGGTGAAATGGTTCCATCTCATCAGGCTTTTGACAGTCTCTTACGATACATCTACTACGGAGACGTGACAATGCCGCCAGAAGATTCACTCTATCTCTTTTCGGCTCCTTACTTCTATGGATTCACTAATAGTCGTCTTCAGGTATGATGTGCTGATGATGATATTTCACTTTCTGCTTCATCCGTATCTTATGTTAATTTGACAGTTGCAGTTCTTCTGATTTCTTCTGGACCATGGGTGATAATATTGCATTCTTTGTGATACATGGTAACTTTTGTTGTTTTGATGGTGTTGGCATTGATGTCTTTTGCTGCTGTCAAGATTATTGCTGACATGAATGTCTTAATTATGAAATCTGCATGTTATAAATCTGGCAAAAGGTTTTGGTAGACAGAATGTACTCAACTTAGACAACATTTAAGTTATCTTTGCAGTTTAGTATTATTTTTTGATGTATTTAGATTTAATTTTAGAATACTTTTAATGAATTTTCAAGACAGATGTTGCATGTCATTTTATTTCAAAGACTGACCTTGCAGAGACTGTAACACCATCGGTTGCTTACTTGCTAGTCATTTTACTCTTTTCATATCTTTTCAAAGTTAATTTCAATATTTATAATTCTGGATTGACAACATGTTTCGTTTTTGGTGTATCTTCGAGTGCTGAATAACTGCACGTCTTACTGTGGAAAGACTGATGTCACCTGTTTTTAATTTTAAGATTATGAACAAGATTTTGTCTGCATGTTTGTTTTTGATTATTTAAAGGCTTACTGCAAGCGCAACTTGGAAATGAACGTCTCACCACAAAATGTTGTCCAGGTTTGGATCAAATGAACAGAATTGTTGAATAAAGAGTGCTTTTATTAGAAATGTTTGGATTTCAAGCATTAAGTTGCCATGTAGAATGATCTTAGGCCAGTTGGTTAATTTTGTCTAGGAATTCATTTTAAGCATTTATAGTATGAAGATCATATTGCTGCAAAATAGGTGTTTCAGGATTTTCCTCTGCATTCTGAACACACAAGCATTTCAGTTATAGCTGAAGTTTCTGAATTCATAATTTTTAAACTTTACATTTCATATTGTTTAATTTATGTTGCTAATTTCAAATTGGCTGCTCCCAGTTTTTGCTAAATTTTGTTTTGCCTGTCAGATTCTGGAGGCAGCTGACAGAATACAGGCATCTGACATGAAGAAAAGAGCTCTGGACATCATTGTTGCTCAGTTTCCCAAGGTAGTGTACACAGCTGTAGTTTCTCTGTTGGCGTTTTGACATTTACTTATTGCAGGAATTGTTTTATTTTAGTGGAATTACTTGTGAGCTCTGTCTCTTGTTTATGCATTGACATATAAATGCATAAACTAATTTTCATGTTTACATAAAGTCAGCTTTGAAGTTTTTCCATATGAATATATAAATATCTGAATCCATGTATATTTGTGTGTTTGTTTTGTTTAGCCTCATTCTTCTGAAACAGTTTTAAAAATTGGATGAAATTTACGGCACTTTATCCACAAATTTCCTGTAGGGAACATTTTAAAAATTCATCTCAATAAATAACTAGAAATTGAATTTAGAAAGACGTTGAAATATTTTTGCTTTTTTCGGCTTTGGATTTGTTGTCTTTCGTTTTTGCCTGGTTTTTATTTACTTCCAGGTTGCTAAAATGGACCGAATTAAAATGCTGAGTCGCAGCTTGTTACTTGACATTATCAACGCACTGGCTGATGACATGACAGAGGCGCGTTCATCATCAGACATCCTGTCACCATGACTACTGACTAGTGCAGCTGCTGCCATATTAGCCAACTTAGAAATAGGTAGAATCAACTGGTGTTAAAATTATCAAAAAATTACAGTAACTGTGCATTGTGTTCCCTCGCTTGTTTTTTGTGCTCTTGCATAACGTGACTGCGTAAAATTGAAATATTGGCAATTAGTTGTCAGTGGACGTCAAGTCTTCAAGATCTTTGATGATGATCTTATTGTATTGTGTATCTTAGGCGTTTTTATGAGTCATTACCGGGTAATTATTTTTGGCTGATTTCAATTTTTTTTATTTATAGTTTTATTGCTCTTTTAAAAGGCTGAATTGATGTTTCTGATTTATTATGGACGACTTTATAATTCAAGAACCTTAGGTTTGCATAAGATCATAGCAGTGTCATATAATGTTATTATTAAAGTATTCAGTATGGCCATCTAGTTGAAATCTGTATAGGTTCCAGTGTTTTATAAAGATTTACAGAATGTTGCAATTTCAGAGGAGCATATGTAGCACTGTCAGACTTTTGATTTCTCGTAGCTTGTTAATCATTTGTGCTTGTTCATTGCAGCTGGCAAGACACGCTTGCCTGAGCATAAATGCAACTCTTGTGATGCCAAAATCAATTATTTGAACAGAAAAACTTTATAATATCAAGTATTGACTATGTTGCACTCGAATAAATAATTATAGTATTGTTTTTAAATATGCAGTTGCATTAAATGAACGTCAAAATCGCAGGTTTTCTGGACTCGGTTATTAAATGTTGCATTCGGAAATTTGTTGATTTTGAAAGGATGGCAGGCCTGTTCAAATGACAGAACATCTGCAAAGCAGTTTTACTGATGCTACATACATCTTCTCATAGTCCCATCAGAAACCGTTGAGAGACCAGTCAGTGGCGTCATTTCACACTTTTCTTGGGGGGGCGAGAAATTTTAAAAAATTTTCTTTAAAAATGCTGACGACCTTTTTTTTTTTTTTTTTTTTTTTTTTTTTTGCTCGTCATCAGTTTTCTTTTACGTTGTACCATGCCAACACAAATACCAAATACTTGACGACCTTTTTTTTTTTTTTTTTTTTTTAGTCACCTCCCTGGTTTTTTCTTTTCTTATTCCACATTAATACATTATAAATTAATATTTTCATTTCCTTGGGGGGGGGCCGCGGCCCTGTTTTTGTTTTTTATTGCACATTAATACATTATAAATTAATATTTTCATTTTCTTGCCCCCAAATGACGCCTCTGAGACCAGTAGATTTGTACTGGTGCTACATACATGTCGGGGCAGATTCAGAAATTTGGTTAGAATGGGATAATTTTTGCATGTCAGAAGTAGGCCTACTTCCAGTTCTTTAAAGGAATCGGCACTAAGCATTAATCCTATTATAAATTTGTACTGTTTGTCTGCTGAACAATGAATGTGACTGGTTGGTCTATTGGTTATACTTTATAATACACCACAAATTTATCATCAACCTCAATACAGTATTTGAAATCCATACAAAATTGTCCAAACCATTTGCACTCGGCAAGATTTGCTGATTCATTGTACCTAGAATCAATGCTGAGATTAATAAAATAGTCTTTTATGTTGCAAGTCAAAAATCTACAATTCTTCCTCTTACAGTGTAAACTACGGTAAGTAGACTACAAGGGCGTAGCCAGGAATTTGATTTGGGAGGGTATAAATATTTTGGGTGGGTATAAATCTTAACTGTAAACCATATAAACCACATATAACCACATGTAAATCACATAAAAAACGAAGGTAGGCTGATGGGAGGGGGGGTATAATATATACCGATAGCCTTTTGCATGGTTATTTTTAGGATTGTGAATTTAGGGGAGTGTCGGTAAAATTTGGGGTATCTGCCGAATAAGTGTTTAAAAAGGTCATCCCACAAAATGTCTGACAGACAAAAAAACAAAAACCTTATCAAATCTCAAAAAATTCTGACAAGCAAAAAACGTTATCAGGTCTCAAAGAAGTCTGACAAGCAAAAAAGGTCATCAGAGAGGTAAAGTTTGGGTGTTACTTCTCGCATTGTGGGGGGTTTCGGGGGCTATTTAGGGTACATACCATTCTTAGATTAGGAAATTTTGGGGTGTTGACCTCAAATTGGGGGTGTTGGCAAGGGTTAAGGGGTGTCACAATATCTCTGATTCCCTGGCATTTTGCTAAACGAGAGTGTTGGTTCTCTGTGTTTCTTTGTTACTTCACCCATATCGAACATAGTAGAACTAGAATCTAAACTCTGTTTTTCTTTTCTCATACATTCCGTTCTTACTTTTAAATATTGAAGAGACATTTTGTGCGGTCCGCGCTCCTCATTCTTACGGCCAGAAAAGTCTGGTGACCTCTGCTCTAGGTATTTTAATTCGCGGTCAAAGTATTGGGGACCAGTGTTTATTCTAGGCCTTCGGGGGAGGGGGATTCCCCCAGTTTAAAAATCCCCCCAAAAATATATGTTGGCTGGGGGGATGGAAATTTCCCACTAAAAGTGTGGAAACTCAGACCTTGTCCCCCCCCCCAACATTTCAAAATCCCTTCCCCAAATGTCAAGGTGGCTTGAATAAACACTGTTTGGGACGCTATTCGATTGTCGTTACTCGTTAGTTCTTCTGGTGAACTCTAATTTTCACAAATTCGACCTGGAAATTGTTTGTTCATGAAGGTAACAATGGAGGCGTTCTTCTGTAATTTTCCGCTGCCCCTTAGTAGGCGTTGGACCATGGTTGGACGCCGGGGTAAATAAAGTAGAATGAATAACATTTACTCTCCTAACCGTCGTTGCCCTCAAGCCTCCCCAGTAGGCACGGCAACGTTTAGTAAACGTTTAAAGTAAGTTGAAATAAGTTTAGATGTCGCTAAACTATTGCTAAACGTTGATACAACGTTTAAATGCTAACGTTTATTGTACGTTCACATCTAAATGTTGTATCAACGTTGAGATGTCAACGTTTATTAAATGTTTGACTTGAAACGTTGATACAACGTTTATTTGCTAACGTTTATTGTACGTTCACATCTAAATGTTGTATCAACGTTGAGTTGTCAACGTTTATTAAATGTTTTAATAGAAACGTTGATACAACGTTTAAATGCTAACGTTTGCTGTACGTTCACATCTAAATGTTGTACCAACGTTGAGATGTCAACGTTTATTAAATGTTTGACTTGAAACGTTGATACAACGTTTATTTGCTAACGTTTATTGTACGTTCACATCTAAATGTTGTACCAACGTTGAGATGTCAACGTTTATTAAATGTTTTAATAGAAACGTTGATACAACGTTTAACTGCTAACGTTTGCTGTACGTTCACATCTAAATGTTGTATCAACGTTGAGATGTCAACGTTTATTAAATGTTTTAATAGAAACGTTGATACAACGTTTAACTGCTAACGTTTGCTGTACGTTCACATCTAAATGTTGTATCAACGTTGAGCTGTCAACGTTTATTAAATGTTTTAATAGAAACGTTGATAAAACGTTTAAATGCTAACGTTTGCTGTACGTTCACATCTAAATGTTGTATCAACGTTGAGATGTCAACGTTTATTAAATGTTTGACTTGGAACGTTGATACAACGTTTAAATGCTAACGTTAACTGTACGTTCACATCTAAATGTTGTATTGACGTTGAGATATCAACGTTTATTAAATGTTTGACTTGAAACGCAAAAGTCCAGGTCATTCCCAGTGGCTGGTCCATGTGGGGGGTTGAAAACCCCCACTTGCCATCAGGGCCACCCGTGAGATTCGTGCAAAATTGCAGAGAAGTTTTTTGTGTGGGTGGTGAGGGTGGTAGGGGATGGCTGTGGATCGGCTCTTCTAGTCTAAGTATCAAGCGTTCTCTATATATCTAGTTATGTCAAATCACGATTTGGCATCCAGCGGGCTATTTTGGCATTCACATTCAGTGCTTTTGGCATCCAGGTAGAAAAATGACTTGGTACTTTCCCGTTATCCGGACCCCAGTGAAGAGATACTAAGAAATCCTTAGGGTTACGGTGGCGGTTACTCGGTTAGGGTTAGTGTTGGGGTGAGGTTTAGGGTTAGGGTTAACTATGGTTAGGCTAAAACTCTAACACTCACCCTAACCCTCACCCTAACCCTAATATCTCTTCACTGGGGCCCGGATAACGGGAAAGTACCAATGAGTTGGCAACATTGACTTTAAGTAGTATTTAGAGAAGCTTAACTTGTTTCAGCTTAACTTCTTAATATAGTTAGAAGGTCTCGTGATCCCGCCACCAGGGCGGCGCCAGACGTTTGAGAGTGGGGGGTTAGGGATAGGGTTAACCCTAACCCCAGGGTTAGGGTTAGGGACAACCCTACCCCCCCCCAATTGATAGTCTTAGAAATAACCCTGCTTCCTCCCATTCCCGCACGTTAGACACTTCCCTCCCCGGCCGCGCTAGACGCGACCTCTCTTGGAATGGGGGTCCGGGGGTTTCTCCCCCGGAAATTATTTGAAATTGTAGATGCCCATACGTGTATTTTAGAGCATTTTGGAGCCAAAATCACAGGTCTGGTATCAATAGGTTCCATGTCTGTAATTTCTTATGCTTAAGTCAATTTCAAATTATTCTGCTTCAATTATGTGCATGTTAAGTCAAAAATTATTTGTCTTTGGCTCATGCTAGTGTAAATGTTACTAAGAGTAAGAGTCACGTGGCAGATGCTATTGCTCAATCAAATCTTGAAATCTTGTTTTAAACCGCTGTAAATCTATTCAATGTCACAACTCATGTGATTTTTTAAAAAGTAGACAGCAGGCAACTAAATTGCTGATGCAGACTTCTAACCACAGTTACTAGTTAAAAATCAGTAGGCTATAGTTAAGCCATAGCAATTAACAGACATCCAATACTATCAATCATTGTTCAGTTATAGGTCTTGTACAATTGCTCCTGGTCTCAAATATATAACACTACATTTAATAGAACTTTGCTCGCCTATCCAGTCGTTGAACAAAGATGTTTATGAGCTTTTCAATATCCAATGTACGATTCTTGTGAACAAACAAACGTTTAAGCCCGCAACGCCATCCTGTTGAGTATAGAGAACGCTTGATACTTAGACTAGTAGAACCGATCCTTTATCATCCCCTACTACTACAAAAAAATTGTCTGCAATTTTGCACGAATCTCACGGGAGGCCCTGATGGCAGTGTGGGGGTTCAACCCCCCCAAACCCCCCGTGGCCCCGCCTCTGAGACTGTTCACTTTTTGTGTTATAGTGTTTGCATGTTGATTGCGTTCCGTTAACCTTAATTTGAGTTAGTTGAAACTGGATCATCATAATGTGAACTACAATATTATTCTTTATGGTTAACTTTAATACATTTTAAAGTTGGCAGTCACCTTGAAATTATTATCCATGCAGTCTTTGCATGAATTCACAGCTGCATTACATGCATATAGCTATTACAATGCATGTTTATGCGCTTTATTAGCGTCTTTAGTTACTAAAAATTAAAAGTTGTTCAGCTTCATAGGGCTTCGCCTCCTGACCCCTGACCAGGGGCTGGCCCTGGACCCCACTGGGGCTCTGCCCCAGACCCCTTTAAAAGTTATTTAATGCACTCATTGCGTGTGGAATAGTGATTTTAACGAATTCTAATGTTGTAAAAGTAAAAGTTGTTCAGCTTCAGGGCAGTAGCGTCATTTCACACTTTTCTTGGGAGCGAGATAATCTTTTTGCAAATTTTTTGCAAATTGTTGCAAATATTAGGCAATTTTTTCATTTTTTTTGCAAAATTTTGGCAAATTTTTGGCAATCTTAGCAAATTTTAGGTAATTTTAGGGCCAATTTTGCAATTTTTTTATATTTTTGGGCAAATTTTTGGCAATTGTTGCAATTGCTTGCGCATTAATACATTATAAATTAATTTTTTTCATTTCTTTGGGGGGCCACGGTCCCCTTGCTTCCCAAATGACGCCACTGCTTCAGGGTTAGGGTTATCCCTAACGTAACCCTTCCCCCCACTCTCAAACGTCTGGCCCCGCCCCTGGTCATTCCAGAGATCAGTCAAAAGGAAACAGCAAGACAGACTATGGAGGAAATGCTAATTGGAAGATATATTTTAAGCCTAGATCTGAAAATGCTCAGTTTATTGGAAGATCTGGCAACCAGAGGAAGAGAGTTCCAGATTTTTGGCCCAGAAATAGAAAAAGCTCTCTTACCAATTTCAGTGTTTGTTCTAGGTACATTTAACAATGAATCAGCAAATCTTGTTGAATGATAATGTTTCGGATGGTTTAACATAGATTTTAAATATTGAGGTTGGCCAGACCTGCAGTATTTTAAAAACAAGGACACCAGTCTTAAAATACAATTCTCTGTTCTATCGGCAGCCAGTGTAACTTTTGAAGGACAGGTCTAAAGTGATCATGTTTACGAGTTTTTGTAATGTCCCGGGCCACAGAATTCTGAATCATTTGAAGTTTTTGTATATTGGATTTGGCCATACCATTGTAAAGGGAATTGCAATAATCAAGCCTACTGATATGATATATGATATATCACCGATGGAAACTTCTTGGAAACAGTAGAAAACTTTTTCGTTTATGAGATTATGCCAAGGTGAGCGCGGCCATGAAAGGTTTTACGTTTGTGACAATATCATCATACCGGCATTAATTACTCTTAAAATTTCAACAATATGCTGACGGACGTAAAAACTAATCAACCAAAGAGACTAATTTTAATTGCATTGCATACTACATGTCCTGTCCAAATACAATTTAAGTTGCCTAGACACAATATAGGCGACTGTTGTGGAAGTCATGCCTCCAGGCTATTGGCAATTAACCTCCCCCTGTGGTGGGATGCCTCTTGAGAGAGCCATGCTAAGCCTGTAGACTTCAATGCTCACCCCACTGACTGCTGCCTGATGAGCACGCAGCACGCGGCAGCAGTAGCATGCAGAGGGGGCGCGGGTGGGGCGGTGCACTTACATCTAAAGACCTGTACGAGCAACTAAGTCCAGTGTTTGCTGGAAGGCGGAAAAGTGTAGGCCAATGCGTCGCAATGGGACCTGGCTTAATAAGTAAACCCCACATCTGTCCCTGTATCTCAGTATCTGCCCAGTGTCCGGCCGCACCTCTGGCTGCAGTCAACTGCTTAATGACAATGCTCTCAGTCACTGGGCATCAGCCTGGTCAGCCATTTGACTCACTCTCATTCTAGTCTGTTGTGTCCTGAATATCAGTCAACGATTCTCTTATGTATAACTGATTTCTCGTGACTTTTTGCGTTAATAGTATTAATTGGTTGTTTTAGTGTATCTGTTAGTGTATAGTCTGGAGTATAGCTACTCATAGTTTTCGAGTGATTCTTGCACATTTTGGATTACTTGTTCTGCAATGGATCTACAGATGTTCAACATACAGCTGCTATTCAAATTGATTCACAGATCCAACAATAGCATTTCGTTGCTATACGTTAGGCGATGAGAAACTATGCGATCAGTGGATTAGATCGAATCATCGTCAAGATTTCATTCCGAAACGCCTTTGTGAATATGTTAACTGACTTTCTAGCCAATCGATATTCTTACTAGACGAATGGAAGCAACAAGCAAACAATGGAAGAAGACATACAGCATTGACAAACTATTGAAGATATAGGCCTACTTTAAATCAGATGCTGTTCCATCAGTATTTCTCAATGCTCATCTGTAGTAATCACAGTGGTTTTAGTAGTGGTGGCGGCGTTGGTAGTAGTAGTTTGCTTAGTATCACAACTACTACTACTACAACCAGAGGCGTCATTTGGGGGGCTGGGGGGCCCGTGGCCCCCTTCAAGGAAATGAAAATATTAATTTACAATGTATTAATGTGCAAAAAAACAAAAACAGGGACGTCATTTGCGTTGGGGGGGCAAAAAAAGGCCAGTAAAAGAGTGCTTGATGTCGAGTAATCGTAAAAAAGGGCTGACAAGCAAAAAAGGTCAACTTTTTGGGAAACTCGTCAAGTCAAAAAATTGAAAATTGAAAAAAAATAAAAAATAAAAATAAATAAAAAAGAAAAATTTAAAAAATTTCTCACCCCCCAAGAAAAGTGTGAAATGACGCCACTGACTACAACAACTACTACTACTACTGCTACTACTAGGGGCTGTCCATTAATTACGTCAACAATTTATGAGGTGTTGAAAAAGTGTGACAGTTGTTGACAGAGGAGAGGGGTCAAGAGAAGTTGACGTCAACAATTTCACTTGTTATAAATAATCAACAAATAGGAAATTTCATTCAAATACTACTTATTACAATGGAAAAAATCATGGCAAAAAAGGTCATCACCACCACATTTAGACACTCGATGAGCAAAAAAGAGGGAAATGGTCATCACCGCAAAAATAATAACCTCGTTATTGGGACCTGTTATTGACCCTAAGAGGGGGGGTCAAAAGTTTTTGACATAATAATAGAGGGTATCTGAAAGTTGACAGTTGTTGACAAGAGGCGGGTCAAAAATTGCACAAAAATTGTTGACATAATTAATGGACAGCCCCTACTAGTTACTACTACTACTACTACTACTACTACTAGTAGTAGTAGTAGTAGTAGTAATAGTAGCAGTAGTAGTAGTAGTAGCAATAGCAGCAGTAGTAGTAGTTGTTGCAGTGGACACGGTAGCGCTGACTGTAGTAGTAGTGGTTATAATAATAGTGGGGCTAGTAGCAGTAGTTGTAATGGTAGCAGTATTAGTAGTGGTTGTAATAATGATGGGGTAGTACCGGTAGTCGTTGCAGCAGTAGTGGAGTAGTAGTCGTAATATAGGGATAGCAGTGGTAGTAAAGCAGTGGGTTAGTAGTATTAGTAGTAGTAGTGGTGGTGGTGGTAGTAGTAGTAGTAGTAGTAGTAGTAGTAGTAGTAGTAGTAGTAGTAGTAGTAGTAGTAGTAGTAGTAGTAGTAGTAGACGATTTTTTTCATCAACACTTTTTCACTACTTTTTACTACTGCTGTTGTCCCATCACAAATTTTGATTTGATGCTCAAATATTGAAATCTAAGCCTCAATAAAGAAATTGTTTAAAATAAGATCTTTCTAGCCTAGCCTATAAAGTTTAGCTACATGTGAAACGCTGTTTGCTTGCGTTTCTTGACATTCAAGCGGTGTCACTAGAGTGACTAGACAAACGAAACTTGACAATTAAGCCTAATGCGGTAAATCTTGGCCGACCACGAAGACATCAGTAGTCGGCTGGCAATGAATCTGATCGATTTATCATGTAAACACAGTCCAGTAATGAAAGTGTCTAGTGTATATCTGCGTCCAAGAGGATTGAGTGAGCGAAACCAGTTATCTAGATCTGTTTAAAGAATCAACGGTCACTAAGACTATTCAAGCAGGCGTACCAGATGAAAGGGGACGATGGCAAGATTGCTCGGATGCTAGCTATCGCAAGAAAAGATGTATAGAAGCCAGGTATATACTAATGGAAGGAAATACATGTATACATGGAGTACAGATTTTTTGACGTCTTTCACTCTCACATCCAGCCAGGGCCGGATTAAGGTCCGAGTGGGCCTGGGGATGCATTTTTGAGGGGGCCTGTTTGGCAATTCTAAGGGGGCCTATTTTTAAAGGGCCTATTTTTAATGTTAAGGGACCTATTTTAGCAATTTAAAAGGTAGGCCTATTTAGGGCATATTTTAGCAATTTTTAAAATTTTAAAGATTTTAGCAATTTTATTCCAAAATTTTAGTTTAAAATTGAAACTTCATTCTATAATTGTACAATTTTTATTAAAATTTTAAAATAAAAGTCTAGTTTAACATTTGTAACATTTTAGATATTTTTTCCCGGGGAACTTAGAAACGGCGGTCAACTTTTACACAGGCTTTTGCTGTTATTTAACTTGTTTTCGAAATGTTACATACAGTATAGCTCTATATAGGCCTATATGCCGTATTTATTTACATATTTATAATCGGTTTATATATGACATTATTGCCCCCGCAAAGAAATTGTTAAATTAATATAAAAAACACTGCTATTAAATAACTTGTTATATAGGCTAAGTGAGAATCTTAGAAGTATTTTTCGCATAAAATTAAATAAACGGTTCACATATCTTTACATGGTGGGCCTGGAGCGTCAGCCCCCGCCTTAATACGGCCCTGCATCCAGCGGTCATTAGAAGGCTCAAGAGAGTAAGCAAACTTAAAGGCGGGCGGGCGGGAAGATGTTAATAGCCTAATCCCGTATAAACAAACTGCAGCGGACCAAAGTCAAATTATTGGTGGGATTTTTTGAGTGGGACTTGTGCATACATTTATACACAGAAGTAAAGAAACGTGCACTTTCGAAATTTTATAACAGCACTTCTGGTTATTGTTAAATGCACATGGCATTTTCAGCAATATCAAGACACAAAAGAAATCTGACTATGGCATAACTCAATCGTATGTAGGCTTACAAAATGGCAGCAGCATGTTCAAACTATGTTTTAGTAAGGCTTGCAAGAATAGGTGTTTGATGTATTTTGGATTTTATAGTCACTGAGAAAGTATTTTGTATTTTGTCCTACAAATACATTTCAGAAGTATTTTGTGTATTTGAAATACAATTTACATTCAAAATAGCCTACTTTTCTGTACTTTTTTAAAAGCAAGGAGCTGCCAACTAGTCACACCACTAATTAAATTTAAATTATTCAACTGGACTTACTTCCTTATTGTAAAAATAAAACCTGCCATTATTATAATTATATTCTATGCATTTATTGAATTAAGGGAATTTATAAAATGTTGTTGCATTGTGAAGTCAGCAAAGACAGTTTCGGCAGTGTCAGTTATTCTAGATGACAACAATTTGTTATAAAGAGCCAAGATGGGGACAAATTTAGTCATGACTACATGTCTAAAGTGCATACCAGTGAATTTTAAGTTGTTGCTGACAACTGACTTTAACTGAGTAGGCCTAATTATATTACTAATTGTTATAAAAAGACCACGGTGCGATTTGTGACCTGGAGCAGTGGGGGGGAGAATATGTCGAGTTTGGGGGGATGTAGTTGCTGGGGAAGTGTAGCAGTGGGGATGTAGTGGTGGGGAATGTAGCAGTAGGAGGGATGCAGTTGGGCAATGGGGGGATATCCCCCCTTCCCCCTCGCAAATCGCGCCCTGGTAGAGACTAGACAGGCACTGTTTTTGTTGCAATGCTATTACACTTACCTTAGGGGCCGTCCATAAATTACGTCACGCGGTTAGGGGAGGGTCCGGCCATTTGTGACGAAGTGTGACGACGAGGGTCCGTAAATGTGACGTCACACAAAAAAATTTACGTGATGACCTATGACCCTTTTTTGCTTGTCAGGGATTTTGGAGAGGAAAAACACAATTTTGACCTTTTAAAAACAATTATGACCTTTTTTTGTTTGTCAGGGTTTTTCGAGAGGAAAAAATACAATGATGGCCTTATTTTTGCTTGTCAAGACTTTTCTGAAGACGAAAATGGAGGGGGTTCGGCCCATTGTGACGTCATATTTTAGGGGTCCGACGTTTTGTGACGTCGCGTGACGTAGGAGGGGAGGGGGTCAAAAGTGTCAAATTCGCGTGACGTAATTTGTGGACGGCCCCTTATTACACTTATTAAAGCACTCGGAATTAGAGACTATATTAGGCCCTTTATACTGCTGTTGATTGTCATGGGGCCAGAAATGCATTTTGTATTTGAAATACATTTCTGAAAATGTATTTTGTATTTTGCTCTCCTCCTGGAAGTATTTGAAAGTATTTGAAATACATTTTAAAAATGTATTGTGTATGATATACAACACTGTTGGGATGTCTATCTTTGAAGCTAAACTAATAATTTTACTTGCTTTTAGTTGCTTGTATAGTCGCAGCAATATAAGTTACAAGAATTACGTTTAATAAATGTTCAGTTTCTAAACGTTTAGGCAACGTCTATTGCTAAACGTTTACTGAATTTCCATTTTAAACATGCACTAAACGTTTTATAAACGTTGCAAGAATTACGTTTAATAAACATTCAGCTACTGAATGTTTAGGCAACGTTTATCGTAAGAACGTTTAGGCAACGTCTATTGCTAAACGTTTACTGAATTTCCATTTTAAACGTTTTATAAACGTTGCAAGAATTACGTTTAATAAACATTCAGCTACTGAATGTTTAGGCAACGTTTATCGTAAGAACGTTTAGGCAACGTCTATTGCTAAACGTTTACTGAATTTCCATTTTAAACATGCACTAAACGTTTTATAAACGTCGCAGTAATTACGTTTAATAAACGTTCAGCTATTGAACGTTTAGACAACGCTTAAAGTTAGACGTTTAGGCAACGTTTATTGTTAAACGTTTACTGAATTTCCATTTTAAACATACACGGAACGTTTTATAAACGTCGCAGTAACTACGTTTAATAAACGTTCAGCTATTGAACGTTTAGACAACGCTTAAAGTTAGACGTTTAGGCAACGTTTATTATTAAACGTTTACTGAATTTCCATTTTAAACATACACGGAACGTTTTATAAACGTCGCAGTAACTACGTTTAATAAACGTTCAGCTATTGAACGTTTAGACAACGCTTAAAGTTAGACGTTTAGGCAACGTCTATTGCTAAACGTTTACTGAATTTCCATTTTAAACATGGACTAAACGTTTTATAAACGTCGCAGTAATTACGTTTAATAAACGTTCAGCTATTGAACGTTTAGACAACGCTTAAAGTCAAACGTTTAGGCAACGTTTATTGTTAAACGTTTACTGAATTTCCATTTTAAACATACACTGAACGTTTTATAAACGTTGCAGTAAATACGTTTTATAAACATTCAGCTATTCAACGTTTAGACAACGTTAAATGTTAAACGTTTATGCGACGTTTATTGTTAAACGTTTACTGAATTTCCATTTTAAACATGCACTAAACGTTTTATAAACGTCGCAGTAATTACGTTTAATAAACATTCAGCCCGTGAACGTTTATACAACGTTTAATGTTAAACGCTTATGCGACGTTTATCGATAAACGTTTACTGAATTTCCATTTTAAATACG
The DNA here is from genome assembly GCA_018105865.1 of Metaphire vulgaris. Taxonomy (NCBI): domain Eukaryota; kingdom Metazoa; phylum Annelida; class Clitellata; order Crassiclitellata; family Megascolecidae; genus Metaphire; species Metaphire vulgaris. The sequence continues at coordinate 5,840,330 of CM030847.1, read as the reverse complement.
TTTTAAACGTTTACTAAATGTTATAGGCAACATTTATTCAACGTTTAATAAACGTTGCTGTGCCTACTGGGTCTATTCTTGTCCGGTCTCTCATCATTTGCGTTTGAAAGACCTATTGTCGTAAACAAGACGGTTGCAACTACACAGGCCTAGAAAAATCAGAGTAAAATTGAACATATATATATATATATATATATATATATATATATATATATATACGTAGCTATAGCAAATAGATTTCAGACTTGCTATTTTTCAAACATATTGATTCCTTAATATAATTTTAAGTTAAACCAAATGACATCTTATCATATGTCGATTTTACAACAACAAAAACAACAACAATTACGCAATCACAATGCAGATGGCCTAGTAGGCCTACGCTTCTAATAATCGAAATCGACTCCAGTGAGGTCAGCGAGTCATCGGTGCGCCGGGCGACTTCGACGAAGATAGCGCGCTTCGTTTCGTAAGATCGCATGATGATGAACTGCTACCCGTCGTGCATGCAGCTGACCTGTTCAGGTAACGGCGCGGGTGGGGGTGGGGCCGTTGGGTGGGTGGACGTGCCCCCCCCCAAACCCCCACCCCTCCCGCAGTCTGCAACTGTTTTCTTCAGGATCCCTGTTACAGCGTGTGTGTGCGTGTCGTCGGCCAGCGGTCGACCGACGATGTATTTGGCCGCTGCATGACTACTTGGCGAACACGGGAACAATCTGCCGACGGAACACAGACGCCGGCCGGCCGGCCGGCCGCCTTTGGCCGATTGTCGAGACGGGAGATTTAGCGCATCGATCGGACGCCTCTGATGTTACGTGCGCGGTCGTCTGTGGCGGCAGGTGCTTTGAATCCAGGACGACGACGACGACGACGACGACGCTAGGGAAGCTGCCGATCGAGATACAAAAAGGAGGACCTATTTTTTTCTCTCTATACAATTCAGGCACATTTTAATTATCCTACTAATGTGCAGAGCAGTTTCACTTTTAATTTGTTTGTCGGGAGCTTAAATTCGGCCTACTTAGCGCAGACGTGGGCCTTTTGACGCCGTGACGGCGGCGGCGGCGCCTTTGTTGCCGTATCGAGACGAGGGCGGGGGCACTCGATCGGGTTATCTACGGCTACTGATGCTGTTTTCGTCGAACGATTTGGGGTTTCAAAGCCGTCGTCAGCATGAGAGTATCGACGCGTTTACGACTGCTGGTGCGTGCGGTATTTGCCAGTCTTGTCGTATGGATGGTCATTTTTGGAACTAACAGTCTACTCGACGACGCCGAAGTTTCGGATATGGAACTGTCGTCCCGTTCAGAGACGGAAAAGGAAGACCTAGTTGTAAAAACTCGTATCCCTCGTACGGGGCTCAACTCAGACTGGGTCCGCAACGCGACTGGAGTGACACGCCGAGTCACCACTATTCAAACGCCAGCCAGCGTTTCCAAACTACCTTTTGATCAAAATTCTAGCCAACAGTTGAGGCGCGAAGTTCTGCAGGCGAATCTAGACGAAAGAATTTTCAATCTGGATAGATTCGAACTGAGTCGGGACGAAACGGGTATTATCATCGTCGTTCAGGTGCACAATCGTTCCGAATATCTTCGGGCGTGCTTGAATGCTCTGCGCCGAGCGAAAGGCATCGGGGAAGTCTTGCTCATATTAAGCCACGACGTAACATCGCCAGAAATCAACGATCTCGTATCAACGATCGACTTCTGTCCGGTAAAGTAACTTAGCCATTGGTGCAAACTTATAGATGAAAAAGTGGGGGCCCAACCCTTGTAGGCCTACCTTTGGCGTAAACTTGGATGGAAAGGTGGGGGCCCAACCCATTGCCTTCTCCCTTTCCTACGGCAGCCTCTCGAAAGTGTAGCCTCGAGCCTTATGAACGTAGGCCCAGGCCGGGGCGCCCAAAGATGGGGGAAAGGAAGCAAATGCTTCCTAAAAAGCTAGGGGGAGGAAATGTCCCCCTGAATTTTGGTATCACGTTAGAGTGGCACAGGGAAGGGGAAGCTGCTTCCAGCAGCCAGGGGGATGGGCGCCCCTGCGTAGGCCCAGTGGTGGCTCCACCGGGGGGCCCGTGCCCCCTATTGAGTACCTGGCCCCCAGTGCCCCCTGTAGGGACCCTATACTTAATACTACATACCTAACAACAAATGGTTGACCCCCGTGAGTTTAGAAGTTGCCACCCCAACGCCCCCTTCCACTTGCTCTACCACAGGAAATACAGAATCTACCGACAAGTACGACTTTCCGGAAGCGGCTGAAGACCTACCTCTCAGTGTCTACCGCGATTGGCTTTTGTAATGCACCTGCAAACATTATTTGGCACAGGCGCAATATAAATGCCAATGAATGAATGAATGAATGAATGAATGAATGCCAAATCCTGGAGCCGCCACTGCGTAGGCCTACTTCAAGAGTCTTGTCAATAGCTTTTAGCTATATATCTTAGTTGTTCAGATCTTGGCATCAATAAATATTATAGTTGTATTTGTAGGAAGGGGACATTCCTGGTCTCTGCTTATTGACTCCCCACCCCACCCCCCACCCCCATTGGTCAACTCTATGCATAACAAAGGGAAATTTCATGTTGTTATTAATTTATTTAAGTAACCTATTTAGCATAATGAAATGATTTCAAGTCTCCCTCATTGGTCTGACTCTTCCCCACCATTAGTCTGACTCAGATCCCACGTTGATTATAGGGAAGCCACGTAGACCACATTGACTAGTATTTTCCATTTTAAAAAATCGTCTTAAGGAAAATGTTAGCCTTTCTGATGTCCTGTGCCTGTTTCCATGAATGCAACAATCTTGAGAGAGATTCAGTTTTTTAGAGGTTTGATAGGAAGAAATTCACCCCACCACCACAAAAATCCTCTAAAATCCAAAAACTGACACAATTTTGAAATTTTAAATTACCACATGTTAAGAATGTTAAGCAGCCTCCAGGCCAGAAGTCTGGATAAAACGCTGGATATATTTTATAACACAGCACAATACAATACGAGTTTACATTGCATTTTTATGCTGTTTATTTATTAGCCTACATGATAATAGGGCAGAAAAAATATATTTGAGCCCTAACTTTTGCCCATAACTGCCGACAGCCATTCAAGTTTAGTGCTCTGTTCCAGAGAATTTAAAGATGTTTTATTACCTTCATTCATCAATGATGTCTGCTGTGGAAATTTGAAAGGCTCCGTAAACACCATATAGGCCTAGCTACTCCCATGACTCAATATGGTAATTGCCGACGCAAGCAGCTGTCGTAACACAGCAGGTCTGCCGTCAAATGATATAATCAGTGGGCTTAGAGTGCTTCAATAACGTCTGTCCGGTGTGAGAACCCCGTTTGGCCTTTCAGTAAAATTAGGCCGATGGCATTAATTGTTCTCGATTATCCCCATTCACATGCAGGCACGTCGGAATGAATTTTAGCAGAGGTGCATTTTTCAGGGGCATAGCTAAAAATTCATTATCATAAACTGACAAGCAAAAAAGGTCATCACCCTTCCTTTATCGTGTATTCAAAATTCTTGATCTTGATAAGCAAAAAAACAGCCTCATCTCTCAGGGAGCCCCTGATTTTTTTCAGGGTGCACCTGCAGCCCTGCACCCCCACTTCCTACGAGCCTATTCACATGTGATTATTCCAAATGCTGTAAAGTTTGAATCATTGCTCATGTCTGTGAGTCAGCCCTCCTAAATACTGTAATTTCCCTTCCTGATTTCATTGCTCAGCGTCATTCGTATCACGCAGGCAGTCCATTTGCGTATTATACATTACAGATTAATTTTAGTGCGCGTCTTTATCCAGTTGCGTTTCCCTTTTCCAAATTAGGTTATGCAGATATTCTATCCGTTCTCCTCACAACTTTACCCGACGGAATTTCCTGGCGACGATCCAAAAGACTGTCCAAAGTCCGTCAACAGGAGCACGTACGTTTGGCTTGATTATAATTATTAGAGCTACTCTCTCCATAGCCAGTGCATGCTATTAAAATGCTTACATGGCATGCAACACGTTAATTATATTAATGATGTTAGGCCGAATTACGTGCCATATTGCATGCTTTTGGAAGCGTCTAAGTTGCATCATTGCCTCTGTGTGTGTGTGTGTGTGTGTGTGTGTGTGTGTGTGTGTGTGCCACTGTGCGGCTGTCCATGGAATCCATGGTCTGTCATATTTTGCCTGATTTAACAAAGGCTAGCCTAGAAGTTAAATACCCAAATTTATTTGCTAGCATACAGATAGACTATAATTACAACAAGAATAATATCTCGACAGTGTAGACTGCAAAACGCCACCTGCACAGTGATCAGTGGCGTAACCAGGATTTCGGAATAAGGGGGGCACATCGATATTTTAAGGTTAAAAGTCTCAGACGGCAAAGAGCGGTCGTCCCCGAATTCTTTGCACGTTGACATATCCTCTTCAATCATGCTACCTACCCCGCCCCCAATTTATCAATGCTTTTGTGCAAATCCCATGACCAGTCCCAAGCCAGAATAGGGAGCCCGGCCTCCTCGTGTCCCCTCCGTGGCTACGCCAATGACATTGATTGGCATAGTACAAAACGATGCTCAACTCAATCCTTAAAGACTAAGCGGTCTGTGTGACAACATCTGTCTTATTACTTGTCAAAGCCGTGCCCCTATTGAATTCCTGCCCCCAGTGGCCTCCATACTTTAGTGCACTCATTCTAAAACTAGGCTAGACCAGGTTTATGAAAAATAGTTGCCCCCATGCTTAGAAGCTCCCACCCCAGCGGTCCCCCAACTTGTCAAATCATGGAGCCGCCACTGTATCTAGGTATTTTATTTCTGTTTTTATTGAATGTGGAATTGTTTTCTTTGTTGTGTCGCTAGTGCAGTGCAGCTTCATTGTCAGAATGCCTTGAATCCAGATCATTTTGGAAATTACCGTGAATCTGCATTCACGCAAGTCAAGCATCACTGGTTCTGGAAGGTAAGGAGTAACGCTAGCTTAGGTACTTGTAAAAGAACAAGAGTAAAATTCTTTTTTCAGCCTTGATGCACGGCTTGTATTTAAAGTTATGTGGTTCGTTCTTTGCATTCGTCACTCATCTGCAGTGTCTTCCACTGTACTGCACTGCGCTTTTGGCAAGTGTAGCTTTTGTGGTAAGAAATGTTTTGTTCTTATACTTAATCTGGCCATTTTGACATTTGCCAGATCAAGAGACATTGTTTTCCCCAGACTAGTATATTCCTTTAAATGCTTGAATGTAAACTCTTTTAAAGGATATGATGTTTTGGATTTAATAGCTTCATAACATATATTGCAATGAAATTTCATTTATCAATTGCTTAGGTGCTGTCCATTAATTACGTCAACAAAATAGGGGAGGGGTTTGAAAAAGTTTGACAGTTGTTGACAGGGAGAGGGGGATCAAGAGAAGTTGACGTCAGCAATTTCATTTTTTTTACAAATGATAAAAAATAGGAAATTTCATGGAATTTATTACAATGGAGAAAAGCCTGACAAGCATAAACAAGGTCATCATCACCACATTATGACACTTGAACAAAAGAAAGGAAAAATGGCCATCGCCACAAAAATAATAACCTTCTAAACTTTTTAGGGAGACCCGTCACTGATTTTAGTTGGGGGGTGGTCAAAAGTTTTTGACATAATTATAGGGGGCCACTGAAAGTTGACAGTTGTTGACAAGGGGAAGGGGAAGAGGGAGGGGGCCAAAAATTGCCCAAAAATTGTTGACATAATTAATGGACAGCCCCTAACCCAGTGAGTAATATATGGATGTGACTTATGCTGCGATTCCAACTGAATTTTTCCATTCATATGAACTATGATGATGAAGATGATGATGAAGATGTTGTTGTTGTTGATGATGATGATGATGATGATGATGATGATGATGATGATGATGATGATGATGATGATGATGATGATATGGATGTTGGTGATAGTGCTGCTGCTGTTGGTAATCTATCATGACAGTGATTTTAAAAATTAGTAATTTCATTGAAATTAGAAAAAGTGCCAGGCATTGATCCAAATATAGTCATTGCATCGATAAGACTGGCTGTCATTTGCAGCTGGTGTTTATCATCCATTGACTAATTAGTCTCTTGTAATATTTAAGTACACAGACATCGATATAAGCGCTCGTCATTAAAGTGATGATGAAAATGAGGTTTCATCAGTGCGTTTTAAATGCAGAGATGGTATTTGAAACCTTTGTAAATTTTGCCATGCTGTTTTTTTTCTTGCTATGGTTAATTTGATCTTTGACCAATAATAATGATGATGATGGTGATGGTGGTGATGATGATTAGCCTTGACAAAATATATAACAACTATTTTCCCTGGTCCATCTCAGGTCCGTCGGAACTGGGGTGCAGGGGGTGCAGCTGCACCCTCTGACAAAACTTAGGGGGTGCACTGTACCCCCTGGAAGGTAAAAGCCATGGCTGCAGTTCATCCCCTTGCGTCGGAATCATAAGGAGGAACAGCTAAAAACATTTCATTTTTTAAAATGGCCAATGAAATGCACCCCCTGTTAAAAATTCGTTCCAACAGGCCTGGTCCATCTTGTTACGTTTGCATTTTCTGCCACCTACACGGGTGTCCGGTATTTTGGAGACAGGGATATGGCACCAACAAGTACATATGACAACCATCAATGTTCTAGATAAAGTGCATCAGTAAACACTTAAAAATTGAATTGAACTTTATTATTATTATTATTATTATTAGTAGTAGTAGTAGTAGTAGTAGTAGTAGTAGTAGTAGTTGTTGTTGTTGTTGTATGTAGAATTTTGGACACTAGTTAACAAACTGAAATTAAGAAACTCTTTTCATTAGGCATACAGAAATTGTATTAATTTCTGTTGTTGAATCCATTTATGTTCTAGGATTGCATTAAAAATATAATACAAACTGTTGCACTGTGTTATTGATAAACCACTTTATGTTATATATTAGGTTTGTCACCATATTTCTGTGATAGGCCTATAAGTGTTTCTAAGCTTATAAAATTATTCACTGTTGCCTTTAGAAACATATGATAATAGATTTAATCAGTTAGAGAACGTTTTTCTCTATTTTAGCAAGGGGCTGTCCATTAATTATGTCAACAATTTTTGACCCCTCCCCCTTGTCAACAACTGTCAACTTTCAGTTACCCCCTATAATTACGTCAAAAGCTTTTGACCCCTCCCAAGATCAACGACAGGTCCCAATAACAAGGCTATTATTTTTTGCAGTGATGACCATTTTTCCCTGTTTTGCTCATCGAATGTCAAAATTTGGTGGTGATGGCCTTCTTTGCCATGCTTTTTTCATTGTAATAAGTAGCATTCCATGAAATTTCCTATTTTTTGATTATTTGTAAAAAGTGAAATTGTTGACATCAACTTCTCTTGACCCCCTCCCCTGTCAACAACTGTCAAACTTTTTCAAACCCCCTCCCTCTAAATTGTTGACATAATTAATGGACAGCCCCCAACCAAATAGTAAATGTCTGAAAACTTTGCTATTTTGTCTCTTGTTTCCTGGCAACAGGTCAACCACGTCTTTGATCATCTGAAGGTGACAAGGTACTTTGGAGGAACTGTTCTTTTTATTGAAGAGGACAATTACGTCTTTGACGATTTTCTTCATGTTCTTCAGCTGATGCAGAGATTTAGAAATAGGTTTGTCTCGTCATTTACATATGCACATTGTTGTATCATTGCTAATTAATTAATTAGTTTTAAATAATATTGTTTTTCAATAAATATTATTGATTAACTATTTGATGTATTGATTTTTTTTTTGCAATTGGTTAATTCATATTATTCATCACTCTTGGTGATTTGAGGCAAATTTTCAAATTACATCAAGTGTTTCATTATACATTTCTGAGAAGATCAAAGCATTGTGGAACAATACCTGCCAGTTGATATAAAGTTGGTTATTAAAAAAGTTCTAGCAATTTAGTGACACACAAAAATATTAATAATATCGTCAATATTGCTCTTAATTATATATTTTAACACAGAGTCAGCAATTTGTTTCACTTTAAAAATTTAAAGAAAATACATATTGAAGTTTTATTGGTGGACAAATGCACAGCCTATTAAATGTATGTTTGTATGTTATTGTTAATATTCAGGCTCTGTTCTGACTGCGACCTTTTGGCGGTGGGAGGTTATGACCAATTTCCAAACTCAGCTGCAGAACTGTCTCAAGTAAGGATTTTCTTGGTGAAATGATTTTATTTCTGCCAGAAATTTTTAATTAATAGGTCATTGCTTCTCAATTTTAAAATTAAAAACTCATTAAATGATCTCCATTATGAAATGGAATTTTGCTTTTATCTTAAATTCATACTTTTGTAGAGTATATTGCCTCTATTATATTACATGTTATTACAATAAACTATGATGGTCAAAAAGGCTTCCCAGAGTGCAAACTGAGACTTGCATGGCCATGAAATTACTGACAACAGAGCATGAATCATACATACCTGAGTATTGACATGGTTTTATATTTTTCTGATTGTTTCTGAGACATTGTGTATAGCATTGACATTTGTGAACACCAGCAGTTGTTTTATTGTATATAGCCCATAGAGGTTCAAGCTAACAAGATTTGATTTTATTGGCTTGCATTGTACTGTAAACATGATTTTCACTGGTAACAATAGAAATGATATGCTTTTTGATTGTCTGATAAATAGGTCTACATCAAATATTGGATAGCAAGCAAACATAACCTAGGAATGGCAATGGACAGAAGAGCCTGGGAAAAAATAAAAGGCTGTGGAAGGTGAGAACATTTGCTCCCTCTTTCTGTATATGTATACAGTATGTATGTATGTATATATACACAGACATACTGTATACAGACAGACACACACACACACACACACACACACACACATATATACACACATATATATATATATACACACACATATATATACACATGAAAAAACTAATTGTTTTCCTTTATGTCCCACATATTTTTCTGACGACCCTTCTTTGTTCATCATTGCTTCCAAAAATACTGGGTCAAAATGTTTGGTTCTGACACTGCATGACTAGCCAGCCCATCATTTGGTTTATGGCCAGGTCATAAATAATTTAAATAAATAAATAATTAAATAATACTTGGAGCAAAGCACGATGACATTTTGTCCAAAGCGTGTGTTAATTTATTTTAAAGGTATTTTGCTCTTTTGATGATTACAACTGGGATTGGTCTTTGAATCACCTAAGTATCGGCTGTCTCAAAAGTCGTCTGAAAGTGTTGGCCATCAAAACTCATCGAATACAACACATTGGTGAATGGTGAGCTATATAGCACTATATAGCTACTATAGCACTCTGTTGTAGACATATAAAGAAACAAACATGTGACAGTCTCTGGTGGATAAGCCAGGTGAAAGAGATGGGTTTTTATTCTTGTTCTAGTGCCTGTAATCTGCCTACACTTAAGTAAGTAACTAAGCAAAATCTTGTGAATTTGTGTGGTGCTTTTAAATTGAGTACCACAGTGGTCTAAATTTGATGTAGCTCACACTAAAAGATAGGTGGGTTAATTATATCCAATGGATCGTGAATCATATGGTTTATGATTCTCAAATGTGCTCTTTGAACAGCCGTGGTCAGATATTTGTTACCCATTGCCAGAACTTACAAGTTTAGTGTCAATCACATACAATTTTCTTCAATAGAATTGATTATCACTTGGTTATGTGCCATGAAGGTGAATTCTGATGCACCACTGCCAAGTGAAGCCTCAAAACTGCACTTCGTTTGACTGTCGACATTTGTCATAGAAGCCTTTGAATAATTTTTGCCATTCACGCTGCACTGGAATATTTGTCTCAATGCACATTCATACAGCATGTCTGTGATATGCGATAGAATTTTTCACTTTAAATCTGTAGAACAGAGAATTGCATTGCTGATTTTGTCTTTGCACTGACAGCCATTTTGTTTTCTTCAGTGGTTTGCATGCAAAGAAATCCAACTGCAGTCCTCAGCAAAGGATAAACCTAACAGAATCGTTTCTTCGACAGAACCGGCTGAACCTCTTTCCCAAGTCCCTAACAGTTGGAAACGTAGATTTGTCGCCCTATGGAATACCCAAGATGAATGGTGGGTGGGGTGACCCACGAGATCACAAACTGTGCATAAGTTTCTTGAACAAATCTTTGCATTAGCGGTTGAAATGTGGGTTCTATCTCTTGTCTTATGCAAACTTGTGATATTTGTCATGAACGTAGACGTTTCCCTTTGAACGTGCTCTAACGATGGCTGTTTTGCTCAAAGGTCAATATAAACCACGGGTCATAGACCAGACGCTGTGTTGCAATGTCACGTTGACATGACTCTTGCCGTATTTTATACAATTGCTTCCAGTCTTGAATGCTTAAATCAATTGTGAACAGTAGTCATGACTTTTTTTATCTATGGTAGTAGTCATTGTCAGTGTTAATTTCAGTACAACATGTCACGTGATGCATAATTTATCACTCTGTTTTATTGCATTTGCCAATTGTTTAATACATGAAATTGATTAATTCATCATATTCTTGCATTTCGCAATTATGCCTACCAGTGGCGTAGCCAGGATTCCAGAATTCATAGGAAGTTGGTGGGGGAATGAAAAGAGAAGGGAAAAATCAATAAACTTTGCCGAAAAAGGCTGACAAGTGACAAAAGGATATTTTTTGCCTAATTTGACTACACTTTTACCGAAAAACAGGTTGGCAAGCAAAAAGGGTCATCCGTAGTTTTTCCCCCGTAGTTTTACTAGACCTTTACCCAAAAATAGGTGTTTGACAATCAAAAAAGAAAAAAAGAAGTCTAGTGGGGAGGATGCATCCCCACTCATCCCCCACATGGAACCGCCACTGTGGGGCACTGACACATTTTTCGGCCCAAAGGTTTTGACAAGCAAAAAGGTCATCTTTTCAAACACTTTAAAGTCTGCTGTCTGGTGCGTTTCCCTCAATCTAATACAACCCATACTTCCTCCATAACTACTATGTCAGAGGGCGATTGTGACGTGATGGTGTTGCACCCCTCCAGTTCCTGCAACTAATGATTCTAGATCTGGTATGCCAAGGGATGTGAAATGGCCCATAAAGATACTGAAAAGCAATCGATAACTTTTTTCTAATACATACGAAATACTTTAAAACACCTGGTCTTCAACTTACCTGCTTTCTATTACAGGGTATTTATTTATTTCAAGACAACTTCTATAGCGCCGTGCACTAGGCTAAGGCCTACAGTGTACATTTTTTTTTTAAATAAAAGTTTTCACACCTTGCCCTCGGGCACCAGTGTCATAAAAGATTGGCCCTTTGTGAAATTTATTTGAATAACCCTGGTTTAGGCTAACTGGCAGGTAGAGTGTACCGTTTTAATCCAAACTGACAGAAAGCACAGTTCTGGCCTCAACTGATCACCAAAACCGTCAACAAAGAAAAACAGCATATAATCAAGTGGATGCAGGTATAAAACTTCTTTCCATGACAACTGAAAATAAACCTCACTTCCTCAAATCTGAAATCAAATCCAGATTCTCAATAAAACGACCCCACAAATTTTGAAAGAATACATTTTCCGTACACAAAACGCAGAATAAGTTTGGTCAAAGAGCAACTTCAACTTTCATTCTGTCAAGCGTACACAGTCACTAAAAACCTCAATTCTGAAAATTAACCTACAGTCTCTCCGACCTGCCAAATCCGCAGCTATACGATGCAAATTTTCTAAAACTTGGCTAAACAGACAAACAGAAATCCACACACACATGTTGTGGTTTGTTTCGTGTGTATGCAAAAGACATCGGGGTGCCACAGTTCAGTCTTTCATCTGGAAAACAAAGAGCAACAGAACTAATTAAACACATCATCTGACGAACTGAGCAACGAATGGCAGAGACACTTTGCTGTCATAATCAGTCGCTTAGTGGAGCGTCTGAGAGACGGGTCCAGTCGTTGGACCTGCTGGACGACGTCGGCGTTTGCACAGAGCTGTTCGAGAATTGCAGGCAGATGCTCCTTCATCATCGCACTTTTCTGGTCGACATTCAGCAGAGCCTCTTCCAAATATCTAAACACATTCAACAGTCGTACACGTTAAGTTACCGCTTAAAAACTTGCAAAATCCTTGATAAAACATAATGTGATTATTGGTGAATAATTTAGGTCAACAAATCTTACAAAAATAATTGTAGAATCTGCACCAAAAGTTCAAATGATTCCATATCTTTCTCTTCATCATCTCACTCCTCCTCCTCCTCTCATCATCATCATCATAATCATCATCATCATCACAGTAGTTGAAATCACCATCATTATCATCATCATCCCCACCACCACCACACACATCACCACCATTCTCATTGCCACATTATAATATTCTTCATCTGTATCTCCATAATTAACATAATTCTGCTTGCAACTATGCTCACCTGCACTTAAGGCTTGTCTGGGTTCGAAGGTCAGCCGAAAGCTGCTGTACCAGGGAGAGGAGGACAGGCTGGTCGAGAGGAAATGGAACTCCCGAGAACAACTTGTCCGGGTTGACGATTTCACAGAGAAACATCACAACGCTTAGGTCCATAGCTGACAATGCCTTCAAAAAAAGTACAGAGTCAGAATCAAAGGTAAACAAACAAGAAGTTGCAGATTTTGCTTGGTTTTATTTATCTTGAAATTATAAAAATATGGAGTAAAAATAAAATAGACGCGGCAAAGTGGTTCGTGCACCTGCTGGAAAGCGGCATTCATGTGATTCCTCTGCACAAGCCCCACGATCTGTGTTCGCAGAGGCTGATTTGAAGAAAGAAGTTGGGGGGCAGGTGTCGACGAACGCGACTGCAGCGTCGAAACGATCTTCTCGTTCAGCGATTCCTGGTGTTGCTTAAGAGCCGAGGTCATCTCCTTGTGGATCAGATCCTGGACCGATGCCATCAGTTGATCTGAGATGCTGTAACAGCGACAGAAAGAGTCTATTAATACTGGTTTCATCTACCACAATATTCTGACATGCTCAACTTACCTGTGCCAGGTGGAAGAGCATTAAAAACCAGTGGGAAAAAGAGCTTAGAAAACCTAGTGGAAATTTAGCAACAGATCCGACAACCGTGGGTCCAGCAGAACACGTTCCAAAACATCATACCGTGCAAAATCCTAGATTAACTGCAACAATCTGCGCCCATAGGCACAAATCCAAATATTGGCATATTTAAGGATGGCAAAATTCACGAGACCTGATAAGCCCCAAGATTTAACAATAAGCTTTACAATTCCCACCAATTCACCCAATTCAATATCTGGATCCATTCATGAATACTAATTACTAAAATTGGATGCAAAAAACTAAATCACTTGTCGAAGACTGCCCCGAATTGTTGAAATACCAGCTGAATAGAATGTTTCATTATAACATTCACAAATCAAACCCTTCAACAAGCAAGTGCAAGTCTAAAATAACTAATGGTAATGTAAAGGTTTTGTTTGTGATAATACTAAAACCTTTTAAAACTACAATTATATGAACAGCTGTTAAACAGTGATAGTTACACTACAGCAATTACTTAGGATTAATATGCTTAGAACCACAATAACACAGAAGGATATCTATCTGCCTGCAAGACTGATTGTCTGCCTGACCAGAGCTCTCACCTTTGTCAGACGTCAGAACAACTGACCTGTTTGCTGCCTCGGTAAGCGCAACACCTTGTTCCCGCCTCTGTCTTTCCAGTTCGTCCGTGCGCTGTTTGACCGACTCAACGAGGTCTGCCAGTTGTCGGTCGAGTGAGTTGCGCGACTCCCTCACCTGCACCAGTCCCGCGACAGCTCCGTGAAGTTGATGAAGAACTGGGCTGAGAGCTGCCTCATTTGACTGAATGTGCAACTTCTCGGCTTGATTTTGCATATGCAGCATGTCTATGTATGTACATATATATATATATATGCATATTATATATATATATATATATATAAAAATTTTGTATTTATCACCAAGCTTTCTCAACTTAATAGGTTATGAAGCTGAGTATCAGCCTGACGGGGCTAAAGGGTTAGGCACAAACGAAGAGTCAGAGGCACATACAGTAATTTCCAATCAGTTTTAGTCCTAAATACAGTGAAACTCAAATAATGTCATGTATTGCAGGTCTGTTCGAATTCTGGAGTATCGAGTGGGAAAAGGATTTTTGTATATAGTAAAGAGAGTGATTGCCAATAAGAAATATTGTAATTTCTACAGCAGTGATTATAATTACATTGGTTTTGACTGTCCACTAATCTCAACACAGACCTACACAAAGATATAACAATCTGATCTAAGTCTTACTGTTGCAAGAGAGTGAAATCAAGCATTCAGAAACTTTTACAAAAACTTAAAATTGTCATATCATTATCAGTGATCAAATTTACCAAAAGCTTTGAATGATATCACCGAATAAATAAAGGCAGAATTATACAGTATCCTGCTGTGATTGCATTCATATTTTTCCACTTTGTCTTATCACAATCTCATGAAAGTACTTATTTGCAATAAATTTTTAAAATGTAGCATTTGATTAAATGTTCCGCTTAGCAAATTCTGAATGGCATGTGCGAGAAAGACAATAAACAAACTCACAAATGTTTAAGCCCTTCTGAAAGGTCTCATTGACCTGACACAAAACATTCTGAAACCCTCGACTGAAAGCTGGAATGAGAATATCACGGCAGGTTGCCTGAAGGACAGTTTCCAAGTTGTTAGAAACAACTTTTCCAATCACTTCGGTCATAGTCTAAATGAAAGCAATCAAACCAAACGACCACTTTGACGCAGAAGACATCATATGCCAGCGAATAAACATACAGACACAATGCTAACCAAGAAAAATTCAACAGTAGACTTTATGCTAACAATACAAATATATAAATATCATCTACTTAAATAATTATGCAAGATTCTGACAGCCAAATAACAATGAGCAAACTGTATTTCTTGTCAGATATACATTATCAATACATAAGCAAAAAGCATGAAACAGCTGTAAATACCTTTGACCTAACCATCTGCCTGACATTGTCTTTAAGTGCAGTATCAGTTGCAGTCAATTTCTGAGCTAATTCTTCGGTGAGCTTCTTACCAATTGGATCAAAGATGGCAGATATGCCTGCAATAAGTCAAATACCAATTGTGATGACAATAAGGAAATTCAAAAATCAATACAGAAGCAGCAGTTCAACGTCGCCAAAAGTACACCCAGAACTGTTACAGATATGCGATATTGGAGCCAGTAGTAGGCAGTCATTTTAATCGAAAGTTTTTTTAGTATAATTTAGATGAAAAAAAAACAATTGAATGCAGGAAGATAGACTGCAGTAAGAATGGCCAAAACACAACATTACAAGTCATACAAGCAACGCATTGTAATGTAATGCAGTATTTGTATAGCACCTCTTATATTTCTACTCAGAGGCGCTTCCCCAGCATGGACCATTAATAACGTGCACAAGAAGATTTAACAGCTTTGAATTCAATGGCTACTCAACCTGGAACAACGGTGTGATGCATTTCGTACTCAATCGAGGGCCGCAGTTCAGACTGAAGGCAGTTGCGTACGATTTGAGACAAAGCACCCTGTTGCTGATGAAGCTGCTGTTGGGCCAATGTTTCCAAGTTGCCGGTAATCTGCTGCGCAAACTCATCTACAACGGGCAGAAAGACTACAAAAGAATTTCTATAAGAAATTCTACACTTGCCAATACCTGAATTTTCAAACAACCGCAAATTAACAAAATTCAGCAATCTTCACATAAAATAATTATATAATCTTCCACTGGTAAATGAGAAGTTCTAATGATACAAAAATCGTAATACTTTTATCTTTCTGGAAATGGCCCACTGTGTCTTGGAACCCGGAAAGCATAAGCTTTTCCAGGTTGGCTACATCTGCTTGTAGATCGTTGATTCGAGACATGACATTCGATCGACTGCAAACACTGTCTCGCAACTGCTCAACAGACTCTAGCTGTTCTTTCAGCATCTTCAAGATTTCAAGCGACTAAGACATAGTTCAACAGATTTTATATATGGTTGCTAGAATCACATTGCCCATATAATCTCATTTGCATTGAAAATCAGTTAGGTTTAGGTATTTCATGCATTAAACATAAAATGTACCAAATTGTTTATAATCAAACTGATAACAAGACCTATTAGCCAACCTTATTTAATAAACTGTTGAAATTTGTACAAAAATAGGTGAACAACAAAATCTGAGATACAAAGTCCACAAAGTTCTTAAAATCTTCCTCCTCATTTGTTGATCATTTACTGCTAAAGATATAAAGTCATGCTTTAAGAAGTTTCACTCTTCCAAGTTAGTAAAGTTAAAAATAATCCAAGCTAATATTTGTCTCCTGTAAATAAAAACATATTCCATAAATATAAGAAACAGAATTTTTTTAAACCTACTGAAAAACAGAAATATTCAATTTCCAATAGCTGATTGTCTGCAGGAAGATATTTATAGCATTATAACATCACAATACATTGAAATTCAAGGCAGAATTCAGTTTGAATAAATAAATGATTTAATATAAATATACAGTTCACAAACCTCAGCTGCTTTTTTGTCTTCAGCACCAACAAATATTGCAGAACTAAACATACATACGGTAACACAATGTTATTCAACTTGATTTCATTATCAGTTAGCAATTACAGTATGATAATTTAACTGAAACTGAACAGATCTTACACTAATTCAATTATCTCAATATTCATTTATTACCAAACCATGCCTATAAGTACTTGCAATGTTACAAAAATGAAACTACATTCCAAACTCACATTTGACAACACTGACTAAAAAGACAGACATCTAAACAAATTTATAATTAACCAAACTAATATAAATAATGTCTACAATTGATTATAAATAAATAAAATATCTGAATAATATGCACCAATGGAGATTAAATTCACCTTTTATGTGTTGAGTGTGAACTACTACTCAGAGTCAGCTTAAAAGACTCAGGCAGAAATTCTGACTCCGGCTGAAAGTCACTCGGCTGTTGGTGAACTCTCGGTGACTTAACTCCAAACTTCACGTCTCTAGTTTCCGCAAGAAAATCTTTAAGAACCGGAGAAGAATTCACATCTTCCTTCAAGTTTTCATTTTGAGCAATTCTGGTAAAATTTAATGAGAAACAATATCACTAGCATCATTCAAATATGTCAGAAATTGGATATTATCATTGACTAGATTGATTCTTTTGGTACCTACTGGATTCTGTTTGCAAAAACAGTGAAATACCCTATAATCGTCGTCGTCATCATCATCATCAAACTGACAATTCTTGTGTGCCATATTCCCAAATGTCAGGAGCAAGGGCACATTAAAGAGTCCAGAAATAAGCCTACAAATAAAATTAAATAACAGTAATCACATAAAAGGAAAACAAAATGAATGAAAAACAATCTAAGGCAGGAGAGAATAAGATTTCCAGAAAAAAGATGAATGGTGCGAAATTAAATGATAACCTCATAACCGACAACACAGGAGCACCTACTCGGCCCGATCGTGAAATAACGGCTCTGAACGAAGCCATTCGGACGAAGATCTGTCGTTTCTCTCTGAGCGATGTTCGCTTGCAACGGACACGTCAGAATACGAACTGATGACAAAATTCTGACTGGAATCCGCACGTTGTTCTCCTCCTTCCTCATTCAGCAAAATGTGAAACCTAAACGGCTCATCCTCTTCTATTCTGTAAGTGTCCCCCGTGCTACTCGACACTGAATGTTCTTTTGCTCGGGCTCCCGAAGAAGAACTCCGTACAGAATAAGGAAACTCTCCGGACGAGGATACAACAGAATCCAGAAGAAGCGGAAGTCCGTTTGATATCTTGCTCTTATTATCGAAACCAGTATGAACTGCTGGCAGCTGTATCGAAGATATATGCGCCAACGCTTGGCTTAGCTCCGTTGACGGCCGATTACCTGCTGCATGATTCAAATCTCTCGACGACATCTCTGCAGCGGCAGAACTGTTCGTCAAAATGCGTGTCCGGGAGCCAATATCAATCAGATGATCACCTTCGTCCATTGAAGTTACCTGCGTGAAACTACTAGACTCGCTTGGA
The DNA here is from genome assembly GCA_018105865.1 of Metaphire vulgaris. NCBI lineage: Eukaryota > Metazoa > Annelida > Clitellata > Crassiclitellata > Megascolecidae > Metaphire > Metaphire vulgaris. The sequence goes on along the minus strand of CM030847.1, from coordinate 5,822,184 downwards.
ACAATTTCCAGTGAATTCCTTCCATCTTCTAAACTAATCCTAAAAATAAGCAGGAAAATTTTATACCTATTTAATTATTCATCCAAATTCGAACAAAATGATTAACAGCACCTGACCAATCTGCCATTCACCATCAGAGGATACAGAATCCTGGCTTTGAAGCAACTGGATCTAAAGAACTAAAGACTTAACCATCAACTGAAAGTTTAGGCATCAAATGAAGCTTACAGAGCACCATAAAACAGCAATGAAGCAATGCATAAGCCTGTTAGCACTCTCAATAGAAGCAACCACCACGAAACAAATGATCCTTTCAGTGGATCCTATTTTTAAAATTATTGAAATAACTGCATAAATGGTAATTTTATGTGACAAACTATTTTTGGCCACGAGCAATTCAACTATTGGATGCTTAGATGACTAGAGGGCATTAGCACAGTTGTATTTCACCATCATCATAAATGTTGGAATCAAAACAAATCAGAAATGCATAAACTTACCTCTTAACCACACTTGGTGAGGAAAGTTCCACATCATCAGCTGCAGTTTGCATAAACAAGAAAGCACATAACTAACTCATAGACAAAACACACTAAAATTTACACGCAATAACAGTAGTTGAAATCAAATCAGATGCTTATTAAAGTGCCTTGTTGTCCTGCAATCTCTCCAATTCTCAACATAAAAATGACATTCTCAACTAAAATTTCACCTACAAAACTTGAATCACAAGCAGCATTACAGCCGCATAAGCAAACAATTAGAAAACAACAACTGCCAAAAATACACATCACTTACAACAACATGCAGATACTAAAATATCAATCCACAATTTAAGCTCTGTATAAGCTAGTTTCAACTGCCTGTATGCAATCCAATGGGGCTATCAATGATTACGTAGACTTAGAACCCTACCTGCATTCGGATCTGCTTGAAACTCTAACGGAAATATATTTACATCTGGTGCAGGAGTCGTCAGGCTGATTTTGAGCAATTCTAAACCCCTGTATAAATACCGTACAAATACCATTTTATAAATACTTTCAGCAATGCACCATTAGCACACCAACTCTACAATCATCAACAATTGGTCATCCAGAGTTCCTACAGAATACAGCTCACACATATATGCTTTACTTTGGCATTCAAAGAAGTGAAAGTCATAGGGCGGCGCTGATCTCCATTGCTAAAGCCCTCAGCCAGGCGTGCAATGCCATGGATACAGGGCTAGTGTATTGCATAGCATACCTGTTTGACTTATCGCAGAAATTTTTACCGCTGCTCCTCATTTTAACACCGCGAAAAAGGCTGAGTCAACCTTTAGGGCTCCTGTGGGACTCGAACCCGCGAACTTCTGCTCCATCTCCCAACGCTGTTACCATTCTGCTAACTTCCCACCCCACTTTGACATTAACTAATTTAAATTTAATTCCTATGAGGTTTTTCCTTAAGAAGTCAGGAGTTCCAATTAAGCACATGGAGCCCAAATTTTAAGTGACATTATGGGGAGTTGACATTTACTAAAATAAGTTTTACAACTAGACTGATTATTGCTAAATTGGAAAGCTGCTGATGCAACTCACAGCAACCACAGATGGCCTCACTCCTGCATCAAAGCTCTTTGCACTCCTAGTTCACTTTTCCTCAAGCTATTTCTAACTTTTAAAACAAATGATGGTCAGATATACTTCTAGCACAAATCTTATTAGAACAAACAAGTTTCATATTCTGTAACTGTAATGTAGCTGCAATGCCCCAACCATGATGTCCCTCTGGATATAATGACCCATGCTGCCGAGTCGTTGACCCATGCATCTAAGCTACAGCTGTTCCAAAGTTAGATTAAACACTCAATAAGCAGCTACCTTTGGTCTACCTTCCAAAAGCACTATATTAATCCCAGAGATTTTATTTACCTATTTACCTACTTACTAATAGGTTGACATGCTATTTTGGTAAAACTTACTTGGTCTGCACTGTGTAAAGGCTCAAAATTTCATTCTGCTCTGGAAATTCCAATTTACCTGTTATGAAAAAAACCCACGCGGATTTTGATTAAACAACAGAAATTGATATATGTCATAACATGAAATCTGTACGATAGATGCATCATTGTCAATGCCTCACAGCTCTGACATATAATTTTCCTTGAAAGACAAAATTACAAAAAAACAGCCAGAGAGACAAACTATAAGACAAGAGAGAAAATATGCAATACAATAAATAAATATGCAATACATATGCAATACAAAATATCAGATCAATGAAATAAAAGCAATGTTCTTTAATAAAAAAAAACACTATTCTGCTTAAAATCATATCAAATCATAATTTTCTATAAATAAATTAACATAAATCTTCTAACTATTAAGTAGCTCTGGCAGATGATCAGAAATTAATGGTTTCTTCTCAGCCACAACATCCTCTATGGCTAATCCGAGACACGGTTGAACTAGTAAAAATTCTGCCACAGAAGATATACGAGTAACGTCGCCTCTCTCAATGCGCAAAACATACAAAGCCTAAAGTTCAAATTACAGACAATCAATCACTCAGAAAAGAAAACTCTCCAAAATTACGCAGAATCATTTTACATGATATGATATTGACACGGCAGTAAAGTCAAACTGATACAGTCGAGTACAGCTGATGTCATGTCTGAGGTCAACACAAAATAGTAAAGTTCAAATTAAGTACCATTAGAAAACTTTGCTAACTTCCATATCTTAAAAATCATGCAATCATCCGTCAATTTCCACGCAACAAGTAAAATAAAGAAGCCTCCATTGCCGTACCTTGCGCATTATGTCTGACAAGACCAGGTAGGTAGCGCTAGCATCCAAACGAGCCTTGATGCATGGCATGACCTGAAATTGTTGAGAAACGTACGGAGAAGGAGAGAAGGTCAGTGTCTGGAGGCAGGTCCACGTCTCACAGGACCACAGCTTCCACTCACGATTCTGATCAACGCCCGTTATTGCAAATTTCCACCATTGGACACTGGAATCAAGCAAAGCAAGAAAATCAAATCTTTGAACAATGTGTAACTGACTGAATGATTATTAGCTTTTAAAACTAAAGTCTGCATATCAGAACAGTTCAGAAAAACCAGACAAATAATTATAATCAAACCACGAAAAACTACTATTATAGGTGCCAACACATTGTACTATAGAAGTCTGTGGGAAAGGAACAAGGCTTATGAAACATTTACAAACAGCTCCTCCCAAAAATAATTGTATTGAGCAATTTTTCAAATTAATATTTGAAAACTTATTCATATACCAAGCAATGAGGCTGAGCTATTGTGCATCTGCTTAGGCAGTGATGGGCACAGATTTTTAATCCGGGGGCCGCAAAAATGCGATGTAATTTAATCATTCAATTTTTAAGTAGTTTCAAAATGCGTATGATATACTGTTCAGTAGGCCCTATAAGTAAATTAATTATTAATACGCCAAGACTGTCAAGTGTTAGTAAAATACTAAAAGCATTAAAATAATCCAATTTGAATGCTGAAGTTTCCAGCTTAGACGTTGTCAAATGTTTCATATCTTTTAGAGCACATTAATACAATAACATAAGGGCTACTTTGCCCATTCCTGGCTTAGGGTGTAATTAATGCATGTAATAATACAGGTCAAAATAAACAGCTACTGTTAAAAAAACTGAATTGTCATAGGAAGTGTTAAGGAGATATAATACATATGTATCAGAGTAAGCATTACATTACAATTACAGTACAGTAAAGTGCAGCCTAAAGAGGTTTGGAGCAAAGTAAAAGAAAGTGAAGAATACGCAGCAAAATATTTTACGTACTCTGATGATGTATTTTTGAGATCATCGACGAAAGCAATGAGAGAAACTGGCTGTCCATCGTGAGGTTTCCATTCAAATAACAATCTGCAAAATGGAAAAATAACTTCTTCTTCTCTAAGCGGTGAAACAAACATTAAAAGCATAGTATTTAACCCCTTAACTGGGGAATAAATCTGTAACTCAATGTAAACTGGACAGCTCTGAGCCGCCGCGCCCGGTTAAGGGGTTAAAATGAAAACCTGAGAATTTCAATAGAGCGTCGTAATAATTAGCACCAGCCATTTAGAAGCAATGTCAATTGTAAATTTCAAATAGTAAAAGCATAATGATCGACATACTTGGGAGGATCGTAATCGGAGAGATCCACTTCGTGAAAGCGTATAAATCCATCTGCTGAAGCTGTTGCTAGTGTAGATCCGTCTGGCACCAATGCCATGTCAAAAACAGGCTAAAGAAAAATCAAGTAACCTATCATACAATCCATTTAACCGCAAGGCTGTCTGGCAAAAACTAATATTCCAGTGTTATATGCATGCTGATCAATGATTGGTTCAAAATGAACGGACGCTTACAGCTGTTTGTGCATGACGATGTACAAAATTCTTGGTGTACAAACTGAACGTTGAACATCAAAATTGAACATTACACACAAACCTGCAAATGAGAATCGATAACACAACATCCAGACTTAAGATCATCGATGTCAACCGGTTTTCCGCCGTACAATATGCGAAGCTCTTCCACATTGAGTACACGCACCTAAGAGACGAAACAATCAAGGCTTCAAATAGAAACAATAGAAACTCACAAGGTGGTGGTGGTGGTAGTGTTGGTGATACATTTATGTTCAGATAATAACAATTGGAGACTCACTCCTAAGGGAAATAATAGAAGGACAACTAGAGGGGAAAAGACCAAATGAAGACCACGAGAGATGCTACTTGACTGGATGATGGAAAAGGACCATAAAGAGATAAAGGAGAAAGCTCTGAACAGGAATGAATGGCAACATTGAAATACAAAACCTGCCTAAGGGCAGAATACTACGAAGAATAACAATTGGGCTGCTTCTCCACATATGCTTTGCTATTTGTTGTACCATGTTGTTACAGGAAAAAGCGAGAAACATCTCGGCCTTCAAGATGTCTTCAGCTTCGTCCGAACTACCGTCCTTATTCTCAGGTACAAACGGACACCAGACAACTCGACAGCATAGGTCAGTGGCACCAGAATCAAGCAAATCAACGTCAAACTGCTGAAGATGCAGCAAAACTTTAGACCTGAACTGAAGTCAAGAAATTACAACGCGTGTAAAACTATCATATTTAAGTGCATTCTGGTGTCTAAATAGCTAGTTAACCACAGAACATCAAAAATCTTACAGATTTTTAAATTGCTCAGAAAGATCAAAGCTGCTTACTGAAATGCATATTGAAAAAAAAAATATATTTGACCATAACGGATATGAAATTATTACTTTGGCATAAAATATAAATTTGTCATAAACACAAATTAGAAAGGAGAGATTTCAAGAGACTATTGCTCTTAGCCTTTTTCTCTATCTATCTTCTTCTATCTTCTATCTATGACAGATTGGTAACATGCTAGAGCGGCACGCTGACGGAAAGGGTTCAATTCCCACAGTAGCCCCTAAGGTCGACTCATTCGCTAGAGGGCATGGTAAATAAGTAGCAGCTGTGGTTGCGAAGGTACAACATGGGTCTGGAGAAAGCAGTGGTAAACTACTCTAGATTAGTGGCATAAGCCACCTGCATCACTGCTTGCCTGACACCAGAGAACAGCGCTGGGTCCAATGCTCGAAATCGAATATGGGCAAACCTTTAACTTTCATCATTTGCCTCCAGATACAGTTCTCAGCAAATTGTTAAAACTGATTTTCTAATGATATTAAACCTGTTCTCAAACAAGAAACATTGGTTTCAATTGCGAAATAAAGACCATCTGTCATAACTACAACATAGGCACTGCATGAATAAAATCATAAAACGAAAAGCCCCAACCGGTAGAAAGGATACAACAGCTGACCAGAGGGTGCAAGTATAATTTTGAAGACACGCAAATCGCCTGTCTCATCAACGGTGGCAAGAATGACGTCTTGCGCGTTGGCAAAGGAGACGTCTACAGCCGATCCGGCAAATCCTTCTAGAACGATTGTCTGAGCTGTCTCACAGTTCAGGATCTTGACAACGCCATTTGCTTTCTCTGCAAAGACAAATTTAATCATACAAATAAATAGAAGCAGAAAGTCAATTAAATGATGCAATCGCCTTTGTGTGTTTCAAATGCTGTAATGCAAATGAACATTCGTCTAATTTATCCTTTGTGATCTCTGAGGTTTGACATCCGATTCGAAATTTACGATCAGATATTTGGTCTGAACAGCAGATGCATGAGAAATTGAACTGGACAAATCAATTTGAGATTTGGATTGGAACTGTGAATCCTAGAAAAAAATCAACTGATACCGAATGTTTTGGATTTGACGTGATAACTGCCCATCACAGGTAACTAAGTGCAACAGCAGCAACACTTTGTGCAAAAATACCTTTCACTGCATAAGCCACAAACGAATTGCTCTGATGAATGGCAACCAAATTTCCAAAGTAATACTGTTGTTTCCAGTCACACTTGTCTATAGAACTGACTGAAACCTATATCGAAGCAAACAAAACATTAATGAACGCCAGTTAACCCTTAAACGGCCGGAACCGAGTATACTCAGTTACAGTTACACATAGCTACAAAGTATGTGGCGGTTTAAGAGTTAAAAAGTGGCTCATCATCTAACCTCTTTAAACAGCTCCTATGAAAACTCAGTTTATGAAATACACAGCAAGGAGTATTACAGCATTACAAAGAGCAAATAGTCGTACAGTATTATAACATTCACCACAATCTCTCAAATTGCGATATCGATCAATGCTGTACATGTACAAAGAAAGGGTCAGACAACCAATTTTATACGCCAGGGTTTCGTGTAATGTAATGTAACAAAATATTTGTATAGCACCTCTTCTGAAAAATCACTCAGAAGCGCTCCCACAGCAAATTACTGCATACTGTGTGGATCAGGCAGATGCAGTTACTCCAGAAAATTTCAATCAAAAGCATGTCTTGCATGAGAAATAAATACTACTGCCCTTCAATTTTAAGTGATCATATAAAGTGTTTCAAATTGACAATAAAGACAAGAGTGAAATCTGATGAACTAAATATCAAAATTCCCATTAATTCAACCCTACACTGAACAAATGACCAAATAACAGTTTAGCAATGGTGCCATGATCATCATCTTCATAAAAAGTAAGTAAATAAATACTCTGATAGCTATTCCGATATTAATCCAAGATCCTATCTCCATCTCATTATCATCACCTTTCTTTCATTCACCTTGTCACTCAGTTGGGTCTCCTGATTCAATCCACTGCTTCTACTAGCAACGATTTCCACTTCACTTCCATATATTGGATACAAGTTGGCCATATCACTGCCAAGCAGAACACTGAAAATTTAAAAAAAAAAACAACTAAAATCAAATAGGAAATTTAGCATGTCATTTGTCTGTTAAAAACCCCAAACAGAGCTGCAATTAACTACAACTGATAATAATAAAACTGATAAATAAAACTGGTGGTGGTCGCTGTGACAATGACAACATAATTTAACAATCAGCAAAATCAATGTCCATCATATTTTAAAAATTTCAGATCATTGAGTGTTTATGCCATGTCTTTTCTAATGGTTTAGGGCCTAGATGAGGCAGAACGATTTAATTGTAATTTTACTGTGCCATGAATAACTCACATGTGCTGATTTGAATTCCCTGGATTCTCCGGTTGTTCATCTGGAGCATCCAGCTACCTCAGCAAAGGAACTGCTTCGACCATCCTCCAATCCATGACTACTCAGTCTAACAGTCGTAAACAAGGCTATCAGAATCAACCTCACACCAGGCGCCATTATGAAATAACAACTGAAAAAACCATCTTATGGGCAAACCATTTTTCTCACATGTTGTTCAAGAATTTTATACAGTAACAATTGAAATTCAACAAGAAAATTCTAGGGCTGATAATATAACCCTGACTTGCTTGCAATTTGGGTATGTTGCCAGTGAGGCTATCTAAGCTATACTAAACTGACATTTAAGGAAAGAATATTATCACTGAAAAAGAAGAAAATTTGTGAGTTACCTAAGAAGAGATTCTGCTGCTGATCTCACTGTTGGCAAAGTGTCCAAATCTTGAACAAATACATCATAAGCAATTCGAATTGATTCACGTTCAGATTTTAAAAACCACATGTTTTGAAAATTTCCTGCCCTGCACACACAACAGTTCCCACTCTGCTGAACACAAAGCTTTCTTTTCGAACAGTAAAACTGAATTCAAACACCTAAAATAATTTACTAAAGGCTGAAAATGCCAAATCTTTTCTACAATTGACCTCTGGTTTAACATGTAGTTGCAATGAAATTTTCAAATTGCCATCATAACTGCTGTCATCAGACTCTTGTTCTCATCATCGCCGCCATCATCATCATCATCATCATCATCATCAACAACAACATCGACTTTATTGTCATTATTATGATCCTAAGTCTAGTAGTCTACCTACCAGCAGACTCAGAATGATTTGACAGTCCGATGTGCAGAAGATCCTTCAAAACCTGAGCAGGATCGTTGTCAGAAAAGAATGCCATAGTAAAATACGAAAGATCGGGCAACAATAAAATTCCGAGAATGAAAAATAATTAGTTAAATTGTTTAGATTTCACGCACTCGACCAACACTCATTATCGCCCACTAGACGATTGCCCTGTATAAGCAAGTAAGCAAGCCGCATGAATTGATTAGCTACATTTTGCGATGACAGACAATTTTTGTAGCGTCAATAAGTGTGTTTATACAGGCCTGTGTTGGGAGGGGAGATCCATACCCACCCACAAAAGCACTCAAAATCCTCCCTCCAAAAAAAGAAAATCGCAGCACTAATTTTTTTGCATTGAACTAATCTAATCTAATCTTAAACTTCCATACCGCCACTTCATAATGCATCGGCGCATCAACCGATGGCACACCAAAATCCAAATCATTAAAGATCCCGGTCAAATCCATGGTATCCGGCCAGATAAAGTGGGTGACAGTCTATGGTGGGCAAGCCAGGTCAAAAAGATGGTTTTAATCTTTTCCTTAAAATCTGTAATGAATTTGCAATGTGCACATGCTGAGGCAATGAGTTCCAGAGTTTGGGAGTGGCCACTGAGAAGGCACGAGAACCAAGAGCTGTCCGAGTATGAGAGGATAGAACTGTGCCTCTTCCCCTCCAGCCAAGTCAACCCCCCCCCCCCCCCAAGGCCTGGAATCTGTGGATAAAACGCTACTCGTTCGGGTTTTTGTCTGAATAGCAGGGCCAGCGCGACTCTGGGTCTGTGATACTTTCTGTCCGGCCGCAGGGGCCAGTAACGAAATATATTTAAAGGGTTCCATTTTTATAGCGAGGTATTTTAATTAGGAGAAAAGTTTAACATTAATATAAAATTTGCAGGGGCCCCCAAAAGTAATGCAACGGCTGTGCTAAATAGCTAAATTATTTCAAATTCAGTTTAGCTATTACTTCAAATTTCAAAGCTTTAACGATGCTTCAATCATTGATACCATTTTCACATTGAATTGCTGACGTTCAATTGATTATAGTCATTTGCTGCAGGATCACAATTCAATATTAGACCGAATGATTTAGTTATTTAGTACCTAGGTGATTTCATCATGTGCTTCAACAAACTCTACACTCATTGTTCTGGGCAAAGCTTCATTATGTACACTGTAGTCAATTAGATGGTTGTATTCTTTGCAATTGGCCAATAAGTTACTAGAGCTTATCAGACGTTATGAATGCATGAAATTTAATTTTGCAACCATATATCCATTTGCCTATGGTGCCAGAAACTCACCAGCTGGGCCTGATTAGCATAAGGCACAATAAAGAGGTGGCAGATCAAAAATATCTTGGTCAAAAACATCACTACGGAATGGCCTTTCTGTACAATTATAACGCAAAATTTACTTTTGCCACACATGCATCACAGACATATTAAATTTGAAAAGACAAGACGAAACCTTGAGAATTTACTAAATACAGTACAGTATTTATTGTGTCATTTTTATGCAACATACCACATTTATACTGTACTTACACACAGGCATGTGTGATTTAAATATTACTGCCAAAAATCTTGACAAAAGTTGTAAGATTTACTGAATTCACCTTCAAATTATTGGAAATTCTCATACAAACAGCATATTAGTAGCTGATAACAATTAAACTTATCATAACCAGGATGATTAATCAGCTTACAAAAAAACAAACTTTCAAAAGCAATGTCTAATTCAGTCAACAGTGTTTTTGCCACAAGTCCTGATTATTATGGTGATACAACATCCAGTTGTACTTCACTGTTTCTCTTTTTGATATTCATAGTGAAGATCAAAGACGTCATCTTGCGATATTTTCACCCAACCAGTCTCCTTCATGTGATAAACTAAAATGCCACATCAGTCACTTTCATCTACCAGCACAAAACTAAATGTCTCCTCTTACTCAGACAAGTTTTCCGCATTAAATTGCAAGCATCTAAGCGTAAAATATATCCAGGTATGAAATAAAAATAAAGTAAAAGGCACAGCTAGGTCCCGTACTCAAGTTCGAGCATTGGGTTCCGGCGCTCTCCGGTCTAGGCAGTCAGTGATGTAGGTGCCAGAGGGCAGGTTGCCATTACTTTTCCCCAGACCAACATTTTACCTTGCAGCTTAACGCTGCTCCTCATTTTACCACCGCCCTCTAGCGAGTAAGGCTTCGCTGACCTTATGGTTCCTGCGGGTATCGAGCCTGCGACCTTCCGCTCCATCATCCAAAATCGTTTACCATTCTGCTGACTTCCAGCCCCAATGAAATATGAAATATAAAATTACTAAAAGCAGCAGGGTCTAAACTTACGGTTGACAACTCCACCACTGTAGGCATCACGGTGCGTGGCATGGTAGATGGCCCGGCGTCCAAGCTTAATAGCTTCGTCTACGCTCAGATCCCACCGATATCCACTGTCCAGAACACCATAAGCATAGGTTGAACCAGAGCCCACGGAAAACATGTAGTTTGTCAGTCTTGTTCCATCACTGTCAACGTAATAGAGACCAGGTCCCTAAAAAAATACCACAAGTATTTTACCATAACTTGTTCTATGTTCTACTATCAGACTCTAAAGGTGCCATTGAATCCGATTGCATTAAAACTGCCAGTATAAGCATTGGCATGCATTTGATATAACCAGGTACATACAACTAATGTCTAAAACAATGTAAATTGTCATAAATAAGTTTAAAAATTCTTGAAACAGGTAGAACAAATTTGAAGACAGAAAAAGCAAAACTAGTAATCAGAAGAGCTTTCTTTTATAATATAAAAAAATAGAATTACCAACTTTTGGAAGGAACATTACATTTTATTTAAATCTGAAATAGTTACACACCCTTTTATCCCATCCACAGATCATTGTGCCCTGAAAGAAGAAGAAAAGCAATTATAAAAATAAATAAAAAGAAAATTCTGCACATTAATACACTTTCATCACATATTTAATTAATTCCGTGCATTATTTATATTAATGAGAACAGGTTGCCTGTCAAAATTTGCTGTCAAAATTTGCATTTACTTTGATGACCTAAGGTTTCATCTTTTACACAAATCTCAACCAATGGCTTAAGACAAATTTCACTGGTATGCAAAATGAAATTTGTTGAAAGATGTTTTGAAGTTTTGAGGTGATTTTACACAATTTTGACATGCTGATTTCAGATCTGCACTTAGAATTTCTCCATCACGTCACATTTTTTTTACAAATTGCAAATAAAGTTTTACGTAGTTACAATAGGAAACATTGCCAGTTTGAGTAACACAAAAATTAAAAAACAAATTGGGTAAATGGGTGCCACAGAATTTTACTAAATCAAGTAGAGACTGGTATTATAAACTGTATAAATAGAGTTTGCTGAGGCATATAAAAAGTTGCAAACAATTTCAACAGTCAGCATAAATCATGGAATGAAGCTGCGCTTCCTTGACTTTCTGGTGTGGCTCGTAGCAGTCATGTCTCTCTTCAAACACCAGCAGTAATCTGGCCATCATATGAGTGTCCCATCTGCCCTGGTCCAGCAAGTCTCCATAGTCTACATCCTGGTGGAATCACTCACCTTGTTCCTCACTCACACTACCCAAATTTTCGGGAAATAATCAGAAGGAAGTGTAGGAAGTATTTCATTCAGTTTGAGGCTCATACTTCAAAACCAAGTCGCCAAAACCATTTTGCAGCATGTCCTCCACTATGTTAGCATAGTTGGGATCCTCAGTGTTATGATTTAAAAACTTACTAACAATGTTACAGAACTCCTCATTGTCCATGCAAATCATTTCTAGTCAATTGCATTGTCTGTTCAAAAGTTTGCTTATCCTGCATTAGCATAACATTTAATTTTGCAACCATATATCCATTTGCCTATGGTCCATAAAACACTCCTGCCTTGATCCTTTCTGTAGTAAAAGCTGTGAACTTCAAATTTATGTTCTTAAAACAAGTACCTTCTTTATCTAGAGCCTTTACAAATTGCTTCATAAGTCCCAGCTTTATATGAAGAAAGGGCAGTAAGATTTTACTTTAATCTGCCAAGTTCTCGTGCAAGATGGTCTTAGAACCAGGAGTTAGTGACTGTCTTGCTGGTACCAAGTACCATGAGAATGTTACTACACTGTACATAAGACAGAAGATTCCTGGCCTTTAAATGGGATCCTAACAGTTCAGAAACTATGAGAGACTTAAATCTCAAACCAGGTCATTGAGTTCACCCTGAGTAAATGGCGATGGTATGTCAAGTTCTTGCTCTGACTAAACATACATCAGTCACTTTCATCTGCAGCACAAAACAACAACCAGCTTACTGCATCTCCCATTTTCCAAATCACTGTTGTCTGTTATGCCATCAGCAGCTATGCACCTCTGTGGATCAGGGACATGAAGATCTGCACCATGAGGAACTGATCTTATCGCTGATGGCAGAGATGGGTATTTGACAGTCTTCTTGTTCTTTGCGTTGAAGCCACTTGTGTCTACCATACAGAAGTAACAGTAATCACAGAGGTTCTTCTGCTCCCTCCAGACCATTGGGATAGCAATGACACCTTCTTTCCTCTTTTCCAGCTGGGTCTAAACACTTGAACACAAGTAGGCGACAAAAAGACGTGGAGGTGCCCATACTTTATCATTGGTCTCATGTTTCACTCAGAAGTACTTGTATATAGTTTTTTAATGGGTTCTGTTATGAACCGTCTTTGTTTCTTTACAGTGAAACTTTCATCAGATGTAACAAAATGAATACAGACTTTTCTTACAGTGATTGTTCTATGTTTATTAAAAAAACTTGCATCCCTCTTGGAAGCCACATTATGCATTCTATACCATCAAAATGACACATTTTACATAAAAAATTATTAAGATAATATATGTATACAGCAAAGATTCATGTAAAGTCTAGTTTCTTTATGGTGAGGAATTATATAATTTATGATAAATAAGACATTTTATTTATATTATAGTTATTAACTTCCCATGCAATTTGGCTGAAAGAAGAAATTGAAGATTTACAAAATTCTTCAAAATTACTGTTTTTTGAAAAAATCTTACGTGATGGCTAAAAACTAAGTTCATTTTTGTTTTCAGCATGTCAAAATCCTTTAGAAAAAAGTCTTATTTTTCAAACATCTTTTTGGTCGCATACCAGTGAAATCACATGTACCAGTAACTGATGTAATAGCAGTAATCAATGTAATTAATAAGAAGTGAACCAAAGAAATTAGCAAAGCAGCAATACACTTTCTAACTTGACATCCCTGACTGCACAAACATAAAAAGACTTTTGAAGCCATAAAAGTAATGGCAGAAGATAGAGAGGAAACTGACTGTCAACCCCAAAAGCTTGAAAAAAGAACAAAGTGAGCATACCATGGAAAGTCCCATTCCTTTGTATCCATAGACCATATTTGCAAGAAGCTTTGATGCTGCAGCGACCGATATGCGCTCCTTGTTACGAAGCTCATAGAGACTAAGAAACATAGAGGTGTCATTTTGGCCACACATCATCATATTTATTATCATAAGACTTGTAAACTCAAATAAGAAATTACATCAAAAGGTCTACACTTTATCTTGACCATATTCAAATCCAGAATTTAAAATCATGCAAAAACTTCCTTCAAAGATCAAAACATTTCCAAAACTTCCTGAATAATCTTGTTTATCAATGTCTTGTCTGTGTTTGGAAGCGTCTGTTCCAAGCATGTGGGCATGGAACACTTCAGGATATGTTTACTGATTATTGCATGCTCTACAGAGCAACGATGCAGTCTGTGTTAAATGTCGTGGCTTGTCTAGTGGCTAAAGCTCCTCACTACTCTAGCTCACCACTATTTTTTTCTAACATGATTGAAAACTTATTTCTTTAGCAGCGACTGCACATTTGTTAAAATAGCACCTATGAAATGAAATGAACTGATCTAGCATCTCAGACTTTATGCTTAACACTCTCCACTGGCTTCCAATTTCTGACCACATTAAATTCAAACAGTTATTGTTTCTGCAGCACTTCAAGGTCAAGCCCTGTCTTACATTACTGAGCTTTTCAAATCACCCTCTTCCACTGTTCATCGCCTGCTCCGCTCCGCTGTTCAGTAGAATGTTTATGTCCCCAGATCACGCACTGCTCTTACTTAGTGTCGAGCATTCACAGTGACTGGACCCTCCCTTTCGAATGCCTTGAACCCATCCATTCGGGAATCACTTCTTACTCCCTCACTTTGCTCAATGCAAAAGCTAAAGTCTCACTCTTTACCATGCGACTCCAATGCCAGGAGCGCCTCTGAGTAGAAATAGAAGAGGTGCTATACAAATGCCACATAACATTACATTACAATTCCACAGCAAAGTCTGCCAATATGCATTTAATCACCCCCATAAACCATCACTGCAATCAAAATTTCTACATGAAACAATAATTTGTATGATAAATACCGGCACTGCTGCGCAAGCACTCGCTCCCAAAACGAGCAGTCTGCGGCGCCACCGGCCATTGTGCCAAGGAGATAAGGATTGATTTCAATGACCTTCTTCACCGTCTGAGAGGCAATCCACTGCCCTGCAGTTGCACGGGAGTCAACGGCAACGATGACACCGTGCTGGAACTTATATGCCAGCGTTGTCGTTCCATGATCGAAACGTATCTTCACATCACTGTCTTCATTCTCAGAACATTGCTTCAGCAATTCAACCGGCTACAAAATCATTTTCATCCGAGTTTTACCCCAACGGCTAATTCAATCAACACGAAGCCAACGAAACCACGTTTGTATGGCACGTTCACTATTTACAATCCATTATTACTATCCATTGTTGCGAATCGCCACTCAAGATTAAAGATAACATAAGCTGTTAAGCTTCTTATACCTCATAATTGGCAAACTCTGATATCGTACAGGCAGTATCACATTCCCATAAACTGAATTTCGCCTGCTGTGTTTTCTTATGAATATTTCTACAAGACTAACCTAAGACTCGTACAATTGCACCTGAAAAGCCTTCACACAGCCAACAGTACCATACATATGCGCTATCAAAATGCTCAGCAGACTCTCACTTCAATGTAAATATTACGAATTTATATAGCGCTTTCTCTATAACAGTAGTAGCTGTTTATTGGGCGCTTAGATTAGTAGATGGGTTTAATTTGATGACGATTTAAAACTTACATTGAAGAACCTGGGTATCTGTAGATTGAAGGAGGCATTGAGACAGTCGTCGACGATGTCTTTATCTCCGACCAGATCGCTATTTCTCGCTGGAAACTTAAGACCGGCTATTTGCTGCAACGCCATGTTGGCAATGACTTCGCTTATTACCGCACACTTCCACGACCGGCCGCTAGAGGCGTGTATAATTTATTCGACGCATAGAAACATGGAGTTGCATAGAAATTAATACAGAAAAACACCAAGTAAAAATGAAATTTCTATAGCGCTGATAAACGCTTGGCAAGCGAATCAGTTATTCACGAGCACTGAATCTCGGTAAAATTGATAGCCATTTATCCGTGGTAAACCTGCCTAGCATGTTACCAATCATCCGCCTTCCTGCCCTACATACTGTACTTAAAAATATAATTTTATAGGAACAAAAAATCAACAATTGTAATATGTTTATACTTTCTTATGATATTAAAAGTTTTTCTTAAAAATCATTAGCCTTGTTATAAAAACTATTCATTCCATACTGCTGTGAACAAATCTCAAAATTATCGTCCAATAGACCTACAGTAAATTTCAGTTTCAAGTCAGTAGCAGTCACTAACTGTACAACAACATTCATCACCTTGTGTCTATAGCATAATAAAAGACCAATTAAGCCATTTTTCAAATGAAGAGCACACTGATGTCCAACTGTCTTTGCTAGACACTGATCGTCTTGAAGACATTGAAATCGCTTAGTGCTGTGCTGATGATGACACCAGGCAGTTGAGGATGCCAGTGCAGTTCCTTTATGTCTTCTTGTCCTTGGTGGATGAACAGCAATTGAGGTAAGACGTCAGGTTCGTCTTCTGCCACGTCCGACTTCTCAACCGCGATGTCCCACTGTGTCAGCTGGTTGTCCTCTCCACAAGCCGCTAAAACGGAACTGTCATGAGGGCTCCATTCAACCGAAGTTATTGGGCCAGAATGATGCTTGAATTTGGCCACGATAGGCAATGTTGTAAGTGGCTTATCCAGCTAAAAGCAATCAATAAAATCACCTGTACTGTATATATTTGCATGAAACTTAGACTTGTTTCTTTTCCTTAGAATAGCACAATAACATTTTCATATTTACTAAGAATGTTTGGAGAAATTCTTTAAAATATGGCAATTTACAACTGCGCAACTTAATGAAACAACTTTGTAAATTCACAACCCCATTCAAACTGTGCAGACATCACCTTACCCGGCACTGTCTCAGGTCCCAGACTTTGATCAATCCATCGTCGCCACCAGACGCTATGTAGCGCGCTTCCAACTTGTTCCAGCTGATGACATTAATATCTGAACTATGCGCTGGAGCGATTGTGATTTTGCACGCATTCTGGGGTCCACATCGAACGTCCCAGATTCGAATTGACTTGTCCACAGAGCAAGAAGCAAGCCACTGTCAAAGCAAGACGTCAACATACATTGTTTACTTACAAGCAATTCTGTCTCCCTGCTTCCCGCCATGTTTCAATCAATCAGTCGCTGCACTGTAATATTTTCAGTGGCCACTTTTCACCTGACAAGTCCGTGGGCCAGCGTCACCCTGTTTATACGGCTGGAAAGTTCTTTTAGAAAAGGCAAGCCTAGATTCCAACCTGAAGAGATTTAACAGTGATAAATTTACGCTCTCTTCCTCAGTTCTTGACCATTGCAAATCTTCCACTGATCCTCTGTCTCTCTTAGTCCCTCGAACCGACACTCCACTTGTTACTGCCTTTATCAAGCTGCCAGACATGAATATTTCTAACGCAATCACCAGTAGCCAGAGTACCTAATAGCAAACATGTACAGTCAAAGCCTCTTATTGTCATTCGCCATGATAAACTTGTCATGATGTTATAGAATTTAATGTCAACACCCTATTATTAAATATTCTACAAATTACCTTTACAACTTTCTTAGATGCATTACACATATAAATCATGTTACAAATATCTATGAATAGTATTCAAGTTAGATAAAAACATCCTAGCTAAAACTTACAATAGGGAGATGGTTGAATTAGATGACTTCCATTTAATTTATTTTCCTTGGAAGATCTGGATTCAAATTATTTTCTTTAAATAGCATGCATAATAATAAATCTATGGTCAAAACACACATTTAAAATCAAAATTTTTATCATGCTGGGCACATTTCAGCTTTAATTCTGAAGCAAAATTTTAAAAATCACTAAAATGAGCCAGTCATTAATTAAAAGGTCAGTTCACAAGAAATTTCAAGAGAATCCTAGAAGAGTTAAATAAAATTTTACCAGATTCAAGTGGACTCCAGTCCATAGCAAATCCTTCATCCTGATGTCCACTGTATGTAAATACAGGAGACTGATTTAGGTGCCTGCTGTCGGATGCAGCCGACGAATTGTTCACGGCGCACAACGACGACGTTAAATCCCAAATATAAACTTTTTTGTTTTCCGACCATGTTGCGGCCATGTGTCTTTGGTTGATAATTGTACTCTAAAAGAAAATAATGTATTACAAAAAATATTTAAAAAGCGAATCTTAGAATAACGGAGATTGAGACTGACGCTACTTCAAAAGAAATGAGAATGATGATCGACACAAAATTCAATCAACTTGCAGTGACTGATAAATATAATGGAAGTTAATCTGTAAAAACAAAGGCAAAGTTTATACATATTTCTATAGATTCTATAATTCTATACTTGCTCTAATTCGATTAACGGATCTTTCGTGTCTGATAGAAGCAGATTCAAATTTTGATCCATCGTCGTCTTCGTCCGATGAGCTATCACTGTCACTTTCATCGTCTTTGCTTTTTTTCCTGGCCCGATTCATGTTTGTCAATTTCAATACAATAACTTCGTTTGATTTCGACTTATCTGACTGCGTTCCTGCCACAAGATAGCATGTCATCGGGAACTCTTCTCTCTTCTCTCCCAAATCATCCCGCAAAACATCAAAACTAAGACACGGGGCTCCTGGAAAGAAATAATATCATGCCAACAGGATCAATTTCATGAATCAATTGAGTTTGCTTAAAGCTGCTGCTCTTAGTATTGTACCATTCATGATCTTCAGTAACTAAATAGATCAGGCAGCTATATTTTACTTTTTTTAAATACTGGTTCTGTTCAGTAGGTATCAATCAGCAATTTAAATGAGATGTTAAATGTTGACTAAATACTAATTACATGGAATTCTTAAGACTACTATATGAGGGCTACAATACATCGCCTCTGTAATGAATTATAATGGCTGAATATGATCTGCAAACCAAAGGCCTCCAAAATAGGAAATTTCTGATCCAAGTAGGAAATTCCTTATACAATTTCTTGTAATTTCAGACATTGAGACCTTTGTGGGTACATTTATATAGACTGCTGGGCACTTGTCCAGACTTTATCACCAGTAGCAATTTTAATTAACCTAAATGATACTATTATACCCATGATAGTAACAATACTTGTCATTTAACATTCATAAAGAATGAGAAATAATAGAAAATCAAATTTTATTGCACAAATATTACCCGTTGTATTACAAGTTACGGAAACAACTATTCTTAGATATGTAATTACAGATATGAAATCATGTAACAGCATCTCCGTTATGACAACAAAGTATATGGGTTAGATAAAAACACGTGGGTTAAATAAACGATTTGCCTCAGTGGCTAGCATGGTATTTGAGGGGGCTAGGGGCAGAGAAGATCAGGGACCAAGCCATTGGTGGTGGCCACTTTAAAGTGCATAAATAACTTATAAACTATATTTTGATCATCTGACAAAATTTAAAATCAAAATTTAATATCACATGGGGCATATGGCGGGTCCCAGTCCATCTGACTTCTTGTTATATAGCCAACTTGTATAAACATGTAGATAATATAAATATATATATAATATATATATATATATATATATATATATATATAATATATATATATATATCAAGAGTTAGATGATGTTTGGTAAAATTTTGTCACTCAGCAAGTGAAACTTGACAATCCAAGCAAATCCTTCATCACACGGATCCATACATGCATGTAAATACAGGAGGAAAGGGTAATTAAAGTGCCTGTGGGATGCTTTGGTCTAACAGTATACTTACTAACTACAGTTCATTTTGCACTATGACTCTAAACAACCAGAATAAAAAACTTTTTGCATTGTCAATTATGAACATTATATTTTATAAATCAAATTTATAGATTTCTTCTAAACCGTTTATCATTCCTTTAAAACAATGGCGGGATCTTACAAAAAATATTTACATCCCGAACCAAGAGTTCTTGGAGATTGAGACAGTCGCTACTCTAAAAGAAATGAGAAGGGGGAGGGGCGCTGGGGTGGCAAAATTTAATCAACATTTGTTGAGGACCTGATAAATTTTCAGCAGGGGTGCAGATTTTCTCAGGTAAAAGCAAAGCAAAGTTGCACACATTTTTCTATAGATTAATATTTCTATGCAAATTTTGGTCCCAACAGAGATTAACGGGGCCAGCCATGTAGGGGAAGGAGATTCAAATTTTGAGCCGCCATCTTCCATGTGTTCCATGAACCTCAGATTTATCACAAATAAATTTCATCCGTCTTTGCTTGAGGCGCCTAGGGACCCGATTCATGACATTTGTCAGAAGTGTGATCAATACAATAACCGTATTTTAGGGGCTTATCTTGTTGGTTCCTGTTACGTGAGGAGGAAGAGGAGGAGGAGGAGGGCATCAGGGGAAATCTCTTCTCTCATTTATCACTAAATCATCTAAAACCAAGATAATGGCACTAACGGACAAGAGCAGCAGACCTACACATGGAAAGAAATACAATTTTGGGACAGGCCACATAAGACTTTAACCATTCATTTCATGAATTTTTGGTTTGTTACTAAATTAACTGAAGATAGAGGCAGTGGTTATTAATTGTAAAGCTCATGATCATCAGTATTTTAAAAAAATTCTGCTTCATATTTATGTTTCAAAATACTGGTTCTGTCCCATTTTTGGTATCAATACAAGAACAATTTATTAACTTGTCCAGTACAGTGATTCTAAACTCATAAAGAGCCCATTTAAATAGTTGTAAGGAAAATAATTCAATCACATATTTGCTTAATTAATTACAATTAATTCATTATATATCTAATAATATCTTATTCTTACTTGCTTCCTCTGTATTATAATAAATCTATGTGTCTGATGAATATGATGCCTAAATATTGTCTATGTTTCGGTTTTGAAATACAACGGGTAATTTTTGTGCAATAAAAATTGATTTTCTCTTATTTCTCATTCTTTGATGAACATTGATTGTTACCTGGTATATAGTATCATTTAGGTTAATTAAAATTGCGGCTAAAGTCTGGACAAGTGCCGACTGCTGCCACACAACTGCTCTAATGTGAACCACTAAGCCTGTCAAAGTGTCTATGCCAAATGAATCGATCCAATCAACACCAAATAGTTGTAACCCTGTAATTAAATTTATACAGCGCATTAATTAGGTTGGGGTTGTGACCTTTGTTGAACAACACCACGAGTGTTGGTCGGATCGATACATTTACCCAGCCTGCTACTAAAGTCCGCCACTCTATGAGCAGATAGAACTTGAAAGCCTAAAATACATTAGTAAAATGGTGCTATAGAAGTTACTTAGAATGCAAATCTTAGAACGGTATTGAAGCAGCTTCATAGTTGGAAACCTGTCTGTATTCTGTGATATAGCACGTAGGCTGAAGAGTCGCAGATCAATTCTTCGTTGGCGTCAAGAGGTTGGCCCGGCAGATAGACACGCCGTTTTTCGGTCGAGGATTTCGAAGACCCGTCTTCTGTGTCTCGTCGTCACCATCATCTTCGCCTGTTTCATCGTCGTCGTCATCATCATCATCGTCGTCGTCGTCATCCTCTCCTTCTATTTCTCCTTCTTCCTCTTCGTCGTCGTCGTCCGATTCATCGCGTTCTTCGTGTTTCCGTTTGCTCATTTTATCGGAAATTTACAAAAAATGCGAAAAATTTTAACAACTGTAAACACAACCACGTGTTTCCTCGACCACATAGAGAAAATGCTAAATGGGTGTTGCCGTTGGCGCATATAAAAGTTCAGTTACTTACAGAAGTTACAGTAACTTGGTATCACAAACCAAGAGTGATTACAAATATAACCCAATTATGTCACATATGTATGTAATATATTTAATATGTATTTATATATTATACATTTAATAATAATATTATTATTATTATTATTAGTATTATTATTATTATTATTATTTTATTATTATTATTATTATTAGTAGTAGTAGTAGTACTACTACTACTACTACTACTACTACTACTACTACTACTACTAATATATATATATATATATATATATATATATATATATATATATATATATATATATATATATATATATATATATATATAATGCCCTCGGTACTTATAGTTCCTGAGGGGCTTATTACAAAAAGTGTCCGGAGACAGAAAATATAGACTCTTCAGCTCTCGTCTTGACCCGGATCAGAAGCAGAGAAAGTCCCTTGGAAGGCAATCGCATTAAATCGTTGTAACGTTATCGAAATGCGTTGGAGCAAAAAACTTCTCTCCCTTGTGTCTCCGGAAAAAACGGAAAGTTGACGACCCAACTCTTTTATGAAAGTGAGTGCGTCGTGACTGATAGGACCAAGAGTCTCGAAGGCCAATGGCAAGAAGAAGTATAAATAGTCGGCCGCCAAGTCAGTGTACTTGGCGACTTTTCTGACTGATGCTGCTTCAGCTGCAGCTCCTGGAGAGAGAGACGTCAATGGCAGATGAGTGGCAGCGACTGTGTCTGCCACTGTGACGTCCCACGCCAGGCAGCGGCCGGCTTGCCACGGAATCATGGTCATGCCGTCCGGTCTCTTTCCATCGGATCTGAGAAGACCGGGCGGTTCCTTGACCGATGGTATGCCAGCTCGCACCAGGGCCCGGTAGACTACGTCATTGAGCATGGAATGACGTGCAAGGCGATCTGGTCCGAGTTTGCAGGAGAGTCCATGGGACCCATTCCCCTGGACCTGCTCTCCACAGGGACAGAGATGCCGCTCACAGATAAAAGCGCCAAGATGGAGACCCACTGCAACTCTAGTTGTCTCATCATCTAGGATTCTAAGCGCAGACCGCAAGAGCTGATGGGAAGCGCATGAAGTGCACACACATATATATATATATATATATATATATATATATATATATATATATATATATATATATATATATATATATATATATATATATCCGACTTTGTGTGACATTATGGACTTTGATGTGCCATTCTTTTCTGTCCTCAACCATATTTCTCAGTTCCTCGATGTTCATTAGGGCGGCATCATGCATCATATCGTTTATAGGGCGTGGAACTGTGGAAGAGAAGGAAACAGCAAAAAGTTATTTATATTAAGCAATGGCGTTGAATCGCCGCAAAAGCGACTGACAATCGTTGAAATAGGAAACTGCATTCTCTCTCGTCTCCGTGGGCCCTATTGCTTGGTAAGACCCATTGGCGGATTTTATTAAAGGCTAGGGTAGGCTTAAGCCTACCCACTAATCCCACGGAAGGCGCGCGTGCTGGATGGCGCGCGTGCTGGATGGCGTGCTGGACTCCCAGACCCCCATGCTAGCCTACCCAAATAAACTCTAAATCCGCCTATGGTAAGACGACGACCAGTATGTAGACCTAACGCGGTGGCGTTTTTCCCTAGCCTCGGTTCGAAAGTTCACTCAACTATCGATATGGTGGGTCAATAATGGAATTAACTCGTAGCCTACGTCAGTTTGTGTACGGGATTACCTTTACCTTTCACATAACTTAAACTAGGCCTATCGGTATAGTGATAGACATCATGGACTATAGCCTACTGCCAGTCACAAAGTACATCAGCGTGTTATATTGCGTCCAGACTCCATAGTCCCTTTATGGACCGTATAAGTTTAAAGCATCGTCGCCAGAGACCAAAATAATCTTAACGCCACATGCAAATATCATGAAATTTTATAATTTAATTTTATAACATATTATAATATAATCAATATAATATATATAATATATATAATATATATAATATATATAATATATATAATATATATAATATAATATATATAGCATATATATATTATATATATATTATATATATAATATAATATATATAAATATAATATAATATATTGTATAATATAATATTATATATAATATATATGATATATATATATATAATATATATATAATATATAAATTATATATAATATATATAGTATATATCAATAATATAATATATAAAAATATAATACAATATAATATATTGTATAATATAATATAATAATATATATATATATATAATATATAATATATATATATAATATATAAATAATATATATAATATATGTTATATATAATATATATATATATAATATAATATAATATAATATAATATAATATAATATAATATAATATAATATAATATGTTAATAATTTTATAATTTTATAATTTAATTTTTATTTCATTACTGGCCTGAAAGTTTGTAGATACTATAAAACTAATAACCTAACCCTAACCCTTCTGCTAAGAAAAGGGATAGAGATGTGGTATTTCACCATTGGCTGACTCCACTGCAAACGCTGGGAATAGAAGTTTGTTCCCCATTTCAAACAAAGCCCCCCTAAAATTGTCCCAAAAGTTATCTACAGGCCGACCTTCTTTATTGTTTACGCCAACGATTAATAATTAATGCCGCAAATTGCCAAGAGCCAAGCGATAAAATGCCGGAAAATTTCCGGCGCTATGGCGTGAGCAATTTTCCCCGTACGCCGGATTTTTCCGGCACAATGGCGGTTAAGCGGTTAAGCATCGTCGATTCATCGAAAAGTCACAGCTCTTAACTTCTGGCAAAGTAACTATGACAAATTTTAAAAAGTAAATAGGCCTAACCGTCAACCTCACTGCAAAGAATCGCGTGCCAATAATGATAACAGGGCGTGACATAGGCCCCATAATATATAGCATCACACGCCCAAATTCAATTGTTGCGCTGTCGTCAGCTATAGGTGGTCTAGCCCATGTTTTTTTTTTTCGAAAAGCGCTCACATAGGCCTATTGACACGGTCCCACGGGATGGGATAACCCAGAACATTAAAATTATTAGCAGGTCACTCCGGGGCTTTAATTGTTCGGCTCTTCTTCTAAAGCCTTTTCGATTTCGGCCTAAAGAAGATGGCGTGCAGCGTTTCAGTGGGACTTCGATACGCCTATTCGCCATCTCTAGGCACGATATTTGAGTAAAGTATCTTGTTTGTTTTCTGAACATGTCGTCTGCTGCCATCAGGCCTGAGGAGAGGTGGTGCCGCCGGTACATTGTCCCGGGGTTCATGGAGCTCAAAGGGGCCCGGGTCTGGTGATGATGAACCCTGAAAAAGACTCTGACAACGGAAAAAGGGCATGTTTGCCATGACCTCAGCCCCCCCTCTCCCGGCGAATGTCTGCTTAGGGGCCCGGGTCGATGGTGGTAAGTAAATAATTAATGCCGCAAAATGACTGACAAACGATAAAAGGTCATCAACTTTTTCATACACTTGTCAGGTCAGGGGCCCGTGACTATGTTTTGCACCGGGGTCACGGAAATTCTCTCGGCGGTCCTGGCTGCCATAATGCCATTATATGAGGGGCCGTGATTTACACTTATATTTATGTCCTCGGTACCTCATTCCCGAAGGACTTATGAAAAAAGTGTCCGGAAACATTAACAAATTGCGTGGCTAACTCTCGTCCGGTTCGAGGTCTGGAAAAGTTACTCGAACAGCAATGGCGTTGAATCGCTGCAGTGACAGACAATCGTTGGAAGAGGAAGCTTACTTCCCTCTTGTCTCCGGAGGATTGCTGCATGAGCAAGACGACGACGACCAAGCTCGTTAAAAAAGAGCGTCTTGATTTATGGGGCCGATTGGCAAGAATGTGCACATATATATAGGGGTCAGGCTTTGACCCAACCCAACCCATGCCGATAATATAGGTTTACTTGACCCAACCCAACTCATATGATATATTATAGTTTCTTAAATATGACTTATTTTCTGACCCAATGAATATATTAATATGGAAAAGTCTGACTTTGAGTCACCCAACCCATCATGCCAATAATAGGTTAACCCAACCCATGGACATCTCTGACCTGTCATTCTCATTCTATAAAATACTTAAGTAATTTATACATGTAGCCTAAGCTATGCATATTCTCGACCTTTACTGTATAAGACGTGAAGCCATTTAAATATTTAACAGCATTAAAAATATAAAGGTTTAGCAATATTACCTGAAGCAATAAAATTCGCGCTTTGCGGAGAGAGAGAGAGAGAGAGAGAGAGAGAGAGAGAGAGAGAGAGAGCGAGAGAGAGAGCATCCAGGCTCTGGAGTCTCAAGGATTTGCCAATCCAGGGACAGAATTCACTGAAGGACGTATATAAATGAATGATTGTTTTGCGATTTCACAGCGTTAGCTGTATAGGGGAACGAAAATCATTTGCAATGCTATTGGCGCAGCCAGGGGGTTCCCACCTCCTATTCGGGTCGGAGCTGGCCATGAGATTCGCCCAAAACCGGCGAGTAGTGGGGGGTAGGGTAGTATTAGATCGAGGAAAACGCACCAGATAGCAGACTGGCAGACTAAAACATTTGAGATGACGACCTTTTTTGTTTTTGCAAGACTTTTGGACCGAAAATGGTCGACGTGGCCCCTATTCTGGAATCCTGGTTACGCCCCTGTTGCTATAGATAACATTACTTCTTTAGAAAACCTCTACTTCTTAGGTATAAAAGCATCACGGAAAATGCTACACAAGAAACTCGATGAACTTCTGGTCCAAATTGTATTCAAATAGGCGTGGGCGGCGAGAGAAAGTGTTACATCTTCTGACGAAAAAATCTTTGCCTTGTTGTTCGTTGGGCGAGATATTTCGCGGTTCCAATCTGTGTCTCTTCTTTAGGTCAGTGTCTTATCCAGACTCCAGGCCTTTGGGGGGAGATTGAGGCTTTCGGGGGGGATCGATCGACTTGGTTGACGGGGAAAAGATGCAAAATCGATGCAAAATTTGTGTAAGTGCTGGGATTTTTGTGGGGAAATTTTGAGGTTAGGGGGGGAATCTTCCTCCTAACAGGCCTGTATAAAACTCTGCTTTCGGTGCTGTGTATTTCTACGTTAGCGACCATGGATTTCCACTTTGTTCGATCTTGACATCCTCTTATTAATTCGATGTTATTCTTTGTTCCCTCAATTTCTTCTCGTAGGCAGTCAACATACACTTGCAGGCGTTTCTCTGCCTTCCTCTTGGCTCTTTTTCATTCCACTTCACTTTCCAGGTTGGACCTACATGTATTGCCAAATGCTCCATCCTTTCTTCCTCATTAGGCCTATATGTGTCCGTAGAAGGAAAGCTGCCATTTTCGATGGTTACCGCCAGACTCCTTTCTATCCCAATTTCATTCAACTTCTCTCAAGTTCTCTGCCATTCTACGATCACTGAACAAAGCACAGAAAATTGCATTTTACCACTGCACATTTTCAGTTTATCACTGCACATTTTGTGTATCACTGGATTCACTGCACGTTAAAACAGGCCCTGGTCAATAACTCAATACGGTCCGTCTCAATTCTGTTCTACAGCGCTCGAAATGCTACACCTCTCGGCCATTATAAAATCGATTTTCTGTATTAAGTGACTTTAATCGCGGCAGGATCGGTTAACGCAACGTGGAACCTGCGTTCATGAATGCACTTAGAGAACTATAATAGAAGTCTATTGGCGTTCTAAGGACAACAAAGAAACACTTAGCGAGGGAACTAACACCACTTATAGACCTACTATAGCCTATAGGCTTATATATAAGCCTAGAGCTATCAGCAGTAGCATTCGATTACAGCAGCAGTTGCTGTGTAGTTGGTTAACTATAGTGTAGTCCTTTATGCGGATGAATTCTACATTCTAGACGATGAAGCAGGTTGACACCGTATCTGTCTTGCTGTCTGCGCTCTTTCTAGTTCTTCATATCGAAGAAACGGTTTCAGATATCAACGCAACCTATGTCTCATGCACAGGTAGGATTCAAACTTTGAAGCCAGTTAGGCCTACTGGGTTTTACGCGAGTTTGTATAGGATGATAGGATCTCTCATGTGTGCTAATAAAACCGCTATCACTCAAGCAGCCCTCAACCCCACCTTCCAGTGTTTATTCTAGGCCTGTTTATTTTATTGGGGGATTCCCCCAAGTTTTAACCCTCCCCCAAAACAATGTATATGCTGGCTTGGGGATGGAAATTTCCCTCCCCCCAAAGCGTGTATAGACAAATCTTGTCCCCCTAACATTTCAAACTCCCCCCCAATGTCAAGGTGGCTAGAATAAACACTGTCCACCTTCTGTCTGTCTGGTCTTTGTCTGCTACAAGCCTACAAACTGCTGCCCTTATGTGGCCACATCTAAAGAAAAACAAACACAGTTCGCAGTAAACAATGCCCAAAACAGTTCACATTTTTAATATTTATTTTCTCTCGTGTATACAACTATATATAGTCTGAACAGATCAATAATAAAAGTAAGATAAAACAAAAACACAGTTAATTAATCAGAAAATAGGTAACGAAAACAATTAACTAAGATCATATTACATGTAAAACAGTTAATGAAGTGATATTTTAGTAGACGGAGAGAGAATAGGTTGGCCTAGGGAGTTCTTCAACCAAAAAGAATATTCTGTAGATATTTAGATATTCAGAAGGCGATTTATTACTGTTCAAGGGTTTTGAGCTGGAGAAAAAAGTAATGAATAGTTCCAAATTTTTAGGATGTGTCATTAAGATTTTCAAAGATATGTTTTAGCTTAGACTTAAAAAGAATGTAGAAGCTTGATATTTTTGATCTCAGAGGGAATATTATTCCAAACTTTAGGCCCTTGACATCTAATTGTAAATAGTCTGACATTTTGGAAGTAAATTGATGCAAGTTTAAAGGTCGAATTTATTATTATAGAAAATCGTGGGAAGTTTATTCGTTGATATTTAAATAAGAATGTCGCAGATTGCTGTATGTAAATATTCTCGATGTTTAGGATTTTAAAGTTTGTGTATAGTTGGTTAGTTTTTTAGCACAATATATGAGCCTTAATGCTTTATTTTGCATAATTTGCACTTTGTTAATGATTGATTTGTGTTTTTCCCCAAACAATAGTACGAGCAAAAATGTATAATAAAGTTTTTGGAGTGCATTAGTGTCTAGTAAATATTTAACATGTCTAATAACATTTAAGTTTTTAGCTATTTTATTAGAAATTTCATGGGAATTTCACATATACACAAGAAATTTCACATATATTAGTTCTTTAATAGGCCTATTTAGGCGTAGCGAGGGTATTTAACGTTACTGCTGGGCGAGCAAAAAACATCGTTGTTTCGGCGGCACCCTCACCTCGGCGCTCCTGACGAGCAAAAAAGGTCGCCGCACTTGTTTCTTCTTATTTATTATGTATTTACCTGTTTAACTTACCTACAAAAACCGATTTTGGCACCCCCTCACCTCGGCGCCCGGGGGCATAAGTCCCCACCTGCCCCCCGTCGCTACGCCTCTGACTATGATCATTATGTATAAATTAATCTATCATTAAATGTCTAAACCAGTGCTTTATCCAGGCTCCAGGACTTGGGGGGATTGACATGGCTGGAGTGGAAGAGACACAGTTCAATACAAAAATTCGTGTCAGTGCTGGGATTTATTTTTTTGGGGAGATGGTTTTTTGTGGTTGGGAAGGGGAGGAATCTCCCCTAAACAGGCCTGGATAGAACACTGGCCTTTATCCTAATATCCCATTCGCGGTTTTATGTCGCGCAAAATCTGAAGACTGGTTTAATTTTTTTATTGCGCCATTATTAAATTCAACAACATAACATTTGAACTGAAGGTCTATGTCTAATTGCCGTTTAGCTCTCTTCAATTTTCCTATCATACATATTAGTTTTAGGCCTATTGATGATGGTCCAAACGATGATGTCGAAATGACTCGGCATAATGTTAGATCGCTTCTGCAATGATTTATTGCATTAAATAATTATTTTTTAGCCTTATTTGGCACGTCTAATTAATTAAATAGGCCCCTAAACTATTGACTTTTGTAATTTGTATTAATTGATGAAAGTAATTGTAACGACCGCTGGCTGCCGACTATTGCGTTGCGTAAATTATTTTGTTACAAAATCCCTGATCCCATGCATTGTAGGTAAGTTATTTATTGAATTCATTCACACTAGTACCTGATATGATTTCCTCATCCAATTCGTTCCATCTTTCTGCTACTCTTGCTCTAAAGAAATGCTGTTTTCGCCCCGTTCGTTTCTTAACAAGCTTTTTGCTATGTCCTTGAGAACTAGAACACTGTGCTCGTGAAAATTTATCGAATGGCAGTTATGGCACCTCCATATTGTTAGTCAGTGTCTTGTAGGTCTTTATTTGATCTCTCCTTAATCTCCTTTTCTCTAGTCGTTGTTTCTAAGAGGTACGTAGGACGGGTTCCCTATCAGGGGCGTAGCGACGGGTGGTATATCGGTATATGTACCCCAAAAATCAGACTATACCTTAAATTTTTAATGTATTCTATAGCATTTTCACAGTTTTTAAGATGTACATATCACATTATACTCCCAAATCAAAATCCTGACTACGCCCCTGTTCCCTATCTCAGATTTTCGTGTGCAGATTGTCAATGTTTTTATTATTAGTCCAGTGTTTATTCTATGCCTTCTCTGGGGGATTCCCCCCAAGTTTGAAAATTCCTCCCAAATTCTTTTTGTATGTTGGCTGGGGACATGGAAATTCCCCACACACAAAAAAGTGTGGAGACTCAGACCTTGTCCTCCCTCAAACATTTCAAAATCCCTCCAATGTCAAGGTGGCTAGAATAAACACTGTTATTAGTCAGATTTCTCATCAGCCTACGCTTTAAGCATTAATTGATTGAGATCGGCGTGTCGTTATTTCTCAGCGTCTTTGTCTTTCCAGTGGATGCGATCGACTACCGGGGTTGTTCTGTCTCCTGGACGGCGATGACCGGCTGGGCCGACTTCAGCGCCCCCAAATATCCGCCTGACACCGAAGGACCGCCTCTGTCCGACTGTGACTGCCGCGAAGCCTGTCTGAAGAACGACGCCTGTGTTACCTACGACTGGATAACGGCCACGAAGCGACCGAACTGTTGGCTGGGATACAATCTGACTGCGGAACTGACCTACGACCAGAACAACACCCACTATACAATTGTTAATCCATGCAGCAACTCAGCAGGTATTGCTATATAACGGAATATAATATAACGGAATGGATCTAGCTGATTAGATAAGCGGATCTATATATATTAGATATATATATATATATATATATATATATATATATATGCATAAGGATTTTATTTGAAATATAGGCCTATATACAATTATACAAAGACCTATATAGCCCACGCTAGGCCTATAGGGTAGTAGGCCTATAGGCGACAGCAAACGTCTAAATGTAGACCTATGGCAAATTGACAATATTTGCAGAAGCGTATCTAGCTTATGCAAAGTGGAGTTGTTAACTGGAGGCGCTATGCAACTGAATACCAGCGGGGCCGCGGCCGACACCCACTACACCCCTCCTTCAACAAAAAGTCAACGGATTGACATCAATTGTGTTGGTCATTTTTTTGGAAGTGGGGTTGTTTGAACAACCCCAAACAACCCCGTGGCTACCCGCACTGAATGTTTGTGTATTTAAGACCCGGATATAATAATTCTTTCTGCGCTTGGTCACTAAAAGTTGGGTTTCAATTATGCTGTTGTGTGAACAAAATGATCTTTAAAATCCTGTCTACTGATGAATTTGTGCAGACTGTGCTTTTGCATTTTCAGGAGGGATCTCTTGCACTCTGTCGTTCGCAACGGCGCTAGCGTCGTTACTCTTCATTCGCTAGATGGCGCAGCTGCGAAAGACGACGTCTAAACTCTAAACACGCGAAAAATTTATAGTCCATTCGTGTAGAGGCTGTACGCCTATAATTATAATTCCTAGGGTCTGTACATTGCACGATATCTTTTGACATAGAACATGCATAGGCTGATTAAGTCTAGTTAGATTTATGGAGGGGGGTCCAGTGGCGGTTCCAGGATTTCTTGGCGAGGGGAATAAAATGAATTCATAGGAAGTTGGTGGGAGGGTGGGGCGGGGGGGTGAAAAATAGAGGAAAAATCAATAAACTTAGCCGAAAAATTAAACGGCTGACAAGCAAAAGAAGGCAATTTTCCCTAAATTTACTAGACTTTTACCGAAAAATAGGTGGATAAGCAAAAAATGGTCACCCGCAGTTTTTTCTCCGTCATTTTACTTGACTTTTGCCCAAAAATAGTTTGACGAGCAAAAAAGAAGTCCGTTGGGGGATGCATCTACACTCATCACCCACGTGAATCCCCCCCACTGGGGAGTCCGCATCAAACCAGTTGCCAGTTGGACAATCGGCAGTATTTCACAGCGGGTGACTATGGGTCACTTTGGTCATAGGTCAGTAGGCCTAGGCTCTATTCATGATGACCTATTGATCGCCGTAATCCACGACTCGTGTGCGACCCACTGTGATTGTGATACACAAGACATGCATAGGCCCTATGCATATGTTAACGTCGCCGTTTTCTTATTAATGGTTGGGCAAAGTTAAAATAAATTCCTACGGCCTGGGACGTATACGTCGTATAGGCCTAGATGGACGGTTGAAAATGCTATCAAATTCATGATATGATAATATACCATGGGTCCAGGCCATATCAGAGGGGGTTGGACCTCTGTTTTAAAAGGGACCTCAAAGTATATGAATTAATATTGATTTCTGTAATAGGACCTACTTTGTAGAAAATTAATATTTCCAATAGGTGATGAATAATAAAATTAATATAAATTACAAATAGGTCTACTCTCTAATGATTTTGTTTTCCCTGGTGCCGTTTTGATTAGCCTATTGTTTGTAAATCTCTTAAAGCTCAAGATTCATATTAATTAAGAGCTAAGAGACTGCATGAGGGGTATAAAATCTGTAGATGACCCGGGTCTCCTCTGACCTCTGAAAGGGACTGCATGCATGGGTCTCTCACGGTAAATGGACTGAATGGTCGTATGTAAACTATTGCTCATTCTATGTTCTACATACAGGCTGCAGCTATGCCGCTGATTCGTTGTAATATACGCATAACCGAGTAAACCGACACTTTCGAAAACATTAGTCATGGATGATCCATGATGGATCAGACAAATGCAAAATGAAATTCCCAAATGTTTCGACCATCAATTATTGTGGCCGTCTTCGACCAGTTATTGTCAAAAGCAGTTTTCGAGTATCAGATAAGTAGTAGGATAAAGACGATTGGTATTTTATTCAGCTATTGGTCTGTGCTGTGCACGGTAAGCCTTAAGGTTAACCTGCATGTGTCTATTTGTCAGTTCTAGCAGAGTTTCGTAAATAATCAGCGGGTTCGAATCATATTAAATATTTTAATCGCGGTTTTAAGTAGTTCTAGTCTAACAATTTTGTCTATGTGTTATTATTCACTCTATTAGATCCAGAAAGTGCTTCAATAAATCAACTGATTGCACGTTTTATCAGTTTGTTATATTCGATTATATAATTCATCAGTAAGTCTAGAAGAGAAGATGTGCCGTAGTAGAGGTCTCACAGACGAGATTTATATAAAGTCATTGAACTCACAGCTTGTAAATACACCACAGGTCCTATGCAGTGTTTATCCAGGCCTGTTAGGGGAGGACCCCAAGAACAAATTAGCACTTACACAAATGTTTGTATTCAACTATGTCTCTTCCCCTCCAGCCAAGTCAATTTCGCCTCAAAGGTCTGGAGTCTGGATAAAACACTGGTCCTATGTAAACGCAGCAGATGAAACATTGAAGAGCATCGTCTGCACTTGCCATTTGGCGCAGACGGATTTAAGATGGCCGCAGGGCAACATGCCGTCCAAAAATCCTCCCAAGAAATTTGCTTTTGTTAATTTTTCACGGGGCTGCTCCAGGATCTGGCAAGTGGAGAGCGACGGAATATGGCAACTTTTCAATTAACAAGATACATCAAACCTCTACTGTGTTTTTCTATGCGAGTTGTGTGGTCATGTATCAGTTTCTAAAGTTTCTCATCTACATGAACAGCTTATAAAAAGAGCCTATCCATTTTTTTGTCTCGATGGATAATTTATATCAAAGCCTGAGACTATCGATTAAAAAGTCTACTGACTAGAAATAGACCGGGGAATATCTTCTGCAAACGGGCGCTTTAGGGTCCGATTGCGCATTTACGAAAAAGCTACCGCTATTATATCCTTCGTCTATGCTGACTAATGTTCCTCTATTATCGCTCTTGCTTGTTACCGAAGGCTCTCCAGTTTCGAATGCAAATTTCCCAATAGCGATCTTTTCATTTCCGAGTGTGGCTAAGTCACTTTTCAATCGCTGTTCAACATCTGATGGATGTTGTCCAGTTGCTCGAGGCGCTGTTTCAATCCGCCGAGCATTCGCTGGACGATTACGATGATTTGTCCCTATTTTATTGACGTTAACGCAGCCTGCGTCCAAGGACAGGTCCCTCGTTTTGTCTAGTCTGTGCTCCAGATGATTCGACGGCCCAAACGTTTCTGGCACAGAATAACTTGCGTGAGTTGCTGAAACGTCTGAAAGCGCATCGTATTGAGGGCACCCAATAATCCGTTCGCCAGGCCTTTCTTGGTCTGTATCACTTCGGCCGATCCTGATATAATCCTGGTCATCTGGAATTGGAAGCTGTTTGTTGATGAAGTATCTGGCAATGTCAACTGCTTGCGTAGCGTCTGCTTCTAATTCGTCGTCTTTTGCAGGACAAGTTGTCGAAAATTCAGACCAATCGTCGTAAATAACGCCTAAAGATCACACCAACTGTCAACATCTGGTAAAACAGAGTGCGCAACGATCCCAAGACATCTATGCCAACATAATTATTTAATTAATATATAGAGCCTAAATATATGCAAACGCGTAACATTACTTAGCACTCGATGCACTAAAAATACACTAAGACATAAAAATGACTCCAATTTTTCGGTAGAAATTCGGTGAAAATGTGTAAATTCGTTCGACACCATTGAGTACATTATGCAAATTCTTAGGTCCTTAATAATGTGTCAGCGGCTCAGCGTTGCGTGTTGCAAATCCTGCAGATATCAATGATTGAGTAAGGCGTTCTAACGTAGGATTCACTGAACGATTAAAGTTCTGCAAACTCCTAATTTTCTGGTCATATTCGTGTTTTTAGGAGTTCCTTCTCAACATCATTAGGCCTGCTTATCACGTCAAACTCGAAAGCTAATTAGAAAAGGCTTGCAATAGGCCTATAGGCTATAGCCTATATCCGGAGCAATGTGGAGGTAGACTGATCCAATTTATTATTATTATTACTATTACTACTACTAGGGCCTACTATTACTACTACTACTACTACTACTACTACTACTACTACTACTACTACTACTACTACTACTACTACTACTACTACTACTACTACTACTACTACTACTACTACTACTACTACTACTACTACTACTACTACTACTACTACTACTACTACTATTACTACTACTACTACTACTACTACTATTATTATTATTATTATTATTATTATTATTATTATTATTATTATTATTACAGTGGCGTAGCGTGACTTTTGGGATTGGGGGGGGCATCTTTGTCAGTTCAAAGTTTCGGGCTGACGAGCAAAAAAAAAAAAAAAAAAAAAAAAAAAAAAACGTCATCAGCCTCCTTTTTACCTGACGAGCAAAACTACGGCACGTTCACTTCTATGGTATGGTTAAGGTTAACCTAACCTAGGGTTAACCCTAACCTAACCCTATTACCCTCTTTTATTATTATTAGGGGCCCGGGGGGCAGTCAACAAAGTGCCCCCCGCCCCCCCACGTTACGCCACTGTATTATTATTATTATTATTATTATTGACTGCTGGTTTTGGTCCTGAAACGTTTTTACACAGTGTTAGTATTAAGAGGCGTGTCTGGCAACTGCAAGATAATTTGCTAATGCTGATGGTTTCTACAGTGTAAATAGAGATTTGAAAAGTCTTTCTATTATTATCATCATTATGTTGTCAGCTCGTTCATCTGGCGAATTAAATTTGGCCTTGTATTAAAAACAGCCCTGAGGCAAAACAAACTGTGTTTGTCGTTATATTGTTGGAGTCTGTCGCCAAAAATTCAACGAATTATTGTCTAATTTTGACCAGTGGACTTTTGGCACAAGCGCAGCGGCACGTCATTCTCAGATCGCTAAACGGTAAACCCGCCACCATTACTGTATATTCCAACTGAATGGATAAATAATGAACGAATTTATTACTAACATATTGTTATTATTATTATTATTATTATTATTATTATTATTATTATTATTATTATTACCAAGATAGACGGAATATAGACGAATTACCGTCGTAGCCTTCGATAGCTGAGAAGTTTATATGTCTGGCCGATCTGTCAAACATTCCGGAAAAGTCTTTCCACTCTTCGGCCGTTCCGTCCCTGAGACCAAGAGCAACGGCGAACACAGGTCGAAGGTCGGCTGGAATCAGAACTATGGAACTGGAATCTAACCAACCTGTGATAGAACAGACAGCGAGAGTCCATTATACGGTAATATATGAATGGATGCTCGCTAACCTATGTTTAGAAATGATCTTCTATAGAACTCTATGGTTCTCTGTTACTTCTCTGCGACATTATTGGCCCATTACATGAGCGGAGATCTGCAACAAAACTTGGAGGTGTCCAGGCCTCTCCTGGGACGATATGGGACCCGTCTTTCCCCTTCCCTCCATTTTTAACGAAGGCCAGTGGGTATAACACCACGCATATTAATTTTTAGATGTCGTAGACGAGTCACAGTGCATTTTTGATATCAAATCATGCCCTTTCATTTAAAAAAGATGCTGAAATTGCAGCGTTTATTTGGAAAGTCCAGCGACTTTTGGATATTCTTCTATCCTTCAGGCTTCGGCTCAAGCTCGGAGGTGCCTTGACACCCAGACATCCCCATGATCGCCGCCTATGATTCATTATGAACAATCCATCAAACAATTCCACACTAACACTTCCTAACGCAATAATGTTCCCAGGGTGATCATAAAGAATAAATACTATGTCAGCTCTGTGCTTATCAGTCTGTCAATCCTGCCTCTTTCATTTTTACCACCTTTCCATCTGTCTATAGTCTATTAGTCTATAATCTATACTATTTGTCTGCGTGTCTGTCTGTCTGTCTGTCTGTCTGTCTGTCTGTCTGTCTGTCTGTCTGCTTGTTCAAGATTTCTGTTAGTAGATGGAATATGTTTAGAATGGCAGATTCGAAGAATCCCCGTGGGAGGGGAGGGAGAAAATGAGGACGTCTGCTCATTTTCGGTGCGCTTGTAAACAGCGGAATGAATAATGAATACAGCAGGCATCGTTATGAAAATATATAGACAATAAATCACCCGAACGTCGTTCGCGTGGCTGGTCGCGCATGTCGTCAACCTCCGAGCGCATATATAACGGTATACAGGCATGAATCAGTCATCAGTCATAATCTCATTCCGCACGAATAAGATCGATGACCGATGATGATATAATATTCATCTCTTCATTCATAGTCTGCTACGACGCTGCCCAATCTGTCCTGCAACTCCGCTGGTTTTGACCTGGATCTATATAATGACGGAGTGCCACTGAATTATACTTTTGCGTATGGAACTGGTACCATAAAGGTATAGGCGTAAACTTCTATTAGGCCTCTAGGCTCGAATCTCTCGAATTTTTCAGAGGCCACCATAGGAGAGAAGGTATCAGGGTTGGGCCCCCACTTTTCATCAAAGTTTACGACAATGCATAAAGGCATACAACCACCACCACAACCACCACCACCACCACCACCACCACCATCGCTGCTTTTACTGGTACTATTTGCTATCGCCAGGCCCATTCAGATGGGGGGAAGAAGGGCCATTTGGCCCAGGCCTCCACATGTTGGGGCCTCCCTTTATTCCTTGTCTAAAATTTTGGGAAAGCTAGAAAGCTAGATAGCTACTACTAGAGGGGCCTCAAAATTTGGCGATGACCTATTTTTGCTTGTCGACAATTTTGGGAGATTGGGAAAGTTAGAGAGGTACCCTGCGGTCTTCAAAATTGGTGATTAACTTTTTTGCTTGTCAAAATTTTAATTTTTGGGAAGGTTAGGAGAGGCCTCCACTTTCCTCCACAAAATTCCAACTGGCCCGGGCCTCCTTCAGCCTCTGAAGGGGCCTGGCTATCGCTATTACTATTACCACTATTTTAATTATTATTATTATTATTATTATTATTATTATTATTATTATTATTATTATTATTATTATCATCATCATCATCATCATCATCATCATCATCATCATCATCATAGTTTATTCTATAAATAAACTAACCATTGTCGATGACGTTAGCGAGCAAATAAGTGCAGTGGTAGAACGACTGGATTGCGATGGAAGCGCCACCTGGAGGAGGAGGAAGACACGGTAACGACGTCTGATCTGTGAAATTCGCCATCTCAATGTCTTCCGTCTGGCAGACGCCGTCGCCGCCACTGCCACTGCTGCCACTGATGCTTTTTACTGCCATCGTCAGAGGCAGAGAAGATACTTTCTGTCTTAGAATTTCCGACAGCTTTAGGATACCTATGCAGGTAAGCACCGAGAAACGATTACGTCACAGCAGACAAACGCACACCCGAACGATACACTGTGAAATCCAGACTACAAGGAGTCCTTGATTTTCACCACACAAGCCGCGTGTTGTTTGAAGGGTTTCAATTTTTGAATGGTTGGAGCATGATTCGGAAAGGCAAATGCCCAGAACATATTTAACAGTTCGTCAAAGTTTCTCGTCTAATCCATGCACTGTACAAATCTCAAACACTTCCCAACGACAATGAGGCAGCGGAGAGAAGAGAGAGAGAGAGAGAGAGAGAGAGAGAGAGAGAGAGAGAGAGAGAGAGAGAGAGAGAGAGAGAGAGAGAGAGCACAGACACCAATCAGCAGCAGCACCTTATCATCTAAGTTGATTTGTCCACTTTAAGTTCGTTAATGCATGGCTCTTCCCTCGATCGCCCCTACTAGGCATTCCGTTAGATATTCGCCAGGTCTTTCATTTAGTTGATGTCCCTCGTTCTCGTACAGTCAATGCATGGCGTTAGTGTGTAGTATAAAATGGCTGGGTGTGCTCTATTTCGAACCCTGTAGATCGAAATTCATAATGATATTATTGATTATTCTTGCAAAAGTTAAAGCAGTGAAGATGGAACAAAAGGAAAATGTGGATTTTGTCGGGGAATTTCTTCAAATCGATTAGATTTTTACATATTTAGGGCCTATATACCTTCTATTCAACAGGTCTTCAATAGGCTTCTCTCACAGAGCGAATTAATTATAAAACTTGTTTTTGATGTCTATAAAACCTGTTGCAGGCCTCTAATGAACCAGATATCTTAAACCATGCAAAGGTGCGAAGTAGGAGGAACCGAAGTGTTAAAGTGTCTGGAATTTGATCTCTCACACAACTCCGTCCTTCAACAATACTCTACAATCGTCAGGATAACTGAATACCATTGGGAAAACTTCGCCGACTAATTAATGCCTACAAACACATCGTTTAAAGCATTGGTGTAGTCACGGAGGAGGATACGGAGGTGCCCGGGGCACGGGGCTCCGAGGCCCCTATTCTGGATGGGATGGGTCGGTCGTGAGATTTGCGCAAAACCGTTGAGAAATTATTGGGGGTTGGGGGGGGTAGATAGGGTTATTGGAACGGAATCGATGTGCCAAGAACATCTTGATGACGTTTTTGCTGGTATTCTTTTTACTCGAAAATGTCGATGTGCCTTCCATAATATTCCTGAACCCTGGCTACGCCACTGGTCTAAAGAAATTTTGACATCCGCAATAGACGCAGAAACCTACAAATTATGTTCTAAAGTAGTTTTTTGCGTTAAGAATGCGAGATAGTCGATGAATGGGATATATGGTAAACTTCAACCAGAATAATTGGGAACGATACGTACAGACGAACACACATACACAAAAACACACAAGCAGACGAACCAACACAGCCTGACAGCCACACATACAACAAGAAGGTCTTCAATGAAACAACGCCGTGGACTTGCAACGAATGCGCACGGTGACTATTTTCTACGAAATGTTTAAATTTATTACAGTCGCCATTTGATAAAACAATGCGCAAGTCTAACCGCACAGCGTTCGTTTGCGGAATATAGGCCCTAATTAGGCCTATGCTCGTAAGAAGATACAGTAGTATTTGGTAATGAAAGTGACAGCAGTTTTCCGGTACAACCAACATCGCATGGCGGGGTTCAACTGTCGATAGCTAAATTAAAAGTATGATTTAAGAAATTCGAGTGGTGCAGCTCGGGGTATAAAGGTCGACACAAACAGCACAACTATAGATATATAGATATTAACAACCAGACGGCGATAACATTATCTGATACCGCGTCTGTTACAAAATAGAAAGAATTAAATGAATTCTAATGAAGCGAGATTTGGGCGTTAAGCCAATGTGAACAGCTGTCTGTCTCTGTCTGTCTGTCTGCCTGTCTGTTTGACTCTCGCTCTTTTCTAGATTTCTCTGCATGCCTGTCTCGCTGTCTGTCTGTCTATCTGTCTGTCTTTGTCTCCCTGTCTGTCTCGCTGTCTGCCTGTGTCTGCCTGCCTGTCTGTCTCTGTCTGTCTGTCTCTGTCTGTCTGTCTCTGTCTGTCTGTCTCTGTCTGTCTCTATCTCTCTCTGTCTCTATCTCTGTCTGTCTGTCTGTCTCTGTCTGTCTGTCTCTGTCTCTCTGTCTGTCTGTCTGTCTGTCTCTGTCTCTGTCTCTGTCTCTCTGTCTGTCTCTGTCTCTCTCTCTCTCTCTCTCTCTCTCTCTCTCTCTCTCTCTCTCTCTCTCTCTCTCTCTCTCTCTCTCTCTCTCTCTCTCTCTCTCTCTCTCTCTCTCTCTCTCTCTGCAGGCTGTCAAAAGTCTTCATAATCCTCACACCGTGTCTTAACAGTCCCTCAGACATTATTAGGACGAGAGGCGATATTTAGCAACACAGCGATACAGCGTAACTGGCACAGAGCCAACGCCCTCGACAACATTTCCGATCCTAAAAAACGAACTGTGTACAATGCGCTACATAAATCCAAATGCCATCGAATGTGCAAGAATACTATTAGTACAGTACAAATCCAAACCCCGTACTTATTACAGTAGACCTACAGTATGTGACATTTCGTGTGTACACCTGGTGTTCTAGAGTTCTGTACCGTTTTGAACCATTAATCTGCAACGCTGTTTATAGCATATTAGGCCTGCAGAACTTGCTTTTTCTTATGTTTATGGTGAATCAAAATTAGCCTAACATGTCTACAAAATCTGCCTTTTTAAAGAAATCCAGGAGCAGAATCCAAAGAAGGCGTGCTAATCACGTTCACATTCAGTACATCTTCACGATATGACTAGATCGCTAAAATGAATGATAGACTGATAGTAACTCCCAAACATGCACTTTGACTGCGCCCACACGTGACGCATGGTTATCCGTTTATTCCGATTGGCGAAATAAAACCAGAACGATTCAGTACGATTGAATCAGTATGTAGTCAGGTCGACCACGGCCCCTGGGTCGACTGTCTGACGTACATGGTGAACTGACCGAGTTAAGCATTCCAGACAGAACTAATGACCGAACTGCAAGACTTTTAACAATGTTTGCGGAACCAGCTCATCTACCCGGCGTGGAGCAATAATTCATCTGCCAACTATATTGCTTGTTTTATGGTTCCAATGTCTTTTGTCTTTTTAACACTTCGGTAGTCTTTCTGGAATCTTCTTCAACGGAAGATATATTTGTATTCTGTAGTTAGGCATCCAATCTCAAATTTAGCAATCATTACGCCAGTTAAAAACTACAGGACAGCTGTAGGTGAGATTAGTGGATGGAAGGGGAAATGCAAGGCGGATGTTTCATGTTAACATAATGAAATGAATTACTTGGCATAATGAAACATTTAAAAATTCTCCCTTCCCACTGGCCTGACTTTCAAATCACACACACATACGCGCATATATATATATATATATATATATATATATATATATATATATATATATATATATATATAACTAAGTTTGCACTCATTTGTTTGAACTCATACTTACAGTAGATGCTCATTCATTATGAAGCGCCTGATGTTAGGTAATTGAATCGCCCGCTGAAGACACCGGAAATGAACCTACCTGAATTAGTTCCCCCGGTTGATTTCGAAGAGGATGGAGATCGGCGGGAGGCAGGAGGAGGAGGAGGATGAAGAGGAGGAGGAGGATAAATAGAGTCCATCGGCAAGGCGTTCGTATCGTCGACCACCAGAGAAGACGGGAGACTCAGCAGACGCCCGGCGCAGTCGGTTGCCTTCGCGCGCCTCTGTTCACAGGTTGCGTAGACCTGAAGTATCTGTGCAGACGACGGAATATTAGAATTTTTAAATTTTCAATCTTCAATCGATAATCTGTCGAGTATTTTACGTAGAATTAAATCTCCTATCTCCTGCTTGTCCATTTCACTTGGTAGCCTCTGTCTGTCTGCACTCTCTGTCTTTGTCTCTGTCTCTGTCTGTCAGTCTGTCTGTCTCTCTCTCTCCATCTCTCTCGTTCTGTTCTTTTTTCGACTTCTCTCGCACGTAACCAACAAAGGTCAAACGTTGACGTCAGTCCTGTCATCAGGATGACACCGCGAAGTGTGCAAGGTGAGCCTCTCTAAATCGCGGACGATGCGTGACACGAACAGCATCCGCTGTCGTCGACTCACTCACTCACCTGCCCCACAGGTAACTTGAATTTCCCGTCTCCGTAGTAGCCCTGCGTCACCTTTACGATGACGGGGAATCGCTTGGAATAGTTCTTTACCACTTCGGACACCGAATGGCGTTCGTTCGACCAGGAAATCGCTGGCATTCCTCCGCCGCCCTCTCCTCCTCCTCCTCCGCCTCCTCTTCGCTTCCCATGGGACGGTCTTTTCCTGACCAGCCCCCGGCCTACTAACGGATCGGTGTCTTGGCGGCGAACGAGAGGACCGTTAAGAGGATTTTCTAAGCTGGGGAGCGGACAGTCGGACGAAGCAGACGTCAGAGCAGACGATAGGCTCTTACAGGTGTTTGACGCGGTCTTTTCGTCCGTCATCCTCGTCTCAATACATCTTCCAGACACATATTTGAAACCTTTCGCTCGACGAGACATTGCTGACTAACGTCGACCATTCAGGTTTCAAGTAACGCCTTTGAAAAAAAAAACATCCGCACGATTAGCAGAAAATAATTCCCAATTCATCACCACAATTCTCAAATAATTATTATAATAGGCCTAGATTCTACTGGCTAAAAAGGTAAAGGTTCGCCCATAATAGAGTTCGAGGTTGGGCCCGGCGCTGATCTCCGGTTCCAGGGAAGCAGCGACGCAGGTGGCTAATTGCGCCATTAATCTAGAGTAGTGTGCCAATTGCTTTCTCCAGAGTCCAGACCCGCGTCTTACCTTTCGTCGCCAAAGCTGCTACTCATTTACGACCGCTCTCTCTAGTGAATGAAGGCAGAGTCGAATTTTGGGGCGAGTGCGGGAGTTGAACCCGTCCGGTCAGCATGTTGCTCTAGCGTGTTACCAATCTGCAATCTTCCAACCCCCACTTAGTACTTACTAAACCATTCTAAACCCAGTTATTATTAATGTTGACACATCAACTATAGCAGAAAATATAATCATACGCAATCTGTATCTGTCTCACAAGAAAAGTTTAACGGACTAATAGGCCCTACTGAAAAAACTTCACTGTGATGTCAGATGATGCAGGACCAATAATGACGGACTCTCTGTCTCTGTCTGTCTGTCTGTCTGTCTGTCTGTCGGTCGTGAAATAATGTTGTAACCGGAGGCGACGGTATACCGAGTACAAAACTCCTACTGTACTCGCTTCAATTCAAATGCAAAAACTGACCTGTTTGTACTTTTCGTAGGCACTTGCTGACACAGAAATCGAAGCGCTCTCTAAATTTCTCTCGAACACCGTTGACTCCATACGCAAAGTACTACTGGTGCAGGCTGGCAAAGCCATTAAGCGCACGCTATACGCCTCCTAGAGTTAACTTCGCCGAATCGGGGAGGGGGGGAGAGGCGCTATTCCAGGCGAATACATGGATGCTGTTATGTCAGCCCACGCGATATTGTTGAACGTGAACTCACTGAATGTTCATAGCGATGCTTCTGAGTGAACGTACATTCACTCAGTCGCGCCGCCAAAAGAATTTCAAAGCGGCTCAACTAGCATTTAGAGCAGTGGGCTTATTTGCTGTTCCTCATTCTCGTGTATACAGTCATTAGAAATTGTTGCACTAGTTGCTTCTCAGTGCCTGGCCGTAGGTTCTAGAATTCATTACCAATATTAGACTACTTCGTATAACTAACACTCTTATCATCTTTCAGATCCGGCAGAGATATTTTTACACCCCCTTACAGCCCCCCCAACATCCCCATAATCTGAGACCAACACCCCCAAAACGCACACACATTTAGAGTATTGTGTTCAAGCATGGTATCCATTCCTGAAGAAAGACATAGAGACCTTAGAAAGAGTACAACACAGAGCAACAAAGATGATCAAAGGATATCATAAACTAACCTATGAGGAAAGGTTAAAACACTGTGGACTGACAACCCTGGAAAAAAGAAGAGAGAGAGGGGATTTCATTGAGACATGCAAAAAATACAAACAAAGTGGAAATGCCAAGAGAAAGTTTTTTTTTTACAATGAAGCAGTATATAAAGTATATACTTTATAAGTCATTAGTAAGGCCTCATCTGGAATACTGTGTTCAGGCTTGGAATCCATCCTTGAAAAAAGATAGAGAACTTTTAGAAAAAGTGCAAAGACGAGCAACAAAGATGGTCAATGGGTGCCAT
Organism: Metaphire vulgaris; assembly: GCA_018105865.1. NCBI lineage: Eukaryota > Metazoa > Annelida > Clitellata > Crassiclitellata > Megascolecidae > Metaphire > Metaphire vulgaris. The sequence goes on along the minus strand of CM030847.1, from coordinate 5,777,365 downwards.
AATTTAAGCTACGAAAAAAGACTTCAATATTGTGGACTGACAACATTAGAAAGGAGAAGAGAGAGAGGGGATTTGATAGAAACATACAAAATAATGACTGGGAAAGTAGATGTGCCATATGATCGATTCTTTACATTGGCACACTACAGCAGCACAAGAGGCCACAAGTGCATATTGTTTAAGCAGAGGGTTGGTCCAAGAAAGAAAAACTTTTTTAGTGCAAGGGTTGTGGACAAATGGAACAGTTTGGACGAGGTGGGAGTGACAGTTGAAACAGTGAACGGATTCAAAGGCTATCTAGATAAACTAGGTTATTGAATGCAGATGGTTACGTCAGTGGTTTTCACACAGGCTTACTTAGCCTCCTAAACCACTTAAAATCACATTATTATTATTATTATACGATCAAACCAGAGGACACAGCATGAAACTGTTCAAGAAACGGGTTGGAAGACACAAACAGCACCTTTTTCTAGTGCAAGAGTGGTGGACAGATGGAATGAACTGGATGAGAGGATAGTAGCGGCTACAACTGTAAACGAGTTCAAAATAAACCTCAGTAGTTTAGGATATTAGATTGGATGGGAACAAGAGTAGTTCTCACACAGGGCAGTTCCTACTGAACCACTTTAAATCTTGTTATATATTATATGATATGATATGATTTATTATTATTATTATTATTATTATTATTATTAAAAGATTGGATGAAAAGTTGAAACAAGAGGAGAGGAAATATAAGAGAGAGATTATCAAGACAATATAGAATCAATTTTCTTCTTTCTTGTCGAATTCACTCTACTGTATTAGTTATACTTGTAAGTTGTAGCAACTATGCTTCACAACACCTGGCAGTTAATAAAATTGTTTTAAAAGTGTACTACTAGCATATGTATGTCAAAAGTAATATCAAAATCAGAAGTGAAATACTGAATTTCATAGACTACTGTGTCATTTTTCAAATTCGTAAATGCATTAAATGAAGGCACATTCAAATTCTAACTTGAACCATGACTAAGAGAAAAATACTAGCTATTCAAATACTTACTGTAGTACAACAATACTTTAAAAGCTTAAAAGTGGACTATGCAAACAAACTGGCAATAATAAGAGAAGTTCTGGCCAAAAATTCCGCCATTACTATTGATCAATAAAAGAAATGGAATGAACACGCTCCATCACCTGCACAAAATACTCTAGACGGAGCGGCCGATTATCATTAGGTAATAACAATAGTATACACTATTCCTAAAATTTCAGACAAAAATCAATAATACCATGTATCAAAATATCATCAAAACGTTAACCGCTTAGAACACAACATACTGAGATCATTGCATGCAGTAACAGTCAACAATGTGTATGAAAATATCTTTAAAAACATCCAGTTAAAGTTTATACAGGTTTTCCAAGTGGCAAATGCCTGACTACTACATTACCGGTATATTGGTAAACAATGAAAAAGCACCATCCGTACATTCATTTGGTCAATACATTAACAGCAAACTGTGTTCCCATTGAACACAGATTAGAAGTTAGACAACAGGAAAATCAACTACAATAATAATACACATATTATACTTTTTATATTGTACTTTTACATATACAATTGGCACGAGAAAGCCTGCAGAAAATGCACAACTTTACCAATAAAATGTGCACCATCCAACAAACTACAGACACCTGACTCGAAACTTCTGCGTGGCAAGACTTTTCTGCATTCAATGGGCTCATGAGTTTAGAGGACCACACCAAAAATTTAATCCTATTGAACATATTCACTAGCAAGTTTTAATAAGACATTATGCTCTTAAGTTCAAATTTGTCATAGTTCCATTATTATTAATAACAAAGGTTGCAATCAAGATCAAAGACCATAATGATGTTAGGTTCACGAAAAGCCCACTATGCAGTATGCATAACATACTCAAAACTATGCATGCATATCTTTTGTGTGTGCACAGTTTTGCCAATAAACTTGGTGGAATATATAGATAAATATAACACAAGTAATAGTATTCCATGAATAAAACTAACAATGTATTGTTAAATGCTTACCCAAAGTAGTACCCTATCCTAACTCAGTCTTATCACTGCAAAATTCAACTAAGTGTGCCAAACAGCTGTGCAGATCTGTAGATTACGTTCTCTATGAGAGTAGTGTTTTTAAAACATAAAATAGAGCAGTCAAATGCTAACAAGCTGACTTTGCATTGGTATGCATTGCTAAATACAAGTAAAAGTGAAAAGTGTCATGTAAAACAAAGAAACACTGTAAAAACAAAATCTAGTTCCAATATGGATGAATTGACACCTTGCTAAACTGGTCTTAGAAGAAAAATTAAGCAGAAAACAACATAACAAAATCAAAACTTGACTGAGTTCATTCGCTGTACAAGGGCGAACGATATGTTTAAATTCACATCAAAGGCATTCCAAAGTGGAACCAATCACCTGATTTTCATACGATGACCGCAACTGGAACGCTCCGTCGAAGTCCATCATATGATCTAGAAGCAAAAGATCAAACCAGACATTTGTCAAAAATACACCAAATCTCTGAATAGCTATTAATTAGCATAACACATTTTAGCTAAGCACCTTTGCCTATGTCTGAGCAAACATGGAAATAAAAGCCTCAAAATGACTCTTAAATCTAAATGAATAATAATATAAATCAGGGTTATTTCTAGGATTGTGAATTTGGGGGGTGTCGGTCAAATTTGGGGTTGTTCGGGAGCTATTTAGGGTACATACCATTGTTAGCCATTGTTAGATTAGGAAATATGGGGGTGTCGACTTCAAATTTGGGGATATTGGAGGGTGTAAAAATATCCCTGATATCAATACTACTACTACTACTAGTAGTAGTAGTAGTAGTAGTAGTAGTAGTAGTAGTAGTAGTAGTAGTTTTAGTCATAGTTGCAGCAGCAGTAAAAGAAGTATTAGTAGCAGCAGCAGCATTAATAATAATAATCAATTTCATATACTGTATCAATGTGCACTGCAGCAGTAGCATTGAATTGAATTTGCATTACAATAAATCCACTGACATACTTCAATGGCACTATTCCAACTGTGCATTTTGGCATTGACTAATGATTGTCTAAAAGTGACAAAGAAATAGTTCAGGTGTTTTAACAAGGAAAGATTGCCATATATGTGACAAGATAAGAGTTCTAAATCTAGTCCTGCATGGGTGTTCTAAAAACCTTGAAATGGTTAAAACGCAAAACGTGAAATACCGGGTAGCCAGGAGAAGATGTCCTTTGTAGTTTGCAGTTGTGCGATAGTCTTTCCAAGTACGTCCATCGTCGCTGCTCACCTGAACAACGAGTCCTGGAAAAGCTGTATTGACCCACAGCTTTCCATACCTAACTCTGTTTCCAAATCACCGCATATCTAATCAATATATTTAAATAATGAGAAAAAATTTAATTGCTCTCGCAACACAGATGGACGTCAAATAATTTTAAGCAAAATAAATTTTAGACTTCTGGAAAAGTCACATCCGAGAGAATGTTTTGGCTTCAGTGGGCGGTGGAACAGTGGTAGCACACAGGTCTGCCAATCTTGAGGTCTGTGGTTCAACTCCCGGCTGTGGCAGAAACTTTTTGGTTGTTTCTGTCCCAAGCGCCCCCAGTCGACTCAGCTGTGAATGAGTACGCTGGGTATTAACTCAGCGGAAGGAAAGGTAGCGAGGAAAAGGCTGGCAATCTGCCCTTATTCAGCCATTGACATTACAACCGAAGGCCTTAACCCTTCGGTTCTCTGACGGACCCAGGCTGGCCTATGGAGTATACCTTTACCAACTTTTCCATGCAAACCATAGCTTTTCAAATTGCCGCCATAAGAAATGCTGTTGTCTCGAAAGCTCACATAATTCAGACAAAGTATCAAATTTTGTAACACTGGTAAGATTACGAAAATGCACGAGACCATACGAGAGTCATAAAACAAAACTTACAATGACTGACTATCAGCCAAGGCAGTCTCTGCAGCCACAGCATTCAACATCATGTTTCTCTTATGGTCAGAGAATTTATCCCATTTATTAAACATATATAAGATAATCCCATTCATGTCACCATCAAAAAGCTTAACCCTACTAAATACAGTTCAATTCACCAACCCCGTACAGGTCAAACTAATACGGTGTGACACTCTAAATGGTTCATAATAATATAATTAACCACAGGGAAAAAAGATCCTTCATCTAAATGAAATCATTCTTTATATTCAACAGCATAAGACTCTGCATGTAGTTCACAGTTCACAGAAATGCAAACATTTATAGAAAAGAAATGAAAACATAAGCTTTCTCTGCCAAAACAAATATTTCTATTCATACCTGGCACCTGGTCTTGGCAGGTAGTAATTGATGCCCATGGCCTCCAGGCGCCTTAGTTCCTGGTACCCAACCGTATTACTAAAGTACATCCAGTCTTCACTCCGTCCGGCCAAACGTATAGAAGTGTCGGCCATCTTCTCCCACTCAGCCCTGTGCCAACTACGCTCGGCTAGTGCGAGTAGTCGTGGCCAGAGCATCCAGTCCATTCGCTCGGGCGTTCGAATCAGCTCGGACCACATGACAGCCTCAATGCCTACATTTCAGATCGAGACAAACAAAAAGCACACCCATCAGAATTCGTGAAACACTTGCGGCAAATATTATGCTCAGGCAGCTCTTAATGATGTCAATTGTATGTATTTATGTACACCGATCAAAACAAATGCACGGATCATGCTAATCGATCACAAAACCCACCGAGTATGTTCTCAGGATTACGAAGCGGAATGCAATGGATTGCACCAAAGTCACACATTAGTTTTTTGGATATTGGTCTGCCCCAGAAGTCGTAATCGATGCTGTCGTACATCGACTCCGGCATGAAATTAAATGAACGCTTGGTATTTATGTATCGAGTGGCCCAATGCAGGCCCCAGTCTTCGGGATCGGGTTCCTGTGGGTTGTCGTAGTAGAAGTGAGTGGCTGGTGACAGAACTACCTGTTAAGGAGACAATACAGGCCTCAATTTAAGACTGCTTTATTAGATTTACAGTACCGATACTATACCCAGTCATGCAATAAAACAATTTTATATAATTGGCAGAGAGAATTATAGACTTTCTGGGTCTCTGCTCAGATCCAACTTTCCTAAAGTATGTCATATATTAAAAGACATAATGCCATATAAATTGATTAAAATACAAATAAATATTTATAATACCAGAACACATATTCTAAGAAGTCAACAGAAACTTGTCCACATACCTTGTAGCCTTTGTTTGCATACTGATAGGCCCGATTTGCCAAGCCAGATTCCCAGATGTTATACCACGCCTGGCTGACCACCTCCCTGGTCTGCAGATCTTCAGGAGCAATAGACGTTGGGCCGCCCATCGAGAATGCATCTTCCCATCCCATCGGCAACAGTCCATGGCGAGCCACTATCTGTGCCACCCTTCGAACAAAGTAGATCTTAAGATCTTTTGACCGGGTCAACTTTCCGTGGATGTGAAGGAACTTGGCACATGCCGGGGAACCAGAGTAAGCGTTCTGTGGAACCTCGTCGCCGCCGAAATGGAACTGTTTCAATGGCATTATGTCCTGGCAATATAGGATAATGCTAGGTATGTATTTGGCACAAGTTTTGCGAAATTGTCGTCACTAATGCATACCATTTTAAATCCAGCAAACAATCATACTCAAATCAAGAGATTCAATAAATTGAAATAGTTCTGTAACAAGAAAACCAGGAAAAAAGTAACTCCAAAAAGTATGTCACTAGATCAGGGCTTCCCAAACTTGTTGGAACTGCAACCCACTTCAGCGGTATTGTAACGTGCTGCAACCCTACAAAGCTCAGTGTCAACTAATAGTGGATAAAACACTAATCATTTTAATATAGGCCTGATGCCCTGGGCATTACAATAGTGGTGCAATAGAAGTTTTTTGATCGCTCAATTGACCAAGCGATTCCAAAGCCAAGAGTGCCTCTCAGTAGAAATATACAGCGCAAGAGAGGTTTTATATATATATATATATATATATATATATATATATATATATATATATATATATATATATATATATATATATATATATATATATATAAAATATATATATATATATTAGGTGGAAACAACAGTAACAACCAACCGAAAGTGAAAATGTTGCACCTCCCAACCCCTAATCCTGTTCCAATCAGCCAAATAAGGAAAAGTGAAAAATTCCAGCTCAATCAGACAACTGCAAGGCGACCCTCAAAAGCCTTTAAGTTGGAGCATAGTATGCAATGCATTATGATTAAAAAGCTATGAGACAAAACCATTTTCAAATAGTATTTTAAAAAATTTAATGTGAACCAATAAACCTTGAAAATTACTGTTTCATAAGACAGGATTTAGTAGCAGTTGGGTACTTTTTACGGTGTTCGGCAACGATATGTAAAATAAATTGTTTCTCAGTTTCGTCTTTGGTGAGAATGTTATTGTAATCTTGAATGAGTTTGACTCCTCTTTCAGCAACATCATTCACAACAACTATTTTCTTAAGTTTTTCAATTCCACTTTTGTACCCAGGATCATCTTTCCATACTGACGGGTCTGTGTTAAGGAAATCGGTGCTGATAGAAAATCTGTTGAAAAAAGTTTATGTCCCAGGAGTTAACAGAGAGGTAAACTCGACGTTTGGAAAGGAAGAAAAGTGTTTTTCGGGAAGAATGTATCTCTTCACTCCAACTTTTTCTTCCTCCTCTTCTTCATCTTGGTTGAGCAAAACTTGAGCCATATTTGCCTTAAGTGCTGGTGGGACATTGTCATCAAATAAGGCGATAGCAGCAGTTTCGGGAACTAAGTACCAGAGGTGTCTTGAAAATTTCTGTGCAGTAACCTTACTGATTTGTGGATCGATGTGTTGATAATTAATCAGTTGTTGCATGAATAAGAAATCATGATATGGTGCTGTAATTGCTTCTGTGGACAGAAACCAGGCTCGAACGTACACTCGAGCAAGGAAGATACATAATCTGCTTAAAGATTTCTTCTCCGTATTAGATAACTGAAACTGATTTTGAAACATATATATTTTGAATGCATAAATTGCCTTTGCCATCCATCTAGCATGACTTACAGCTCCTGGTATACGAAACGATATTCCGTTCTTCGGAATGCGGCCAAGAAAGATCTTTGTTAACTCCAACAATTCTTGGTAATCATCTCTCTGCTGTTTTTGCATGGAAAGGTATTGCTCAACAAATCCAAGAATGGTAGCACGGACATCCTCCGGAACTTCATTACTACCTGTTATATAAACATTCTTGTCCATTTTCGTCCAGGCTTCTATAAACCTTTTGAAAAGCAACATGTCTGGAAAAGAAGTTGCACCCAACAGTGACTCGAAACAGCTCCTCAAAACTAACTCAAAAATGTGATGACGGCAAGGGAGATACAATAGATCACGGTTGAACAGCTTTTCCAGTTTTGTACAGGCACCTTTTACTGGACCTGTGTTGCTTGCTGTCGTATCACAGCAAAGTGCCTGAATTTTGTCGGTTAAACCCCACTGAAGTCTCCACTGCTTGGTAAGCAGCCATAGCTTGCTCTTCACCTGAAGATGTTTGGATTTCAGGGACTCCCAACAATTGCTCCTTGCCTTGAGAAGTTACTATTATTGCCAGTCTATCTACCTTTTCAACGCCTGTTATTCCTGGGAGCAGCTTTCCATCCCAGTGTAGCACTAATTCTTGGCAATCATTTAGGTTAAAGTTTAGCTGAATTTCTGAGTGTCTTGCTTCTCTAAAAAAATTTCGAATGCATTGAAAAGATCTGCGATTTATCACCAGGTTCTCGGTATCTTGCCCGAATGCTTCTGCAGCAGCCATTAATATGTAAAGCCCATTTCTGTCAGTAATTTTACACCTATCAAAAACTTCGGAAAGACGGGGAGTGAAATATGACAATTTGCCTCGTGTTAAAGGTACTTTTGCTGCTGCTGATGTTGAGATTTGCTGACCGATGCCACATGAACTTTCATTGTCGTTATTCACTGATATGACGGCTAATTTCAAAACTTCACGGACAATGAGGGTCGACTTACAGTTATCCAATTGAGCTGAAATTTTTCATAGATCTTTATTTTCATGATTGGAACAAGAAATGGGGTTGGGAGCTAAACAATGGGGAAGTTGAAAAATAAGGGCCACCCTAATATATATATGTCCCTTAAACATTACATTACAAAAGAGAAAAATTCTAAAAACTGACAAGAAACAACAACCAACCATGTGCATGTTCTTCACTTCTCGGACAACATGATCCACAAACTGATATGATGACTCGATACATGGGTTGATAGCGGCATCCCTGTAAAACTGCCCTGACATGTAGAGTGACTGATCCCCCAAATCCGACAGTAGATACCTAGTGGCCGCCATCTCATCTCCACGAGCCATGAGACGCGAGTAGCGTGCCTCCATGCTTTTGATAGCTGCGTGCGAGTGCCCCGGCATGTCGAACTCGGGTATTACCTCAACGTGATGTGACCTTGCGAATCGTAATATTTCGCGATAGTCACTAACTGTGTAGAATCCTGATCCACTAGAATTGGTAAATGGTCCTGAGCCAAGAAATGACAAAAGGTGGTCGTCCTCGCGAAGTGCGTGGCCACGAACAGCTCCGACCTGGAGCAACAACAACAAGTGACTTCCACCAAAATGCATCGACAGTAATCACTTCATAGTCTTGGCAGAACTGAACAAGCAACTACAGCATCATCATTTACAATACAATTAATCCTAAAATAATTTCATCGTAGCCATTAGGTGGTAAAATGCCAAACCCCACATCTAATGAACTCAGCCATCTGCCTGAAAAGTGACCAGTGGGCCACTATTTATATAAACAACTTTATTTGCACAATGCAGAAACAGCCATCATAAAAATAATAATTTATAATTTATAATTAACAAATGAATGACTTTCAAGACTTCTGCAAAGTCAACCCCAGAAACTACTCAGAAAAATTTTTTCAAGCAAAACAAATAATATTTCAGTCACATGCATTTCAAATGGCAATAAATAAACGAATAAATAAATGGGAATAAATCACTGAAAACCTCAACTTCACCTTTGTGAGTTCGTGAAGTCCTGGAATCTGCAGTCGCCAGCCTTCGTCGTCAGCCAAATGTAAATGCAGCTTGTTCAGTTTGTACATTGCCATTGCTTTAACGAGCCGTTGCAACTCTTCTTTGGTGTGAAAATTTCGAGCGACGTCAATCATCACTCCACGGTATGAATACCTAGGTGCGTCTACCACAGTGACACCCGGTAAGGTACTAAAACCGTCCACACTGGAGGTGGCCAAGGCAAAAAGAGAAACAACGCCGCGGAAGACACCCGTGGTGCTCGGACTGAATATCGAAATGCAGTTTTTCTTCGCACCGACAACAAGGACGTACACCTCGAGCGTTTCCTTGGCGGCAGTCACAGCGGGCATTTTGTCACTTAGGTGCAGCGTAACAGCATTTTTCTTGCATTGAGCTTTTCCTGCAGTTCGAGGTATTTCAACAACTCGCAGAAAAGATATTCCAAATCTTTCTGACAAATTAAACAATTCCACCATTACATTTCAGGTACATGATAAGCAGTGCTGCTTGATTAGCTATAACTTGATTTGAAACAAATGCTGACTAAACAATCTGGGACTTATATGCCAGACCTTGAGCTCTTTTCACCACAAAATAAATACCCAGTGGCTCATACGAGAAAAACAACACCTGCAGTCAGCAAGGGGATCAAATTCTACCCCATAGACACCTTGGGTGGATCACATGCGAAACTTTAAATGTCATGGTCAAACAGTGTAAGCAGTACAAAGCAGATTGTTATCCAAAGTCAAAAAGTGTATCATATATGCATATATGCAATTTCTATCTATCCATTCACAAGCACAAACTCAGTACTTCTGGCAACTGACATACATAACACAAACCTTGAATAAACCATGCTTCATTCTCTAGACCCAGCACGTACAGAACTGTCCAATTGCGTCCGTGCAGACTCAGTTTCTCTGTGTTCTCCTTAAACCGAATGCTAAGCGGGGTCGGAATAATTCGAGTCGGAATAATTCGAGTCGGAATAATTCTGCCTGGCGAGGAACCCAGGTCGTAGACTTTGTTTCTCAAGAAACGATCGTCGGGAGAGAACGGAGCGCAGGCATCTCCGTCACCTCTCGTCCAACGCTTTGACGGGCCAAAGTTTCCGACGAACTTCAAATCTTCGCCTGCGGTCGCCTCAAGCAGTCGGGGTTCCAATGGCAAATGGTCGCTAGCAACATACCAGTTTGGAATCACTTCACTGCGAGAGACTGCCCAGCCAACACCTCCCAATCGCAGCATCATGATTTCGCCGGGTTTGAGTTCAACGAAATTTGCCGTAGGTCGAAGGCGGAATGTATAACCGTTAATGTGTTCCAACGTAAAATTCTTGCTGTTCGAGCCTTTCTGAAACTGATTTCCTTCATAAGCCATTCTCATAGGTGTACCACTGTTAAATGAATGGCGATCCAGAAACTTGGTGTGGTAGAAATAAATTGCCCAGCAGCAATACTTGATTGGATTCGGCCCGGTGTTATGAAGAGCAACGTCGATGTAAAATCTACCATTCTCGTTTCCAGCAACGGTGTAACGAACATCCAGATGTCTGCCGATGTAATCAAGCAGATCCTGAGCACTCAAATCTGTCTCATAACGGCCGAATACCAAGTGGTAGGGATTTTTGGATCTGATGAGGTTTGAACTGTGGTTGTGCTGAGCGGCTTTGTAGTCGTTCGGTGCTGAAATTTATTTTATACTGTTTAGGAAATGACTAAGTACAAACAAATTTTTTTGCAATTCGATTCTGGAAAGTGGAGATTGTGTAACTAACAAATTTTGGTTGTCTAACATACTCTGGATTTACCCATTGATGCTCCATCATTTTGAAAGGCTGTAACATTAAATTACACTATGCTGCATTTGCGATACAAACTTTATTTTCTCTTTAAAACTATATATATATATATAATATATCTATATATATATTATATATAATATACTTCAATTTACTAAACTTTATCATTTCAGCTTTAAACACAGCTAACATATAAGCATTAATATTCTTCAAAAAACAAGACAGAGACAAATGGAGGAGGAGAACTCAAATTGCAATAGACACTAACGGGCATTGCGCCCATGGAGAAGAATGAATGAATGATGACATTAATCTATCTTATTTTTAATATTATTCCACAATCCTCAAATTAATGTTGAAGGTGCATCAATGAAACTAAGACGAACAATTAGAAAGTCTGGCTTATTTCTACCAAATCCGGCAAGATCTGCTACAAAGGTTACCAACCTTTGCAAAACATACCCGTAAGTTGCCGTAACTCATAGAAAAACTGTTTCATAAAGAACATTAAACGTACAAAATTTCAATTCGATAAAAAGCTGCAGCACAAACTCTCTCTTGATCTTAAATGCAGTCTAGACTTACCGATAGCATACTGCCACAAAAAGGCAACAAGAACAATAGCAGATATAAGAATCAATCCAAGCCTAATGCATCGAACTGGACGATACCACCACAAAGCTCTCATCAAAAACCACATCACTGCAAAGACAAATGCTGATGATTAGCACTAGAACATTTCTTTTTCGAACAGCACCCTCAAACATTGCACTGTCAATGATCAATCAGACATGGCAATCCCTAGCAGCAGAGATATGATTATGATTAGGAACACAGTTTTCTGAGGACTGCAGAATTTTGAGCCTACTCATGTAATTTGCCCGTTTCAGATGAATGATTCAATTAGTGGTGCTCTACTTGTTACATTATATCATCCACGGTGTTACATCACATACACGGATTGACGGCTGCTTTATTTATAAGTAGACAAATGGTAACTAGAGAAGCAGCTGTAATGAGCCTATGGTATGCTTCTAGATGGCAAAATTCATGTAGCGGTGATAGTAGTGGCAGTAGTAATTGTTGTGTAAGTAAGTAGTAGTAGTAGTAGTAGTAGTAGTAGTAGTAGCAGCAGCAGCAGCAGCAGCAGCAGTAGCAGTAGTAGTAGTAGTAGTAGTAGTAGTAGTAGTAGTAGTAGTAGTAGTAGTAGTAGTAGTAGTAGCGGCGGCGGCGGCGGCGGCAGCTGCTCAGTAGCATAATAGTACCGGTAATACCGGTATTAGTGGCAGTATTAAATGCTTTTATTGGTCGATGTGAAATGCGCGACTATATGGTAATATTATCGACAGATACAGCGGCAAATCTTTCGTCCATTCGCCGATCCCATTCCATAAACTCGATCGTTAAAATACTGAATTTAATGGGAAATGGCAACACATGGACTATGTAAACAGTCACTTCGGTGTTGCCGCTGCTAATTTGAAAATAATATCGACCTCTACAAGTCTACATAGACTTCATCCGAAAAACAACAAAGGAGTATGAGTAAGAATAAGAAAGTGTCCACCAAGTAACAAGAGATGGTCATGGGACGCCATATTTTAAGCCAGGAAAAAAATAGACTTCAAAATTGTGGACAGCAGGGAGCGAGAATATTAAATTAATAACAACGTGCAAAATAATTTTGAGGAATATAGACCTGCCCAATTCTTTGTACTGGCATACTATGGGAGCACAAGATGTCATAAATGCAAACCTTACAAGGAGAGGGTGGGAGCCAAGGATAAGAACCTAATGTGAATGCTCAATAGCGTCAACCATGGGCTGTGACAATTGAAACAATACACATATTCAAGTAATCTAGAATTGGATTATTAAGGGTGGTTTTAAAATAGGCTGCTTTCTAAACCACTCCATCAATTATAATGTTTGTGTTAATTTTTATATAGTCAAAGTTGAACTCTGAAAATGTGAAAGTTCTGTATTTGAAAAATCATTTCTTATTTTAATGCATTCCTACTGCAATGTCTATTCGGTTATTGATATACAGTATAACACATTACAGTAGAATGAGATAAATGTAATAATCAAGAACACAGCCTCTTCAAACTAGTTAAATTAGAAATATGCCTTCATCCTTGTGCAATTGTTTGGTATTTTTCTCATACTAATAACAGATATAAAAGATCAAAAGATCATAATCATAAATCATAAATGCTGGAAACAATCTACAGTGTACATTGTGTGAAACAAACTGCATTATAACATTTTAATCAATTACTGGTTTGTCCTTATTCCAAGCAAATACACTACAGAAAAACCCTGTTGACACAGATTTCAATGCCATGGACTCTCTGCTAAGAGTGTCTGTTTTGGTTAACACAGCCACTTTTTCAGTCCCTAAAAGTTCATGTAAACAGGGCATAACTGATAATTCATTATTCTCTGGTTGACAAACAAAAATGGTCACTCAATGAGGTAAAAGAACTTAACTACTCGGCACCTGTACTTCTACATAGCTACAGACACTTAAGTAACCATCACACAATTTTTTTTAAAAGATGCTAACTACTAACTAATCTACTCTTATTGGTAGTAGCTCCAATAGCCGATTACAGGTCATAACTGTCAGCTAGTAAAATCTGCGGGAAAAATAATTTCATGTAATTATTACCAAATGAGTCCAGTAACTGTACATTAATGAAAGCGATGACATGAGTAATTTTCCTTCTTACTTGCTTACGAATATGACGTTCAAGGTCTGCCGAGAACCATATAGAAATGTGCCGAGTGTCCAGGTTATCGTGGTATTGCCACTTCACTGTAAAATTTATTAATCCCTTAACTGGGGATCCCGGATATATCTGTCCATTTTACATCGAGTTACAGTTAAATACATGGTTAAGGGTTAACTGCCTGTAATGTTGGACATCACCTGGTAGTAGTTAATTAGTTTACTACTTTCCTAGTAGCTACTAACCAGTTGCTAAGTACAGTATACAAAAGCAGTTGCTGACTACAATGTCGGCAGGACCGGCCTTAGGCACAGGCAAAGCAGGCAGTTGCCTAGGGCGTCAAGATCCAAGAGGCGCCAATCCTTGCCATTTTAACCAAGAGATTTCATTACAACGCATATTTTTATTTAAACTCAAAACGTTCGCTTATGGAACAGATTAAATAATAATTATTGTTTGTTTCCATTCAAGTTTTTCCGATTCAATTTATATTTCAACCTTGATAAATCAGAAGTTGAATATTTTGGCATAACACTATGACTCTGTTTTAACGCTTTTTTGACTCTTCATTGAGAGGAGTAACCGTGACAGTGGGGAGGAGCAGAGGGCTCCAAATATTCGCCATTTTGGCAGATGAATATGATTCACTAGGATAGTTCGACTACATGAAAGAAAAATTAAGTGTCCAAGCCCGTACACAATGTAGGCATTTGGAACAACTCTTCTCACCTTACACAACATATTCAATGCAGATTTAAGTCAGATTTGAGATTTACTAAACACCGATTCATTATTTAAAACTGAGCCTCACAAAAAAAGCCGGACCCTTATTTAATTTATCGACACAGCGGCAACAGACGAACCAGAGCCTTTTTCAAAGTTCGGGAACTGAAAGATTGCGAAACACTACTCGATGCCTTCTCCATGCTTTTGCTTCCTATGACGATAGACGTTATTTCTGTGGAAAAACCGGCGATTACATCCAGCCACGGGACAGGCAAACGGTTTCAACATGGCAACGTTGCCGGGCCGAAACTGCCGCTGCATGCCCGGATAAATTACATCGTCTCGCAATGACCTTCTTTTTATGTAGGAATGATTGGACGTAACCTATCAAATATAGACAGCCAATTGCACTCAAAAATCTCTCAGAATTACTGGATACTGCAACCCACTACTAAGCAATGAATAAAAAAGCACATGCTACTATCAAAAAGTGGCTATGTTACATTTAAAACAATATAAGCTATTACTACTAGCAATTGTTACACATTGATATTATTGCAGCAAATCAAACACTTGCGACAAGTTACACAGTACAAATTTCTCATTGGAAGGGCAATAAACTACTAAAGTTTTGTGATGGCTTTGAAGTAAATTATAAAGATATGAATATCAAGCAAAGAGAAGAAAATAGCTTAGATTATCAGTCATTAAAGTTCAATTAAACCTGATGATATGTTATTTGAAAAGGCCCATGAAGCTTATAAGTTTCTGCTTTCTCTCTCTCTCATCCTCTGTCTTGCAATGTCTGCCTCTCTATGTATGTGTGCATGTGCATGTGTGTGTGCAAGCAAACTAAATGAATCCTATAAATGCCACTAATATGACAACTAAATTTCTGATTGAAATATTTTCAACACAAACCTGGCTTTGCGACAGTACGCGATCAGGATCAGCAGAATGGTATTCCGTTCCAAGTGAAACTCCATTCCACGTGAAACCAAACCACGGGGGAGCCTCACCATCTGTGCCAGCAGGAAGATTAGTGACAGCCAGCGGATCGAAATTCCAATCACCATCTTCTTCCTCCGTCTTGATTTCCTTATTTGGGAAAAAAACTTCACCGGATACCTCGGAATTACCAGACGGAGGCACCGGCGCATCGGGTTTCTTCCCTTTATGCCGTCGGAAAGACGTCTCTTCAAGCGCAGCCGTTTCCACAGCCCAACCACTTTTCCAAACCGAACCATCATTATCATTACCGCTTGTGCCCGCCAAAGCAGTATCGCCAATACTTGCATCGTTAGAACTTTCCTCCTTGATACAATTGTCCATCTGTTGTCCATTGCTTTCAACTGAATTGCAATCAACATTTTCAGCATTTTGAACCAAACTGGGCACGTCCTTAGTTGGTTCTGCTTTGTCGTTTGATGACGCCATTGCAGCTTGATGGCTAGTACTGGCCATCTTACACGATTTTATAAAATTGTGTTTAGAGTTTTGCACAGCTTGCTTTTCTGTTACGCGATTGCTGTTCTCGTTCGTTCCGGCCTCTCTGTCCGAAGAGCTGTCGAGAACGTCGATGTCTGGCGTTTCCACAACATCGGAAACGCTCTCGTTAAGATGGACGATGAAGACGTCGCTGTTGTCGATAGTTATGCCAAGCACGCCCTCTATGCGAAGAGTCGTCTGAAAGTTGAGACCATTCTTACATAGAAGAATCACGGTGTCCTTAAGTAGAGTCGTTAGTCTCATTTGGTCCGGCTTCATCTTTCGTCGATATCCTGAAAAGTTTGAAAACATTTGCATCAACTTCAAGGCATAAGCATTAGCTGTAGCTGTCTGTCAGAACTGTACATATTTAAGAGCAGCTGCTTAGTTGAATATTTATCACAGCGGCCATTCTTAGTAGACAGCCACTTCAGCTACACAGTGTATTGCCGCTAACATATCAGAGCATAATGAACCAGAATGAGGACTGTGCGTTTAAAGTGATTGCATATGCGATCGCATATCTACAATTTTTTAATGTGCCGCATTTCCAGCCTCTTTTGCCGCATATGTGATTTCTGCAAAATATGTGGCAATTTTATCCACATTTTTCACTTATTTTGTCTCATATATAGCACTGTTTGCTATTTTCTGAATACAGGCATAGACTTACAGGCGATAGCGCCTATTTGGATGATATGGATAACTTTTTTGGTTCTCAGCCTTCTTTTACTGAAAAACACTGCAATTTCTGCAAAATGCGAGGTGAAATAGGTGCATAAATGGGAAATTTCGGCACATAAACATTTATGCATTTGTCCTGAATATTTAGGACTTCTCAATACACATATTTTCCGAAAAGTCGCTGCATTAAATGCAAAACATTACACAGACCATTTAAACTTTCAGTCCGTTATGGTGAACATGTGACGGCCTTATAAATAAAATCCCTGACTGCCCGGATACTGAACCCGGGCCAGTAGAATAAACATCTCCCGGTCACACAGCTAACGTCTACCGATATAGCCACCGAGGCAACCCACCACTGTACTTGGGAACTGTTCCACCGGCATTCAAATCCGTCTACATAGCACTGAGGCGGTAAAACAGACCTCGACCCATCAAATATGCACTTGTGCTGACCAATTTCCAATCTGCCAACTCTGGTCAAGCCTCTGGACAGACTGGTGATTAAGGTAGCTCGCCGACCTCCTGCTCTCTTCTCCTTCCGCGCTTAAGAACACACAGCTACTACGATATCACTATATACGTCAACGTCCTTTCAAAAAAATCAGAGGGTTTATGGGGCGGCATTGATCTTCATTTCTACAGCCCTTCGGCCAGGTGTGTAATAAAAATAAGCGCTACATAAATTGGCAAAATTATACTCTACTTACACTGAATTGACTTATTTCTTCGTTTCAGATTTTTTTCTAATTATCCTAACAGAACCCTCTTACCAGACGATACCTTTATTCAACTGGTATCATGTGATATAAATTTAATGGCGCATAAAATCACCTTTTAAAACAAGTTTCGCAAAATTATTCTACAAATAAAATGACTGAAAAATGAGTGTTACCACTGTGCTTTCTTAAATTGATGACACATATCGTTCACGAATGGATGCTTCTTGAACTTCTTCAGCCACTGGTAGCGGTTTTAAGTTAACCAACATCGCAGTGAAGTGACTTAATGATCAAATTGTCGTTTCCTAGTTTAAACGTATCCTGGAAGGTGCAGAATTCATAGGTCTCCACAAATTTTATTAAAACTCGTATAACATTATTCTCTAGTAATGTGCCTTAGTTGGTGAATCTGGTGATGTAGGCCCTAATACAGTGTATTATTATTGGTGAGGCAACATTCTAAGTCTAAGACAAGGCAAGGGTGTGCAATTAAATTTCATGAAAGGCCACATTTTTTATGACGAAAGAGTCAGGTATTTTTGAGAAAATATTGTTCATAAGCAAAAGAAAATGGATAAATTGAAACCAAGATATGCAAAAAAATTGTACAGTATATATTGGGGTCAACTGCTAAACTGGAAAATTTTACCTCAATATATGAAATGGTCAAAGATCCTGGCAAAATTTCTACATGCCATAAAACAGATGCACCACTAAAATAATGTCTGACAAACGAGATTTGAGAATGCAAGGCTCCTGTGTTAGTTTGTCTAAGGTTGGTACCTAGCCAAACCCACCAGTTTAAAACACTGAGGGTCTATAATGAAAACTTTGTTTCATGTGCAATAAATTTGGAATACTTACAAAACGTGTACTTGTCACTAAATTTCTAAATGTAATCAGAATCAGAGGCCTTCTAAATTTTATAACCTTCCTTTGTACATTGCTACTTTAATCACTGTGTCAGAAGCTTTGCTAGATAAGGAAATCTACTATGAAATCATTAAAAATATTGTTTTGTCATACAGAACTAAACTAACATATTAGCAGTACTTTCTTAAAACCATGTCCAGTGGCTAATTCAATAACAAATAATAAACACAACAATTCAATTGATTCAAAATAAATTCCCCATTAATCTCACAGTTCATTCAGTGACCACATCAAAATCTGGATGTATTTAGCAACAGCATCATAAACCACACGACTTAAAGAGTTCTACTGTCATAATAATGCACATGATGTCTCCTGTCTCCATATTACTAAAATCTGATAGCTGATAAAAACAACTCTTTTGATTAAATTTAATGTCCACAATAACAGCTAATTTTTCACTTCTTGACTAACACTTAGAAAAAATAAATTTCTTAACCAATCACCAAAAATTGGAAAGAAAAAAGACCTGAACTTGGGAAATTGAGTGAAATAAGGAAACACATCAAATAATCAAAATCAAAAATCAAAATCAATCAAACATCTGTGGCACTTCTAAAGCACGCACTTCTTCGTTTGAAGTTCACATCTTCAATCAGCACAATTGCACAAGTCCACAGACAACAAAAATATGATTAAAACAACATTGCAGAGAAAAATATTTCAGAAAAATGTTCTCAAATGTGTCACAAATACAGTAGTGGCATAGCCAGGATTCAAGAACAGTGGGCACATTGGCATTTTTGAGTAAACAAGCCTTGACAAACAAAAAAGGAGGCCATGCCAAGCACTTTGTATCTTTGGGGATACTACCTACTCCATACTCCACCAGTACTCATCGGTTTTGCACAAATCTCACGACGAATGGGGGTGGGGAAAGCATCCCCCAGGGGGCTACGCCAAAGGTCACAAAGCTTCAGGCCTTATAAGACGTACAACCTTTAAATGTCACCACTGCAGTTCATCTGTGTTTAGGCACAGCTAACTGAGACCTTGACTCTCGGAACATTTGATCTGCGGTTCTCAATAATATCGTTTGATGCATTGCAGCAATTTCCCAAAAAACCTATAGACACAAACCACAATGTTGCTCTAAGCAACTGCAAGCATGCACAAACAAACCAAGACACAAATCCTGAAATCACAAAAAACAGAATCTACTTACAATAAACAATACATTTGCCTAAAAAAATTCTATACTCGATGAAAGAAATTGCATATTATTTGACACTGGATGACATTCTTATTTAACTAAACTTCACAACCTTATTATATTCCATATGTCGCATATACTTCTGTGACAACACCTTCCTTCATCTGTGTGTGTGTGTGTGTGTGTGTGTAGTAATAAATTCAAGATCATAAGCCTAAAAGGCATTTTCAGTGAATACTTTCAATATATGCAGGTCAGCAACTAGAAAAAAACCAAGTCAAATGCAAACTAAAACTTTAAAATGTGCCTACATAAAATAAATATAACTTTGAAGTTTCACAATAAATCAAATTTCATATACTTAGAATTTAATCATACTGTATGCAGTAAAAGCATACAGTTCTCATACAAAAATATATTTTTTACATTTGAAGGCACAAAAATAAAAGGTTTAACTGATCACGATGCATGCCAGAAAGCTCAATGATAAAAATCAGCTTAAACTATCCATTCATAACCAGCTATGTCAGTACAAAAAGAAAAGTGGTACTAACAGAGGCAAGCAGTACCAATTGAAATGGCAATTTTGCATGAATGGGAAGGAAGGGACGATACGGTTATCTCACAGATGAAAGCCATTTTTAATTTTACGGTCAAATAATAAAACTATGAAAGGCCCTACATTCCAACTGCCAACGTGCTTATGAATGGCATATCTGAATGTTCTGGTCATACATGAATGTGGATATGGAACATTGGCATAAACTTGGATGAAAACGAGAGGGGCTTCGAGGCTAGATGCCTAATAAAATTTACATTTATTGTATAATTACTGTTAAGTGCTATTTAACCACAAATTATCAAGTCATGCCTTCAATTTTGATAAGCTATACCATGGAACAGTGTAAGTAATCTTAAAAACAAAATAATCGTAATGAGGAAGATGATGATGAATGTAATAGTAATAATAATAATATCATGAAACCATAAATGGCAAAAACTGTTCAACACTGTCATCATTGTAATCAACGTCATTCTTGTTTTTGTTGTTGCGGTCATCTTTATCTGTGGCAACAACAATGATAAGGCACGACAGGAGAAAAGACAATAATCCAAATTAGCAAGAAACTTTTCTCACTCAGCCAACAACAGAAAAAGTTCATCAAAAAAAATACAACAGGAAATCATTTAGCTATTCCAACTAAAAAAAATCTTTGTACAGACTGTCACCAGCCACAACTAACTACATCAAATGAAAATGT
The DNA here is from genome assembly GCA_018105865.1 of Metaphire vulgaris. Classification (NCBI taxonomy): domain Eukaryota; kingdom Metazoa; phylum Annelida; class Clitellata; order Crassiclitellata; family Megascolecidae; genus Metaphire; species Metaphire vulgaris. The sequence continues at coordinate 5,756,706 of CM030847.1, read as the reverse complement.
TTCACACTGTACACAAAAGAAGGTGGTAGAATGTGCAGAAAAGTGTAAAGGCATTTATTTACCCACAGCACGCTTGCAGTTTCCTCATCAACTCTTCTGATCAAGTTTCATTAGTACATGTTCTATCTTTCGGGAATTTTTGTTGGAAGGATTTAAAAGGTGTTCGGACAGCGCAAGAACAAAAGCAAAAGCAAATCAAGAAGACAGAATGAGGAGCAGTAACACCGAGTCAATTGAACATAGTCAAGACTTAACATCCCCTGTTAGTATGGCATTAAGTGAGGTTTTGACACGCGAAGCTTATCCAGTGCATCGACACTGAGAAACGGCACAAATGTACAGCAATAATAACAACAACATATCCTAACACTGGTAAGCAATATTAACAGCACGCTAAGTCCTAACAGACAAATTTAAAATTCAACAATTCTTCTGTCTTGTTTGTAATATCCTGCAGCATGTGTCACAAAACGTGCCAGTGCAACTGCACAGTCCATATTGAATCAACTTTAGTTAACAACTGCCTGTCCAAGGCACATCACATAATGTCTCGTTTAAAGATAACGATAGCTGAAATGAGGTGTTGCTACAAATGCCTTCATTCTCAATGACAGTCTTTACAATCCTAACTCCAAAACAAAAGAAAAAGTGCAAATCTTTTAAGACACTCTGAATCAACAGACATCAAGTTAATAATTAAACAAAAGTAGTGACGTAACAGCTAAAAAGCAATTGGAACTAAACTGGTTACGTCTTATACCTCCCTGGTAAAATCGGCAAATTCAAATGATCACCACTTTAGTCACATGAGAGAAAATACACATCTCAAAAGTTTCACTATCAGATCTTGAAAATTACCCAAGTCAAAACGCTTAGTAATTTACTACAGTTTTATTTAAAGAAAGAATGAATAAGCTCAATGCTTTTCAAGCCTAATAGGGTCAGCAAAATCTCATCATGTCATCAAACAAAAACTTGTTGGTAAATAGCCTAAAAATTTGACAACACTATGCCAAAATGCATGATTCAAAAGCAGAGAAACTACAAGAAAAAACAATCAGCTAAATAGGTCTGGCTCAACAAACATTAAAAAATATAACAAGGCAAATAAATTATTACACAATCCTTGTGGTAATAAGACAGCATACGGCCATATTTCACTGTTTAAATATACAGGCAAAAATTAAACAATCGTTTCAATCATAAAATGTCAACTATTCAAAATATTTTCCACTTGCAAATTAAATGCAAAAAGTATGACTCTGTGACTATGAACAAAATATATCTAATTAAAATTTCTTTCTCGCATTTGAAACTCTATGGCTGCACCAGAAATCTAATACAAAATGCTTCTGAATAGCTCGAGAATAATGAAAACAACATATTTAATAGACAAGGTACTGAAATTGATCTCAGTGACATTCAAAGCAACACATAGATCAAGTATATCATAAAGGCTACTCACATAAAAGTATCACACCAACAATTCAACTATAAAAAAGTGTCAATGAAATGCAGATTTCCAGTGAAATTGTCTAAGAACATTGGTTGCATACAGACAGACACACAAAGTCAAAACTTCAAACAAGAAAAGCGATGACACAGTGGAAGTAATCGACATTACGAGCAGGCTGGACGGAAGTTCAAACAGCAAGAGATGTTTTACAGATGATATAAATCACTTACACAGACTCGCAATGTAACTTCCCTCTTTGCAGATTAAGCCAATAACGCAGCGTTCAAAGGCAGGGCACATGCAGCTTGCGCACATCACAATATACATTCTAAGAAATGCTCTGTGTAATGCCATACCAAGGCGAATCTGCTTTCTGGTTGGAGAAAAATTCTCTACCAGCACAGAGCAATCAGATCGAAAGACACGAAAGTCGACCGGGCGTTCTGTAACCGAACAAGCACCTTTTGTGGAAAAGTGGGGATTTAGCTTTGTGTAGCTAATCAATGAGGTAAAGTATCGGGCAATTTATAGGCTAGAGTCACAAACAGCTACACGGCAGAAAAAAAGAGATGGCCTGCAGAATGAAAATATCTCAACCTATTTCGTACACTGCGACCGCACAACTGCAAAATCTGAACAATCGAAAGTCTAGTGAAATCAAATCGCTGAATGTTGCAGGCCTAATAAAACAACAACTATCAAAACATTGGCTTTCGAAAAAAAATTGCACACAGAACTGGTACGTAACACGCCAAATGCAAACAACAGCAGCGACAATGTGCAGTTGGACTCAACGACTAACTGCAATCGTCAACAATGAAATCAAAAGGCACTTTCAGCCGGAGCATCAAGTCATAAATTCATCACAAGAACTGAGACAAGATTAGCTTTCATTACTACTCCCACAAATATAACATGCAGACATCATTCTGTGAAATCAAACAAATTAACTAAAACTGCAGCACATGCACATACAACTGTACAAAATTATTGCTCCAACACTTAAATGCAACATAAAACATGCAAAAAATTGACAGGAAAGCAATCTCTTGGCAGTCAAGTAAAATCGTCGTCTCAACAGATTTGAAGACAAAAGTGAAAGCAAAGTCAAGATTCTGCAAATAAAACATCATCAAAGTCCTTCTGATCCGACTCTTAAGTTCAGCCAGCTTTCTGTACAAAATTCGAAGCCACATTCAAAAACAATCTTTGTCAAAATTCTTCAATAAATCTCATTCTCTCTTTCTGCACCTTTCGCCTCCTAAAAATCCTATAAAAAACAAACGCATAAATATACAAATATCAAGATATTGAAAAGTATGCAATGGCCAGGGAGCTCATAACGCATGTGCGTGCTGTCGTTATGCTAATTTACAAATATGAATGAAACTCAACTGTACTGCACTGCAAATTATTTTTTTAAAATAAGGAATCAAACTGAAATAAAATGAGCTCAAGACTTACTCTGAAAAATTACCTAAAGTTCTTATTTGTTCAGAGAATGACTGTACTGAGGAGGGAAGTGCATCTCATCTATAACCGTCTGGCCAGATGTTGGATCCTGCTGTAAAGCGAAAAAAACGCTATAATATATTACATACAAAGGCATGCTCTGTGTTAAAAATGTTTAAAAATGGCCGAAAATCATCAATGGTATTCAAAGTAGCTGTCAAATGTTACCCAAAGTCTTGATAACAGCCACAGAAATTCATTCACTAACTGGCTAGAAGCAGAACAAATTTATTACTTCATTTTTCTGCTAGTAAATGTCAAATGAGTGAAAGAATCTGGAAAATAAAGATGAAATTGGTAGGAAATTTACTAAGAATGTGCAGCAATCAGACTATGAGTCTGCTACTCCAAAGGCAGTCGAACAGTGCAGCAAAACATTAGTACTCATGGTGTCAGTGGTTACGATATATTTAGTGGAAATGCGTTGCTCTCTGAAACAAGTCTGAAAAACTGAAACAATGTGTTTCATCCTATGTGACATAATGTCAGGGGACAGCAAATACATCAACAACACGCCTCTAAAAAGTGGATTAACTGGTTAACAGTCTGCCTAAAGCCAGCTCTAACAACAGACATAGGCCTATAGTACACAGTTGAATACACTGACTCTCAAAAAGATACCAGTGAAATGCAAACTGAAAATCTGCCTTTGTGTTCCTCAGATTTACTAATTATGATTGGTTAATTCATACTAAACCTTCAAGATGACAATAATAGAAGAAGCATTAGCAAATTTATCTAACTCAACTTCAGCTATGTACGCTAAAACTAAAACGGTCGCTGAATAACAACACAATCTATACATTATGAGATGATCTATTTCATCAAGAGCCAAATAAAATTTCATAAATTGAATTATAAAGACCATATATCAACTAACAATCAACAAATGATCCTGCTTACCATCAAGTGGTCAGTCAGTCAGTCAGCTAGTCAAATGTATACAAAAAAAATCAAAACTAAAAGCCTTATATAAATTGACAAATGCTTACCTCAATTGCCAACTGCTGCATATGGGGTGGGGGGAATGCCATGTGGATGTATTGAGGACCAGAAGAACCAGAAAGAAACTGGAAAAGCAAAGATACAACAAAATCAGAGTAAGTTTTTCTTTAAATCAATGTTCAAATGCATCATTGTCATCAAAAACCGTCCGCAATTAACCTCGGCTAAAACACACCTGTTTAGAATTCTGGGCTAAGATATCATCAAACTGTGTCCATAATGCATCGCCCAGTTTCATGTTCAACTTAATGGCACTACATCAACGCAAACTTTAAGACCTGATTATGCAACATCACCAACAGCTAGAGGTTAAGCAAAGCCACAGAGAAGTAATACAAACACCATTCAGAAATAAGACTTCAGCTTCATCCCATGCAGTGGATTTTTAGTAAGCCAGTAAGCACCATAAGTAAAGTAACACAAATTTATACAGCATTTTTAAAAGTAGCACTGCAGTAGCAACTTATTCCTAAGCACTTGTAACTCTAAATTTGAAATAGTCGAGCCAAACAGTTAAATATAATTTAGAATACTAGTGCATACATTGTGTGAATACATCTTAATATTTCAATTTCAGCAGCAAAGGTAACTAAACCAATCACTTGCAATTATTACCTGTGGAGGTGTTATGTGCAGTTGACTTAGCTGTGCTGAAAGATGTGGCAACATTACCGGATCCACCGTTGTGGGGGCATTCATACTTGGATGGAGACTGGCTGGAACAACCTGGAGAAACAATTTACCACAAAATCATTACCATCCATCTTCAAGAACAATATATGTTATCATCAAATGATCATTCACCGTCAGCATGGGGTTTTCATAACTTGTGCTATATACATGTTCACACATCTTCAAGCCAGAGTCCTGTATGAACACTGCAGAGAGAGTGTTGGATTCCTCCTTTCCTCTGACTATCAACAAAATAACTTTGAATGATCTACTTGTACACTTAATCATAACCTAGGTATAATCAAATCACAGAAAAGATGCAAATCTTTCACACTTAATGATTGCCAGCTAGAATAAATATTGAGATCACGACTTTCCTAAATCAGTCACAAAATCATTCTAACCATATTAATTTAGGATCAAATCAGATTTCTTCAGAAATGTAAAAATTATATTTAAAACTATAAAATTTAAATTCAAACAAATTTAATGGCAAACGGGCATCTAAATGTATTAACAGTTACTGTTGTGAAAAGTAAACTCTTGGTGAGTGCATGGACCAAAAAAAGTTTCAAAAAACAAATCAGCTCCAAACTAAATCACAACTCTCCATGATCACTGTCGGCAGCTCTAATAACATTGAAACAACCAAGTAATGACAGCCCTATATTATAACATTAACTGAACTGACACTATTTCTGTGCAGTCAATGATAAAGTAAGACCCAATTCTCCAGAAGTCTTAACCAGAGAGTTTTCAAAAATAAATTTCATATATATATATATATATATATCAATTGGCTATCTACAGAAATATATATGAATTTTTAGGTGGAGATAAAATTTCTTTCAATAACTCTTCCAACTCTCTGTCATAGTTTGAGTCTGATGATGATAAATTAACAAAGAGTCTCTAAAGGCTTATGGAACAACAAAAACAGTCTGGAGTTACTACAATAGTCCCATTGTTCTTTTCTCAAACATCTACGTGGGTCAAGATTATACGACAGATTGAAAGACAATCATTTGACTTAGGTACAAAGTGTAAAGTAAAAAATTGCATTTTTAATTAAAAAATGCAATTTTAACAACTGATCAGTTATCGATTAAATATTTTAATGTAAACAGAATTTTTACACAACAGTCATTATATATATGGATATATATATATAGGTATAAATTAACAAAGACATTATGAGAACAATAATAAGAAAGAGTTACTACAATATACATGCCATCTAACCAAGATTATACTTCTTAGACAATCATTGACTTATACACAGTGTAGTACCATAAAAAAATGTTTACAACTGATCAGTTGATGTTATCATGTAAACAGAACTTGCAGTCCAAGAGAGGTTATTAGGAATCCAGCCTCCCGACGGTAGGTAGCCAAGCTCGCAACAGTAACAAGACCAAGACAAACCAAGAGATCAGAAGTGTCAAGAGATCAAAAGAACACATAACTTGCCGGAAGTTCAAAATCACAATTCACTTTCAAGTTTCCATCAGAAACAATATTTTTGTGCCCGGTGAATGAATGAACAAATAGATGAATTAAATGAAGTTTTTGAAGGCAAGCAAGTGGAAGCAACCGAGACACGATTCATTCAGATTGACTTATAGTCAGAAAAAACCCCAATGCTTATCTAAATATAGATTACTCACCCATTTGGAGCGATAGCAAGATGCTCATAATGTTGATGAAGACCAAGACTCTGCAAAAATAATAACAGAAACACAAATAACATAAAGTGCTTGCACTTGATTCACCAAACTGTCTAAATAATATTAAACAGACATCCCAGCTTCAATTTTAAAGTAAATTTAAATAAAGAATTTCCATAACACAAACTAAAATTTCAAGTTAACAAACTTTATTACTGCATAAACTTTAATGCTGCCTAAATTATGATCCTGATGTAAGTATCAGCTCGTTCTACCCAACTTCTCATAACATTAACTTCACATTGAAGTTGCAAACATGCAGAAATTGAACAGCTCTTAGAATGAGACACTGAACATTTTTCCTATTAACTGGTTCATGGCATCAGCCATTGTAAAATTTTCAAGGATTTTCAGCTGTCATGTGTTACATTTTTTTACTCCACCAGGCCAAGCTAGACACCTGCAGTAAAACTTTGTTATAATGTTCTTAGAAGGTCTGCAAAATTGAGTATGTTTTATCCGAGGTATGTTATACCTGATGCCATCCAATACGGTAGCGCATCACAAGGGACCGTATATTGCGGTACGTTATAACCAAGTATACATTAAAACCAAGTACATTATAACAAAGTTCTACCGTACTTTCAATTTTATTTTCTAATATAAAAAATACTTTTACCAAATGTCATAATAATCAGTGCACTTTTTGCACAATCACAACTACTGAAGAAGCAGTTAAGAAGAACAGAAAGAGTGAAGTCAGTTTTTTTATATTAACACTGATGGAACAATATAATAGCATTTGAATATAGCATAGTGCAACTCTTATTACACATGGAGTTCCTTGCATACATGCACAAGCTTTCAACTAAGTAAAGTAAAATCTCGTGGATTTCTATAGCGCCTTGAAAAGCAGCACAACAGTAGCTGCTTATTCTTAGGCGCTCAGCCCTTCTTAAAATAGCTATGGGAAAGGTATATGATCAGCCAGGCAATAGTCAACACTCAACATCCAAAGGGCAGTGAGGCTAGGTTGTTACAGCTATGGAGAGCATGATTTTAGAAAAAGGAAGGATCTAAGCTTAGACCTGAAGACTTGAGGAGATAACTACAGTGTTAGTCAAAAGAAACTTCTGTTTAGAACTCATATTTCAACAACTTTAGAACCATCTCATGCTTTCCATCCAATTCCTGCCTTTCCACTCACTTCATGTTGCCTGTCAATCCACTGACTATTATGATAATGCTTTTTCTTGCTTCCACCGTCGGCAAACTTCGCAGTCAACTGTTCCTTGCATCCTGTCAGACAACAATCAGAACTTCGGAAGAAAGATCATCGTGAAATTTCTGCGCATCTGATAATTTCCTCTACATTGACAACCTATTAATTTCACTCCATCAAATTATCAATAACAATTCATTCATTTCAACCAAAACAAATTATTCAGCAACAATAATTTCCGATGAGGCTGAAGTAAATGGAAGCCGTTGTGCATGCTCATTGTATTGAATGCATTACATATTCCCCCTTTATTTCCTTAAGCTCACAAGAAACAATGAAAAAATGTTCAGCATCACTGTTAGCCAAGTGAACAACGAATATTGTCAAAGATTTAGACAAAAATTAATTGGTGAAAATTTCAGATACAAAGCTGTTTTTATCATCTACTATGCAGAACAGGCTCCTTGTCTAACCAGTGAACCAGGTGATCTGTAATACAGGATATCTATTCTAAGCAGGAAACAAAGAGCTCACAATATTTTCAGCACTCAACAGCTCATCATAACTGCTGTAATGTGCAAAACAATATGGTCGTTGTGAACCAGAAACCAGGCAAACTATTGTAACCAACTGCTGAACTAAAATTCAATTACAGTAATCCAAATTTACTTGAAATACGTGCCGTGAACTTAAAGAGTACTACAAGGGATAGATAGGTCAATTCATCAAAACATCTAACCTTGAAGCAATTTTCCGTTGAAGGCTTGAATAATCTGCTCGCATTTCTCTTTGCTCTCCATCCTCGCAAATCCCACACCTCGACTGAAGCCGTTGTTGTCCCTCAGGATTCTAGTGGAGATCACGGAGCCATATGGCTCAAACATCTTCTCCAGGTCTGTTTCCGAGATGAAGGCCGGCAGGTTGGCAATGTAAAGATTTGTTGTGTCCTGCTCTTGCTGCTGCAGGACGAAAAAAAGTCCTATATATATATATATATATATATATATATATATATATATATATATATATATATATATATATATAACCAGTATTAACCACCTGTAACTAAAACCAGGACTTTAAATATTCCTGTGTTCATAAATTCCAGTGGCATTTGGTACTAGGAGCAAAGGGCAGATTTCAATCTATTAAATCTATGTCAGGCTGAAATCCAGTGTTACACTGATCCAAAACACAGTCAGCAGGTCTACTGCCACCACAAAATTAAAAATTTCTAGCTCTTAATGTGCCATTGACAAGTGGAGGTGAAATTCACAAATCTTCTGGCAAATCAAACATTGCTGAAATCCTAAAAACCTGTGTCATATGGTAGAGACATTCTCTCAAACAACAATAATAACGACGACAACAACAACCCTCGTGAAAAATTTTACATCATTTTAAGATACAATATTCTATAAAGTTCACAAATAATTACCAGTAAACACTGTATTATTCATTTGTGTGAAAAAAGCATGAAAACATCACAGTATTAACAACGAATAACAAAAGTTTTCTGAACATATCACTCTAATAATTATAAATAGTAAGACGCTCTACTGCAGTTTATTTTCAATTTCACATTCAAGGAAACTGCTGTGACTTTAGACTTTGCCCATCAGAAACAACAATCCAAAGCATGCAGGTTTCAGTTTCAAGGCAAAGGCATAACAGCCAGACCAGCTTCTAAGAATACCAACACTGTGTCTATAGTCATTATTTTAAAAAAGCATTCATGCCTCAAGCTAAGTGAATTCCTGCTGATGCAGCACACAATAAAGACAAAATGCATTACAGAGCTTGCCAAATATCAGTTGCATAATTTGTAATTCCACTGATAACAAATATAAATCAATGACATAACTATGTACATAGTAAATCATACTAACAAATATAAAGCACACACACACACAATTTTAAACATCTATAGTGCCACCTCATAATGCATAGATGCATCAGTCGATGGCACATTGGATCACAATCACAAAATATCCAGGTCAAATCCAGGATATCAAGTCAGACAGCCACACACACACAACCACACACACAACACACACACACACACACACACACACACACACACACAAACACACACAATGCTTTCAATCCACTCAAATTAGAAACTGATAGAAACTGTTAAGCTGACACTTAACAAAGTCCTAGAGTCCTCAAAAGAAGAGAAAAATATTTATACCCAAAAAAACTAAAAGCTGTACAACATCTATCATATATCAGTTTCTAAGCAGCTGCTGCTACCCACCTTAGCCATCTGCGCCTGAACCCCAGCTGCAGCTAAGGCTTTCACGGCTGCTTCTGCTGATTTCTCACAATCGTAGTCAACAAAACCATAACCTTGAAAAAATCAATAGAAGATTCAAAAATCAGAAAACCTCAAGGAAACAAAATCATTTGTCAAAGTCAATTAAATAATTAGAAGAGATGAAAGCTGGCAACAATAAAGTTTTCATCTTTAAGTGCACGCAATGATTACAAACAGGAATGACTGAATGCTGCATTTTCAAAATGCATATACACCAAATCTAGTTTTGAGTTTGGATTCTGAGAGCTACAGTAGAATTTTGCTATAACATATACTCGGTTATAATGCCTCATGTGACGTGCTACCATATTGGATGGTATTAAATAGAACGTACCTTGGATATAATGTACCGGGTACTCAATTTGACAGACTGCTAAGTACACTATAATGAAATTCTACTGTATATACAAGCAACTTAGACAAATCTGTCTTTTGAATGGAAATGCATTGTCTTAGCATTTGGACTTCACCTTTGCATTTTCCCGTTGTTTGATCTATAATAGCCTTGGTTGATATGATTTTCCCATATCTAAAAATTAAAAAAACAATGATAAACAAGAAAGGTGAAAACAGTACAGGTACAAGTTATCAATATGCAGTATGGCAACTCGACCCATTAGAAGAATAAGAATTGTACAATGATAGAACTTATAACCAAAAGACTAACATAAATATTACCAAGAATTATACCTGAGGAAAATGGATTCTAATCCATAAGCATACATACTTCCCCTCTGAGTGGATAACAGATTTCCCCCTATAGCCCAGATACCACAAAAATTTGCCCAAAAACCATCACAAAGTCCTTGAAACCATTGTCATATTTTTCAGACACTTGCATTATGCACTACAATGAATAGAAGCAGTAGTTTCATGTTTTCAGCATCCCACTTGATGGCAACATATACAGAAACACCATCTTCTTTTACAGTTGCTCCATGATAATAGCAATTCCAGGCAGATAGATTTTAGAAAGCAGGTAATGATGTTAACAACATGTGAAAACCAAACAAGTTGTCAAACTGCAAACATTTGCAATTTTGCATCGAAATTAAGCACATGACCATTTTGTTATTCTTCTGTCTGTACAAACTCCTGCATAAACTTAATTATTTGGTACAAATACTTATGATTTGGTGGATACTAGCATTGACCATTACCTACATGATACATCAAACTTTCCCACTGTATTTATATTCATAATTCAAGCACATAAAAATACTGGCATTTGATCACAGGCTGGGAACCTGTCAACACAACTATTCAAGATTCAGTGCAATCATAATTGCAATGCTGTCAACAACAACAACAATTACTGTGTTATTCAGCTCACTTTGCAGTGAGCCACAGATTTTTCACTCTGCCTTTGTAACTACCAATTTCACTTGACTTACACATGGCCATATCTACTGCAATTTAAACCAATTTGGCAACTGCTGCTCAGGCCCGTTATCCTACTGTAGACAATAAAAAAACACTGGGTAAAATTGAAAACAAACTCTGTGTTTACTGCAGTGAAACTCAACAAACAAACAACCCTCGAGGCCACAGCTTGAATCAATTTCTAAGATACCCAGACAACTAAACAACTGGATAGATATAAACTGAAACAATGATCCATATGGCAGTATGACTGGAAGCTGTTGCAATACTAGTTTCCAATGCTCACAAAAGAACTTACTTATAGTCAGATCAGAAAAAAATCACTTCTAGCACAGAGATACACAGAGCCTGCACCAACTGATGATCAAAGAACAAAAGAGGAAGAAGAAAAGAATAGACATTGTTTAAAATCTTGTTTTCTTCACATAACTCAAAGTGTCTTCAGTCTAAACTCATTCTGCGGTCTCTAACAAGACCAATAACACGGAAGCAAACACATGGCCAAGAACCCGAACAAATGAATGAATAAACAAACGAATAAAAGCATTGAGCATTAGCATACCCAAGGCTTCAACTACCGGTACACAGTCCTCCAACTGCTTCCAAACATTTTCTGAAAGACCAAATCTTCAACTACACCAAATCAGTGACCTATCTATACAGTACACACACACACCCACCAACACCCACCCACACACACACACACACACGAAAACATAACCTAGTGTTTGGCACATATATTCAGAAATTAAGGTGTGGACATGAGACAACTCACTGTTGGCAGAGATTGACCAGGTCTTTGTCATTTGTGTCAGGTTTTAGGCCTCGGATGTACAGGTTCGTTTTGCTTAGCTGTTCGCCATTGCAGCTACTGGAATTCGAGTTGCCATAACTCTGTTGTGCGGAGGACTGCACCCGACTTCCTGTACTCTGAGAATTCGACCCATTTGCTGTCCCTGTAGTTGGACTTCCGGTAGGCATCCTAATGCCAGTGTTGTTGTTGTTGACTGTGTTAATAAGACGGTCGTAGGTTGTCAGTGCCTGCACAACAGTCAACACACAATTATTTAACCTGTTGCTGTTGTTGTAAAGTTACGATCCGCTACTATTCTGGCAAACTACCGGTAAAACAAAGAAATCAGTCGACATCCGAGAAATACAAATCACACAATTGACAGAAACCTTTGTTGAAAGCTTAGTTTCTACTAGGGCTGCGCTAACTGAGTAGTTTAGGAGTAGTTTAGGAGTCGAGTAGGATTCGGTAGCTTAGCGAGTACTCGAGTAAAACCGGAAATACATGATTTGCAAACGTTACACGTCACATAATGCTTATTATTTGCCTCATGGCCCTCATTTAACCAAGGCAGAACATTAGATACAGTTACATGTCAATTTTTCGGATATTCAAGCGTTTTCAAATTTAGTATAACAGAAGTTACAGGCCAAATTTTAATGGTTTGGTTATTCTTTATTTATCTATTCTATCCTTTGTTTAGTTATTCTATGCGAGTACTTGACTCCAAAAAAATTACTCGACTCCAATTTGGAGTCGAGTACTCGCGTTACTTGAGTTACTCGGCGCAGCCCTAGTTTCTACCATGAATGTAATGCAATGTAATGTAAACATTTGTATAGTGCATCTTATATTTCCACTCAGAGATGCTACCAGCTTTGGAGTCATTAGAAGAAACAGCGAGACTTCAGTAATACAAAAAAGTCTGAAATTAACAACAGGTCAGCACACCAGGGCTAAAATTAAAAGACACCTCACATTCAAAAACATAAAATTCAAATATATTCAGTATCTTATCAATTTTTACCCCAGTTTAAATTTACATAACAGAGGGACATCCATGCTTCCTACAGCAGTTAGTTGAAAGTATGAAACACGAAAGAGTGAAAGAGAAAGCTGACAAGGAGTATTCTAACATAAGTTACATATTTGAATGCCCAATATTGTCCATACACCTCAGGTCCTCTTGGTTGGCTCAACAAAGATCATAGAATTACCGGTATAATATACTGGGTAATAAGAGTAAACTGTCTGTCTGTATTTTATGTTCTTGAAAACATTCAGATGTTTAAGAACAAATATATATATATATATATATATATATATATACACATATATATAGTGATCATATGATGGACTCCCGGCATGATTCTGAATAGAATAACTACACAAAGAAGCCATGATTGCTATTTAAAAATAAAAATGCATTTAGTCTAACCCTATCAAACATAAAACAAAAGCTAACCGTCAAACAGCTCACAAGTGAAAGATGCTAAAAGCCAAAATGCCATTACCTATATCAAATATAACAGAGTAACTAAATCTGTGTTAATCTTTCCAACAGCCAGGCAGCCAAGATTAGGTTTCAGCATACTTCTTCACCACTGGCAGTTCACACAAGCAAAAAGTCCATTATTTTCAAACCCAAGGTAGAGGAAAAAGAGAAATCAAGCTATCTTTCAGTCATTGACGCTCCTCCCTTCCCATTTTCTCTCACTGTCTAATCTCTCTGAGACTTCTCCAATCTCTATCATCTAAAGTTTTCAGATGAAGAGTGAAATTGCTTATAATTATAGTCAGTATTAGTCACAACTCCTTGTTGGATTGGAGCAGTTTTTAAAAAAATCCTTTGCATAAATCTTGCAGATAAACATAAGATCAAAGTATTTATTACTAACTATATAAATATTTATAAATATAAAATCAACTAAATACAAAAGAAATGTACTGGGAATACTAGTCTAAGTCAAAATGCCTTGGGCAAATGAACTAATGTACTGCTGGTTTGTAATCCACAAAACCAGAATAGACCCCTAAATGGCAAAGAGCAAGGAAAAAACAAAACATCCACCCCAAAAAATTATGATTAATTTACTTACCACAATGGAGAGAGACAGAGAGAGAGAGAGAGAGAGAGAGAGAGAGAGAGAGAGAGAGAGAGAGAGAGAGAGAGACAGACAGACAGACAGACAGACAGACAGACAGACAGACAGACAGACAGACAGACAGACAGACAGACAGACAGACAGACAGACAGACAGACTGACAGAGACCAATGCAGTGTCTATATAAAGAGTGATAGGCATAGTATACTTAACCACAGACCCAATTAAGTTCTTTGGTATCCGGTTGCAAAGAGCAATCATTAAAGACTCTAATAATGTCAACTTGACCAGGCAGCAGCTATTGATAAGCATAGCTTCAATACAAATGAACTGACAATATCCTAGATGCACCAGGATCCAGCATGAAAAGACCTCCGTCAGAGGCAATATGTTTGAATGATAAATTTACTTGGTATCATTTGGGTTCCAGGCAATTACCAACTCAAGAAAACATAGCAGCATATATATGTACTCTCTCTCTCTCTCTCTCTCTCTCTCTCTCTCTCTCTCTCTCTCTCTCTCTCTCTCTCTCTCTCTCTCACACACACACACACAAGAGAAAGAGAAATACATTTTATAATATTACATTTTATAGCACATAATTATTACATAAAATACCACAAATTGAGGCAGAATGTCGAAGGAACTGATTCAAAAATCGTCCGGCCCCTAAGGCCAGCTCAGTCTTCACTCGCCAGATGGCTGTGACAACTGGGTAGCGCCCTGAGCTGTGAAGTAAACAGGCGCTTGACACTAGAACACTGATCCTCTCTATCAAGAGATCATGCAGTTCAGCTGGCGGATCATACAAGATATAAACTGAACAAATATTACAATTAAAAATGCCACAGCACCAACTTTTCGATAAGCAAACTTTGGCTCCAGACATTCCAAATAAGAGAGATGGCTTGTAACTGGAGAGCTGCCCTTACACTATGCAAACACTATCCTTCAACACATATGCTGCTCCATAGGCTCAAAGTCCATGGGTGGACTGACGGGTTAGGGCCGTTAGGCCATCAACTTTTAAATGTTGTTTTCTTTAAACATGCTGATTTGTCTAAACACTACACTGGCATTAGGCATTAGCCATTACTAATGACAAACATTACTGGTAATAATTAATTTAAGATAGTGGCTTTAATCATAGACTCTGAAATTATCTATGAGTCTCTACACAGTTTAAAGAATGAAAATAGGCCTACCACTTTTCACATAATGCTGAGAAGTTTAATTTTTCAAAAATGAAAATCATAGCAAATATTGAAATATCTTGAAATGAGTTCAATATTTACAAGTTCATCATCATATGTTTGGGATCTGATGAAAAGTTATTCTATGCCTGTACTATTGTATGGCACTGCAGCTACCAGGCCAGATAAGTGTACCGGTACTTCTAATGCATTCCATGGACTAATCCAATTAACTGTCTGTACTGTTTTTCAAACAAATGAAAAAGTAAATGTTGACAGTTTTTAAGAATGATGCCAGAACTTAATTCTATGCATGACGCTGTCTATTGCTATCAAACAGCTTTTGTGACAAAATACTTAAGAAAATCGCTGTACTTTGCTAAATGTATCGTGCATGTTTGCCTGTCATCTGAATTATGAACACTTTGCATTATGTCTTTATCTAGGTTTTATTGTTAGTAAGTATGCTGTGTTTCTTAACACAAATAACAGATTACCAGTATTACTATTCACGTTCATTCAATCAGCCTGGATGCACAACATTTACTATTAAATTAACTCACTTAGACGATACCACTTCAACTCTTGCCTAAATCTATTTTTATCAACTTTAGAGAGTGAAATCATAAACTAGAGGCCTCAAGTGGCGCAAATATATAAAGGAAAAAAATCGAAGAGAAGAGGTTTCTGCTGAGTGTTTTTGCCCCTTCCTCCGTACTCCATGCGAATGTCTGCCCACATATCAGCAAAAATCAAGAAGATGCTATGGTTAACCCAAACGAATGTCTGACAGCTTAATGCTTCAAGATAAAAAGGCTATCACATTAGTTTTCAAAACTCATTTGGAGAATTCTGAATCACATAAGCCAATGGAACAGTGAGGCACAGTGCAAGCCACTTTTAAATTACAAATCTATGCAATCAATGATTAAACTGAGCTCATCATCATCATCATCATCAATCATCATCATCATAATCATCATCATCATCATCATCATCATAAGATGATTTATATAGCACCATGGGAAAAAGAAGGTCAAAGGCTTATATTTGATCTCATTAGCTGCTTAGTGGGAACTATCACTGCTGTCCTGATTTTAGGATATCCAATCAATCAATCAATCAATTAATCAATTACATTAATCAAAAGAACTTATACAGACTAATGTAATTGTAGCAATAAATCAGGCATCATTTGACTGTTGCTGAAGGAAAATTCAACTCCAATCACATACAAGAAGAATTTTTAAAAACACAGGAAGACTGAGAAAAAGAGGAAGAAAATAGAGAATAATGAGGAAGAGATGAAAGAGATGAAGAAAAGAAGTTGAATATGATTGCAACAGGAAAGTTCTAGCTGGAAGATCCACAGTGGCACAGTATCTCAGATATCCTAAAATCAGGATAGCAGTGATAGTTCCTAACTTCCTACTAAGCAGTTAATGAGATCAAATATAAGCCATTGACCTTTTTTTTTCCATGGTGCTATATAAATCATCTTGATGATGATGATGATGATGATGATAATAATAATAATAATAATAATAATAATAATAATAATAATAATAATAATAATCCAGAATGGCCAGCTACTGGTACTCTGTACAGCCCCACAAGCATCCAGATGCCTCCAGGATAGAGGGCAATGATCCACAGAGGCTGTTGGCTTACTTTATCAAGCACATGAAACTATGGTACTTTAGCCAATATATTCCCCATAGGCATTGCAAATGTATAAAAAATTTTTAAAAAGGTGAAAACGCGTTTTTTCGGAAATATAAAAAATTTAAAAATCGTTGAAAAAACGTTCATTTACTTTTACAGCCATCACAAAAATTAACGTGTTAATTTGTTTACTGTGGCGGTGTAATTAGTTTATAAATGAAGAAAAGCAAAACAACGAGAAACACTCATTAGTAAAGCAGAAAACGCTAAGTGTAGGCCTATTTACTTATTGTGACAATTTGTTAATAGCTTTTTTGAATAAATATTAATAACCTTGTCCTGGCGTCAAATTAATAAGCTCCTCTAAAAATCATAGACAGTCAAGACACGAAGCAATCATCTTAAGTTTAAAGTAAACGTATCACCTTCAAAGCCTGTTTAAACTCATATTCTAAGGAATTCTAAGCAACTGCCAATAATGTTTTAAAATATACCGCAATTTTTCTTATAAATTTCGTACAATTTACAACAAAAAGAGAATTCAGCTCAACATGGTTCATATTTCAACTTTTCAACATTGCCGAGTTTTGGCGCTAAACATCACATAATTTAAATTGTGTAGCGCCTTGATTAATATTTGAAATAATGGAAATACCATATTGCAAAACAGTGGTTGAAAAATGCAATAAAATAAAAAACACAAAAAACGTAAAAAACACTCTTTTTGTTGGAGAGAGAAAAAAACGTAAAAAACGTTTTGCAACATCTGTGATATTCTCCTTTTCACATAGCACTGTCCTTCCAATTTCTCTTCTGCATCAGTTCTAAACGCCAACATTAGCCCATGCAATACAGCACAAGGATATAGACTATGAAACAAAGCCATGCTATGAAGTGGCAACAATTTAGACCAAGACATCCAAACACATGCCCAACTCATTCCGTTGGCTAATGGGGAAGCCAGTATATTTGAAAGTAAAAGCCAGGGCATCAATTTCCAATGTCAACATTTGAGTTTGATTGGATTTTGTTTTCCCAGCCAACATAGCTCTAGCTAACTGCTCAAGAGAAAGCTGTTGTGAATTAAATCTGGTCTGGTTAGACAATTAACTGCCGAAATACCAACAGATAATAATAATACACACAGAAACAGTAATAATAAAATACACAGCACACACACAAACACACACACACACACACCAAGCATAAACATTGCAAGCTACAGTTAAACTGTGAGATTTTGTGCTTACTTCAAAAACTTAGGATTTATTATTGAGTGGATAGAAGCAGCAATAGAACTAAGTCTATCCAACCAGCAGACAACAACAAATTGTAATTACTATGTATTGTATATTTTCATATACAGTACCCACAGCCTAAGAAACCAACTACAGAAGTATACCAGTATTACCAGTACAGTGAAAGTTCAGACAAAGAGGAACTCTATTACCCATCCATTTCCATCCCTCTATAGCTCATGAAGGCCTTGCCTAGGCAACAGGCCCAGTGCCTTAACTATACAAGTCACCACAGGTAAGTGAATAAGGAAATAAGGTGTGTGGACATCATTTACAGGCTGGTGCAATGTTCCTTCACATTGAAAGTAACATTCTAAGGAGAATCATTTGTCAAACATTAATTCTAGGAAAGAACTTTCAGGCTAACCGAAACACAATGGTGGCTCAGATTTGGCCCGCGGACCAGGGTTTGCAGATTGCTGATCAATCTAAAAGAGTATAAAATTTAAGCAAAAGAAATCAAGTCAAACAACAAGCACTCATATGACTTAGATTGGTCATAGAGTACATGAGACAACACATGAGCCGAACCGAGCAGATTATGACACATGAGAAGTGTGCATGTTAAGCCCTGACAATAAGCGTGATCGATAACGGGATGTAAAACGAAAACCAACATAATTTATACATTATCACATGTCTATGATATGAATTACAATTCAAACAGTCATATAATTCAGAAAGTTACTTCACCATAATCTTTTTTTCAAAGTACAATTTGATAAAGAACTTTAAGTTACATTGGAAACTTACAGTAGGCAGGCAATTTCATAATATTTACCAGTACAGATGAACTTGTGGTCCATATGAGCCTAAGGAGAAATTACTGGTACTATTTAAATGCAAGTAATGGGCAGGGAGATGGCAGATTGGTAACATGCTAGAACAGCATGCTGACAAACGGGTTCAACTCCTGCAGGAGCCACTAAGGTCGAAACAGCCTCATTCACTAGAGAGCGGTGGTAAATGATTAGCACAGCTTTGGCTGCAAAAGGTAAAACACAGGTTTGGAGAAAGCAATGGCAAACTATTCTAGATTAATGGTGCAAGCCACCTGCGTGGTTGCTTGCCTGAAACAGGAGATCAACAACGCTGGCCCAACGCTCAAACTCAAGTATGGACAAACCTTTACCTTTTAATCCACTGCAAGAGTAAGTAATGTCCACATTAGGGAAATGACTTGTAGTGGAGAGGAGGCAACTGAGGACAGGATGAGATGATGAATCAGCTATTCTGAAATGCCATAACAACTCACTCAGACCATCTATTTCCAACATGGCATTTCCACAGCTCTGTTTAACAGCAGGAACACAAACTCCTCAAGTGGCAGTTAGGAACATATATACACACACAGAAGAGTGAAACACAATCAGGGCGACTTGGATTCATGTCACCCTCAAAAAGAAATGTTACTACCAGAAGGTGGACATACCAGGTGGGTATTGGGGAGAGGTGCTTCCTCCTAGACTCAAACTTCTGATGGTCAGCAGACTGTGTTAAATGAGGGTTCATGCTCACATTGCACACTAATCAAATTTAATTGGCCTACTTGGGATGAGTGGACCCTATCCTCTGTTCCCTCATTTGAGTACCGGTACAGTACCTTTATCAGCATGTCTAATCTCATATTCCAGCCGGTTTCTTAAGAGGGGATCAAATATAAAACTTCAGAGGTTTCCTACTGAGAATCTCAAAAGTTCCAACAAAACACATCAATACCGACATTCCATGATATTGTCTTACCCATATCCAAACACAATATATGGATTAACATGCCTGTTTTTGTATCTTTTCTTTCCAGACGATAAGTCTGACTATCTGATATCTGATATATCAAGCAAAGAGGACTATGGAAGTGGATTTGCCATCAACTATGGGCTGACTGAGAAGACAGAAAAATTACTAAGGTACAAAGTTAACAATTCAGACATATACAACAACAAACACATCCCAGACAAGATTAGGACGTCTGATTTTAAACAAAACTGTCAACATCATCATAGTACCATAGGGCTAGAAGTCTATGGACAGAAAAAAGCTAAGCACAACTCTGCAATCTGATGTAATTCACATCAAGGCCACTAGCACCACAGAAACTCTGAGCTTTGAAACGTATGCACTCATGCCTTGGGGCAAACAATGAGTCTAAACACCACAGACGCAAAGTCAGAATAAATCATTCAATTCCAAACCGTCTTGGCATCACAAAATCATCTGATAAACAGCACACAAATCTGTACAAACTGCAAACACTTAGGCAATATTTCAAATTTGTCAACATTTACCCCGGTACTCTCAATACCCATAGGTATATTGTCTCAAATAGAGTGACCCGGTAACGGTTACCACGGATTTTCCACGGTAATGATGACAATTTGGCCAAAAAGTGTGATATTACCGCAGTAACTGGTTCTTGTCATGCGGTAATACAGCTGGGATGGGGGACATTTACTACGGTAATACTGCGGTAACGGTATCAGCATTATCAATGCGATAATAATAATATTGATGCTGCCATGAAGGCATTCTTGCTTTTCTGCATGTAGAGTATTTAGTGACCCAGTAGGTTATTCGTTAAGTAGGTATGGGTGGAATTAATACACGGCGCTAGATCAGTCGACTGACGTAGCAATGTGCCGGAAGTACTGCCTAGTACATCCTTTTCCTGTGTCCCTTTTAACTTGTACTATCCTGGGCACGTGTCTTGCTATTTTTCATCACTCGAAGTTATAAATTTAAAAATGCAACATCGATAAATTGATTAAAAGTAAAAGTTAGTGAATATCTTTCCAAAAATATAACAGAGTGAGTGATGTGTGGCTACAAAAATGTTGCGCAATGGAGAACTGCCGCTCTCGGCTGAGTGTTCATGCTGTCGTCAATCTTTTTTTCATGGACTTAAACTCTAATTATATTACCATTTAACAGTCAAAAACATAATGTTATAATTTAGAACAGGGGTGTCAAAACCTAGGCCCGCGGGCCAAGTTTGGCCCGCGGGCTAATTTTATTTGGCCTGCGAAAATATAAATGTTTAAAAATTTTTATTAAAAGTTTATGTGTGAAATTGTCTTGATGTAAAATCTTGTTTGGCTTCAGAAATTGGTTTCGTGCAGAATATTTTTGGATTTTAAAAATTGCTTTGACATAGAATCGTACATCCTGTGTTTTTCAGGCGTGACAAATAAATGGAAGAGCTTAAATCTTTTTTTTGTTTTGAGTTTCGTTGGTGATGTTGACTGAACCATAATATCGACTCGCTACATCAACAACGGGAGATTACTACAGTTGCATAGACAACAAAAATATTATGAAATCGATTCCCTGTTTGACATTAGTCTATGGAAGGACTATTGCTACAATCTTTTTTTTTAATTTTACAGTAGATATTCAAAAATTCAGAGGAGTTTGAAACAAATTAAAACCACATTTTCTTGTGTCCCCATCTTTAAGGGGTCAAATCATTCCAGGATTATCGATATATTCCATCTCAATTTTATTCTAGAGCGTTCAAAATGCCACAAAATGGTGAGCCTATGGAAGGACTATTGTTACAGCAAGCTGTAGATATGCAAAAATTCAGGAGTTTGAAACGAGTTAAAACCACATTTTCTTGTGTCCCCATCTTTAATGCACAAAATAATTCTGGGATTGTCAATATATTCCATCTCAATTTTATTCTAGAGCATTCGAAATGCCACAAAATGGTGAGCCTTTGGACGGACTAAATATTGTTAAAGCTGGCTATATGCAAAAATTCAGAGGAGCGATGAAACGAATTAAAACTACATTTTTGTTTGCTTCCATCTTCATTGTGTCAAATCGTTCAAGAATTATCAATATATTCTGTTGCAATTTTATTCTAGGGAGTTTGAAATGCAAAAAAGGGCGAGCCATTTCAAACCACACAATCTATTCTTCGTGAAATGGTCAAAATATATACGTGTACTTATATTCAATATATGCAGCCATATACTCATCTAGCATACTTGCGTTAGTTAGCAAAACCCTCGGTAAATTTGAGAGTAGCTTTGGCTGCAGGTTTAAGACCAGACATTGCTAAACTAGTGAAAAATAAGCAATGTCACGTCTCATCAGCTTCCCCACCTACATCGGCCATCATCTAACTTTATATGTTTTCAAGTTGATCTTTAGTTCTTCGCCATTATCAGAGTTTGAAATGTAACTGCTTCTGTTAGGCAAGACTAGAATACGGTTTGTCATATACTGTATACAGTGTATAGTTACAACAATAGGTTGTAATCAAATCAATGTAAATAATGTAATGAGTATATGGCTATTTAATGTTTTCGTCATTTTACTTCAGATTTTTAGATAGCTCAGTTTTGGAATATAATATTGACAAGCATTTATGCATTTGGCCCGTGAGGACAAGAAAGACATGTCATTTGGCCCACTGCCCAAAAAGTTTTGACACCTCTGATTTAGAAGCAAATATGTAGTAGCATATTATGATACCGGTAAGTGTTTTTCTTAATTTATGTTATTGGCTTACTGCTGGAGACAATGAGGAGACGGAAAAGGCTGGTGTGGAGATGGGGAGGGGACAAATGCCATGGGGATGGGGCGGGAATGGGAAGAAGTAATGCGGGGATGGGGAGAAATGTTTGGGTGGGGATGGGGATGGAGATGGGGACAAAAAAATTTGTCCCCGTGTCATTCTCTAGCCTCAAAGTTCCTTGAATGCTGTACAAGATGACTGTGGAGACCAGATGCAACACTGACACATTTAATTAAGCACAGACATTAATTAAGCCAATAAAACTAAACTAATCAAGCCAATAAAGCTATCAAAATTCATCAGGCCAATGAAAGTCAGAAAGTTTTATCAGAAACCAACACTTGACTTAAAACTTAATTCAGTTGTAATTTCAAAAATTCCATTCTAAAGCCCAGACTTCCAAGTTATTTAACACCAATAAAGAAGTATCAAAAATTAAGCCCCCAATGTTAAACCGTCAACACATGAAACTCTTTAATTAACACTGCCCAACAACAATACAACAACAACAACAACAACAACAACATGCAAGGTATAGCATCCCGGTCAATATCAAGACTTAATTTTGTGGATGCTTCACAGAAAAAATTCCATAATCATAACTACATTTGTTGCCGGAAGCATTTTGCCAATACAGCTTGCACAGCGCCATTTGTTGCAGTCTGATCAGACAAAAAAGCGCCTCTTGATGGCTAATGGCTATAGGACTTTGCCTTGCAGCAATAACAACCTACTGTGGACCAGTCCTCAAAACTCTCCTATAACCGCCAGTTATTTTATGAAAGCTCGGGTATTGATTTAACCAGTAGCAGCTGGCTTCAAATGACTTTGGCCAAACTACCGGTACTTCTTACTGTTCACATCCACAGGCATAATATATTTACAAACTTAATCTTTAGCTGAAGTCAATTGTTGCCATTAAACGAGTCTACAAGCTCCAATGATTGCCTTACCACGGTATATAACCACGGTAACGGGTTCTTGTCATGCGGTAATACCACGGTAATGGTATAGGCAATTTTATGAAACATAAAAACATCTCCTGATGTTAAAATTTAGGGTAGTACAACTGTATCTGGGTAGCACAACTGTATTAGGGTAGCACAACTGTATCTAACCCAATAAAATAAATTCAAGTGTTAAACGAAGCTAAACATAGAGACCACAGCGAAATCAATGGTTTCAGGCAAAGTTTAAGCCAACCTCTCTTGCATGGCCCTCACCCCATCCCTAGCCCTTCTTGGAAGACAATACCACACAAAGGACCGTAACACT
The DNA here is from genome assembly GCA_018105865.1 of Metaphire vulgaris. Taxonomy (NCBI): domain Eukaryota; kingdom Metazoa; phylum Annelida; class Clitellata; order Crassiclitellata; family Megascolecidae; genus Metaphire; species Metaphire vulgaris. The sequence goes on along the minus strand of CM030847.1, from coordinate 5,732,618 downwards.
TAAAAATATAGTAACACTTAAAAATAACATCTTCAGCTCTTCATAAACCCATGCAACAAAACAGTTTTCAGCCAGTTCAGTAGTCAAGAAAAAGTTTTAAGACAAGCAAGTGTTAAGTGCAAAAATTACTGATTATAATACTTTTGGGAAGCAAACTTCAACAAGTCAGAAATGCCCATTTGCAAACTTCCTTACACTGTATTTTAAAACACACACGCGCCACGCGCACACACACACACACATCCTCAATTTATGGCGTTAAAGCGTCACTCTCCATATGGCCGCCATCTGTAAACTCATCAAGAACGTAAACAAAAGGATTGAAAATATACCGCCATAATAAACCAATTCACAGCAAACGCCCCTGCAGCTTCTCCTCACTTACACGCGGCCCGGGAAGACGCAGCGAGGGCGGCGGTCGCAGTGGGCGGCGGCCGTGGCTGGGCAACGAGGGCGGCGGCCCAGCGACCGTCCGGCGCCCAGCACCGAATTCGCAAATCTGCAAGTGATGAAATTTCACAGGCACACAAACTCCAATCATTTTCACACACACGCACACACACATTTTGCATTTTATCATCTTAATATTTGTTTTGCTAGTTTCCTAGTTTCTACTTTATTTTTAGAAGCTGTTTACTGGATTTTTAAGTTTCTGGACATGCAATTTGCAGCTCTTAAGTTAAAACATTGACAACATTAACGGTTCACATTTGAGCGTAGATAAATGCTATTACTTGATAAGATTTTACCAGTTATCAAAGTTTAAGTTGTGTTTGCATTCTCTGCACTCGTCTGACAATCAGGTCCAAAAAAGAGTTTATCATTACTGAAGGCTGGCAATGGCTAAAGGTCATTAGATTTCCAGCATCACCAGTACAGAGAGCAGCAACCAGGAGAAGCTTCAGACGCCTGCTAAGTTCTAATGCATTGACCTATATAGGCCTATCTGTACAAAAGGCTAGAGGCAATGCAACCCAGGGATCCTAGGACTATCTTATATCACATGCAGGCACATATTGACCACAGCAGTGTGATACAGCTTCAGTGGGAGGCCGCTCTAAGAGGAAATGCCATTAAAGAAATAACCCAATGGTTAAGAGTTGCAAGTCCTCTTTCACAGACTACTGGAAAAAATGTGTTTCTGCTACTCCAGTTCCTCCTTTTCCCACACAGGATGCTCTCCTTTACCTAGGTGTCTTAAATTCAGACAGCTGCCAATCACTGCCCCCTTCCTCTTCATTTATTCTAAATGCCACATCCTATCTCCATTCTGTCTGAGAGAAAAACCAAACATCAAGAATGACACCCACTAAAGCTTAGAATTCTATGATTGATTGATTTTGTGGGAGAGACCCCTAGCCATCTTCCAAGTGGCAACCATCAACGTTATTATTTACACTCAATGTCAATCAGCATGTGACTCAACTAGACATCAAAAACTCAGTCTGTGAGCCCTTGGTTTAGTCCATCACTTTAGTCTTAGACAGATCTAAAGGAAAGTACATTTAACAACAACAATCAATCAATTAATCAATCAAAGTTACAATCAATCAGCTGTTCTTTTAGAATGTGAATGACTATTTTAAACTTATATAAGACCATTGCAACAGGTACCACAGGCCTTTCTTTGTCTCTGTTCAACTACTACTACTACTACTGCCACTTAGTAAGAAATGAAAGGTACAACACAAAAGAGGAACAAAGTATGTATACATGTCCTCATTCAACACTGTTACCACAATGTGCCACAACTACTACATAATGCTAACACACCATGAAAAGAGAATAATTTGGTTGTAAATATTATTATACAGAGCTTGTATTTACATTTTTAAATAATGTGCACACAAATGAAAATATACATATTAAAATACACAGTTCTGTCACTGAAAATGTTACAAAAATTTGTGATTATTTGTGACTGTATGCTAAATATAAACAGTGTGTGTCTGAGAGTAATACAATGCAATACCTATTTCTATATTTAAAAAGGGTAGTCCTGTACTAAAACAAGCGTAGGGTTTCCAGCGCTGATCTCCGGTACTAGACATGCAGCAATGCAGTTGACTTATGCCATTAATCTAAAGCAGGTTGCCAACCTGCCATGACTTTCTCTGGACCTGCGTTTCACCTCGCAGCTTAGCACTGCTACCAATTTATCGATGCCTAAGCGATGAATGGCTTGGTTGGTCGCCTGCACCATGACTAGATCCCGAGGTGGTCACCCATCCAAGTACTAACCGCACTTGACGTTGCTTAACTGTGGTGTTCTGACAAGAACCGGTCGCACAACACCAAATAGGCAGGGTGTTTCTATATTACTGTAGTTATATTAATAAATTGCTATGAAATGATGGCATTGTTGCATCACTAAATCAACCTCCTGGACTTGGCATCAAACAGAAGGTAGATTGAATGTATATGTCATTTATGTTAAGTCTGATTAATTATTCACAAACTGTAAACCAATATAAAAGTAATTCAGGTGTACCGGTAAATGGTGTATAAGTGATATAAATGGTTTCTGGTTCTACAGAAATCTATGCATTTTAATTTACCATCAAGGTAAATAGATGATCTAGCAAAACTTAGCTACCGGTATTCTATGCCTCCTAATGAGGTATGCAGTCATTCACTATCACCAAATTGAACAGTCCTTGCATTGTCACATGAAGTTTTTTTTGGTAAAAATTGTCACAGTAAGACATCAATCACTTATAGGTTCCTTCTGATGATCAGGTGTAAGCAAACACACAATTCAAAAGATGTACAAAAGGAAGGGTCCCCAATGTTAGTATGGCATTTCACACTTGAACAATCTCTCTCTTCCCACCCACAGCATATTATCCACCTGTGCCACAAAAAGATTTACAATTTACTGATGTTCATTCATCATGCACATGATGGGCACACCTTAAAAAACCAAAGGGTGTGTTGTACAGAGGACAGTCAAACATTAACTAAGTCAAGCAAAAGGCTTGGTCTGTAAATACACTACAAGACATGATGGGGCTTGTCTGGCTACAGCTTAGAACTGATTGATCACCATATAGCTAACTGAAAATGAACCACATGGCATATCATCATTTTCTATTACTGTATTACCATGACATGTAAAATTCTATATTTTTAATAGGCAAAAGCAACATTGCCATTAAGTAAATGTGGGGCCAAAACCATAGAAAATATTGGCATTTAAAACAAACAAAGTATTGCAAGAGTTCTTACACAAAGATTAAACCTGATGCAGTAGTTAACTTGCAAGCAATAATAAGGCTTAAACTGATTATCAGACTCTTGCTACATGTATATCATTAACAACAATAGTTCCAGCGGCAACATCAACAACAACAACAACAATAACAACAAAATCAGCACGCTTAAATCTATTTGCATCCTCCATAGATAACTTAGTATCACAGGAAACTTCGGCTCATCATATCACATTTGAAGTGATGCCAAGTGGAGGTTGTGAAATGAGTTGATGATAACAAGATTATCACATAAAGAACAATGCCATATTAAGAGAAGTGGCTTGATTCATAGATGGTCTGAATGCAAATAATTCTCCATATTGTTGGATCAAATTTTTAAAAATCGTATACTAACAATGGCTTAAATATTAGAAATTTCGTGAAGTACCGGCAACACTCCAAAGCCTAAAACATGCCATCTTGCTGGCAAAATTAGGCAGAAAACATGTATAAAATAAAACAAATATTTCCTACTCAATAACCAAATCTGGCACAGATCAAAAAACGCAAAACAAAACTGTTTTACATTTCAATAGTGTACTGAAGAAATCTAAGACAATCACAAATCCCTGCCTCGAGACATCTCTGGGTCACAATCGACAGAATAACATCCAACCACCAAATGTACTCTGGAACAAAAACACTGCACACAGGAAATGCCGAAGAAGCAAGCGAGAGCTTGTTACACAGTATCAGCAAACAACAGGGACCAAGACCGAAAAGAAAAAATGGATAAAAACCGACATCGGCATCTCATAACAGAACCACAAACGAATGGAGAAGCAAACAGGAAAAGTCTGACCACCAGATTCTAAAATAGCTCACACTCAAGGCCAGCGCAGAAGAACTCAATTGGAAGATCAGATGGTAAATCCTTTAAGAAGAGCCCAGATAAAAAGGAGTCTCAATAAAAATCACTCAAGAGGCCGTCCATAAATCCGTCCTTATGTACAACTATCTCAGTGGTGCAGAGACCATAACTCAAAGAGGCTCAGGATTCAAACCAGAAGCTAGGATCACCCCCCAAGGAATAAAGAGCCAAGATAAACTGAGGACGACGTAAAACTTTAACTTTAACTTTTACTTTAACTTTTACTATCCACATTGGGTTAATACAGTGGATCCCACTTAATCGCATACCGCTTAATTGCATAACAACATAAAACCCAAACCAGTGTTTTGTGTGTACAATTAATTACCAGACGTCCCTGCTATTCGCATAGCCCAGTTAATCGCATAAGCAAGGCTTGCACAGCACCTATGCAATTAAGCAGGTTTCACTGTAATCTCAGATCAATATTCTCAGAGCTCTTATTTAGTCTTTAGCTTCTGATTTGTTACTGCTGTTCAAACCTGTTGTCTCTAGTCTATTACATACTATGAATTTGACTGGTCAAAATAAAGTGGTAAGTGCTTCATGTAATATTATAATTATTGTAAAATGGCAATTTTATGAAACACGAAAACATTTCCTATGTCAAAATTTAGTGTGGCACAACTGTATCTGGGTAAGACCCAATTATTTTGTGTCTACACACACACACACACACACACACACACACACACACACACACACACACACACACACTGCACCACCACAGAATTGATAAACCATTTCCGTCCTCAACGCCCCTATCCTGTCTTAATTAAAACATTGAATTTTAATTGCTGTAGATTGGTCCTTTCTGAATGATTCTTCCCATCACTTACTTCCTATTTCCGCTTGTTTTTTCTGCAAGCAATGCTAGGTTTAATTATCATTATTGTAGCCATGAGGGGACACAGTAGCCAACAGCTCCCATAAGAAGTTTAAAATAGAAGTTTTATCAGCAAAAGATAACAGCAAACTGAAAACAAATTATCACTAAAATTTATGTGCAGGTGCTGCAACCAAGAGGCAAAGATAAACATAGCATTCACCATCAATAATTACTCAACTTCATCAATAACCATGGTACCTGCCTTTGTCGTCATTATATAATGAAGACAATGCATCAGCATTTGGTTGTCTGAAGCCATCTTCACAGTAGTTCCCTCCCATCATGTGCCCTGTGCTTTAATGCCAATTGTTTACATTGCCAATGGTGACTTATTCTCCGAGCGGCCCAGTGTTTCATTTGCGGGGGTTGGGGGTTGGCGGGGAGAGGACTGTTAAGCCTTCATTGATCCATCAAGAACGAACTCCCAGTCACAGTCCACAATTGTGAAGTGGGTGTAGTCCACTCCCTGCTCTTAAAAATTCAGAACCCTGTTGTGGCCTTCCTTTATTGTTGGAACCATCCGTTATTCTCGGCATAATACCAGTACATACTCAAGGAATTTCCTCAGTTTCACTTTTGCATTGCTATTGTAAAGGTCCTTCTGTGTCAAACATCTAAGCCGTAGAATTTCCTGTAGTAGCTTATTTCCAAAGCAACACTCAATCAGCCAACTAATCAAACAACCAATCATTCATTCAATCAATCAATCATAAAACTTCTTTAGCGCCATTATATAAAGCATTTTGCGTCACTCAATCAATCAATGGTCGTCCATATCCGTGGGGGCAGTTCCTTCTCCATGGATCATCTTATTGGTCCCTCGACTCCACATTAACAGCAGAATCTTATAAAAAAATATGTCTCCGCTATCTCTAAATCAATTTTCATACTTATTAGCCTGGTTAAAGATTGATGTCTTACCTAAAACGGTCTCTAGTTCTGTCTATGGTTGAAGCTTGAAGCGACACGAAAGAAAAACCTGTGACTGCTTAGGCCAATCTGTCTAGAGTAGCAGTAGTAGCAGCAGCAGCGTAAGCAGCGGAGGAAGTAAGCAGCGGAGGAAGTCTTTTTTCGAAAGAACCGTCTACGAACGCCGTATACCGGCAAACAGCCTATGGGGACCGTATGGAACAGAGGGTCTGCTGTCCTTCGAAAGTCCAATCTTCACATATCATGCATCTGGCGCAGAAACTGTGTCATGTGCAACCCAAAACATCACACCTGATACAGAGCCAAGTTACACCACGTTATCCATTATCCCCACTCGAGGATTGTGTACGACAGTACGACTGTGCTCCGCCCCGCCCCGCCCTCTCTGAGCACAACGCCTGAGCGGAACGCGAGCTAGCACCCGGCGTACTTATGTGTGTACGCCCGCCGTCCGTGTGCGTGCGAATGGCCCGCTGCCCGCTGGCGTATGGGCGGGCGAGAACGGCATCTGTACGCTTTAATTTCTGTACACAACTGTTGTACATACATAACGAAGTGCGTATCGCGACCTACTTTAAAGGGCCGTCTTATCACTCGGCAGATCTGTTGTACGCAGGGAGGGAGGATGTTCAGAGAAGTAGGAGGAGCTCATCGGGAAGGGGGGAGGGGGGCGGCTGTGTGACGACGCCATCTGCCTAGAGCCCTGTGCAGCAGTTCTCAGAAACTTGTATTTTACTACTTTTACTAGGAATGTTTTCGCCGTACAGAATGAAATTGATAAGAAAAGCCTTTTTTCTCCTCACCCAAAAATCATAAACTGTCTTCTATCCTTCAGAATCTCCACCCTGCAGTGAATTATCATCATCAATTAATAATTCCAATGTAGGATTCACTCCAACAAATTGTCTGCCTTGAACGAAATAAGAGAAAAAACTTTAAAAGGGTAAATTATGATTAATTTGTAATAATTCACAGCCTCCTAAAAGAAAGTCCCGGCTCCTATGGGCAGTGTTTATTCTAGCCACCTTGACATTGGGGGATTTTGAAATGTTTGGGGGGACAAGGTCTAAGTCTTTACACTTGGGGGGATTTCCATCCCCATCCAACATATAAATTTTGGGGGAGGGGGAATTTTAAAACCTTGGGGGGAAATTCCCCCAGAGAAGGCCTAGAATAAACACTGCCTATGGGAGCCCCAGCTCACACTTGGGAACCACTGAACTACTCCGTTTCTGGCAGTTAAAAATGTAGCAACAGGTGGATCAAATCTCAATCTCAAAATAAACATGCGCTACATTTACAGTAGTTTAATCAAGTAAATAAACTCTTTAAATGAATAATATTAGAGTGTATAACTTAAAACATGAAGGAAGGTCCAAGAAAAAGTGGATGGATTACATAAAGAAGACTTTGAAAGAAACCAGATATCAGTAATCCATGGAGAGAGACTAACAACAGATAAAGAGAAATGGAGAAGTTTCTATAGCTATTGCCGCTAATGAGCTGGCAAAAAGCAACAATGATGATGATGATGATGATGATGATGATGATGACCTTAAACATGCATTTATTTCACTCACAATAATTCGACAAAATCCTTCTAATAAACCGACATCATAATTACCAAACAAATAACTCTTTTCAACGTTTTAATTACCTAATTAATTAACCCTAGTGATTAATTAAACACACATTACCGGTAATATACATACATTTAAATATATTGGAATAGGGTCACAAATGGAGATTTCACTTGAAATAGAAACCCGGTTACACTATGGCACTACAATCTCAACAACTACGGTATTATTGAAAGGTAAAGGCTATTCTACATGCCTAATAGCCAACAGAAGAACCAAAGGTAAATCCCTACATTTTTCATTGCATTGGCTGAATGAAGGTCGTTACAAGTCTCACCCTTGCAGCCTTTCCTTTCCTTCCATAGCAATGACAGAGGTATGAACCCTGGACCTCATGACTGGCCGCTTAATCATTTTACTACCGCACCACCCATACTAGTACTACTGTCCGGTGCCAATTGCTCAACAGCAAGTACACTATTTGAACCTCTTCTGAGTTCGTTACTGGAAAATGCTTGCAGCATAAAGAAGACAATAATCACACCCAGAATTGTGGGAAAATCCTGCACTTGGATGAAAAAAAACTAGTAGTTGAAAGGATTCAAAATATGAAAAACATATCAATTACAGATTTTAAATGCACTAACTCACTCACTGGTCGCACTGGCTCATGTAATTTTGAGTCCCAAGTTAATTGATATAAGTTTTGAATGTTAGTCATCAAGCCATGCAACAGTAATTTACGGCTGGGTTAACAGCTGTGCCACCCATACTGGCCTCAGAAGGCTCCTCCTGTAACACTGTAACACTGGCATTGCTGTAACAGCAAGATCATTAGCAGCCTGTGCATGAGAAGAATCACTTAATTCTTATCAATTCAAACATGGATGACTACATGTGGCTGGCTCATCCCTGTTTCATGCAAAGGCTGTTTTTCTCACAGCCATTCATCACACAAATGCAAATGGCATCACCATTTTGAATCACAACAGTAATGACAGCTACCATAACAATAACAGTACTAAATACTGGCAATCAATGACCACAACATACTGGTCAGGATAATCATCATCAAAAATAAATAATATTACAGGAGGCACGCCTTCACTCATGCAATTCTAGCGAATCAGTGCATCTTATGGCAATTACTCAGTTTCAACCAGTGTGGAAGAGGTAATTCCTGGTAACTGCTTACTGCCCCCCTCCACCTGCCCACTCTGTAGGAATACATAACAAGGGAGAAGTTTCACGACATGTGATAAACTTATTTAACTAATTTGTAAAGTCTCCTCCTACAGGTCTGATTCTTTTCCCTCCACACTGGTCTGGCTCTCACTTAATACCTTGGTCTCAACTGCACTTCATCTCTCTTACATAGACCTAACCATGCGTGGCGGCACGTCACCACAGTTCCTTCCATCTCAGATCAACTGAGAATCTTAAGTAACCAACCATAACTGTGATTTGAAAGAGGACTGAGTTCACATTGACTAAGGATGGGATCTTTATTTAGAAAACCATGACAGAATGCAAGGTCAAACAATAAGCATTTCTTAATGTAACTTAACTGTATACACTGCAGCATTTATATAGAGGCTCTACAATGAATTGGCTATGACTCAGTGATTCAATGACATTTTTTGCAAGCAACTCACAACATAAGGATGATGATAAACACTTGGAGTGCAGGCACTTGACAAAGTAGGAAGCTTGGAAGCCAGTTTGGTTCAATACACGTACAACCATACATATGCTGCATTTTACTTCAAGCATTAAACTAAAGACATCCATGCTATTTATACTCACATTAAGTTGTTTTGTTCGCATATACTGGTCGCTGCCATAAGCAACTGCGAGGTTTTGCAGACAAGAGAAACCACCTCAGACTGAATCGGAATCTGGTTGGCATTCCAGCTGGTCACTGGAGCAGTTCCAGTCTGAACAGTAGCACAGGCATATGCCACTGGTGCAGCCATGGTCTCAAGGATGTCTGGCCTGGCCAAAAAGGTCTCTGACACACTACAACAATCACCAGATGAAGTTACCAGCAATCCAGATCTCTGTACAGTCCACGTGGTTCATTCAATAGTTTCACTTTTGTTATTCTGCCTATGCCTACTAAACAACTCTTACCTTGATAAGTAACAGTTAAAAAAACAAAAGACTCTCAGGATGAAGTCAGCACATGTGGCTTTGCTGAGGGGCATCAAGTAGTTTAATCTTTAATGGTGAGAATATATAGTTTCTTCAGCCAGATCTGTGTAAAGCTTTTAGCATATAAAAACTTGGCATTAATGGACAAGCAAGCAGTTGCAACTTTCACTAATACACTGCAACTTTCAGTAATATAAAAACCAGTTCTATATAAATAAGTGCATTTGATGACCAAATATAGAACTTTAATATGCAACTCAAGCACATATGTCTTTCTCTATGTATGTTAGGCAGAAAATATCTGATAGTCTATCTTAAAGCACATTTAAAGATGTGTCTACTTGTATTCACATGCGACTTTGCAACATGCAGCATTTTGATTTTAAATCATGTTGAATATGACTAAATATAATTTTTTAAATTCATTATATGGGAAGAATTAACAAATGAGGAAATACTGACAAGAATGGAATTACCTGTAGATGAAACCTGATGAAAGAGATTGCCAAAAGGAAAACACAATATGCTTGATATCTAATTGATATCTAAATATCTTGAGGTTCATGAATGGAAAACAAAAGGCAATAAATATCTTGGAGGTGGAAATAGGAATGGAAAGGATGAGAAAAGTGGCGACTTCAAAGAACCTTGACTGAAGATGGGCATGTAGATGAATCAGAGACTGGATGAGGTGTTGAAAATTAGACTGGCAGGTGTTGAAAATTAAGCATAACTAAAAAGAATTGCTGAGGATGAGAAAAGTGGCTACAACTTGTGACTAGCAATAGCAACCTTCAATTTGAAGATGCTGATGATGATGATGATGATGATGATGATGATGATGATGATGATGATGATGATGATGATGATGATGATGATAGGCAGAATCTGTCAGTTAAGTCCCTTTGTTAGATATAATGTGATTAAACCTTCCTAGCATCAATATGTCACATACAAAACTAGTTCCTCCACTTTAAAATTAATTTTATATGGCCATTAGAATTAAAAACACAATATTAGTCCATTATGACAAGTGATTTCTTAAAACACAAAGTTTAAATTACTTTATGTTATTTCACTATTTGTATTATATTTCTATTTTACTGCAGTGAATCAAAATAGCATAATATAGATCTCCATTTTAGGCTATGCTGTGCCGCAAGACGCATATGCAGTACAAATAGTTTAAACCATAAGAAAGTCGATCTGTTTGAATTACGGTAACCGCTGCGATAAACACACTAGCCTAAAAGATTTCATAATATGACTATGACATGCATAGAAAACCCTACCGAGACTTTCTTAATAACGGATTCGCGAAATCCAAAGAGCCCTGTTGATGAAGACGGTTTCAAAATACGGTATGTGGCGATTGAGGCACTCCTGCCCTTTTATATTCCGGATTTTAAAAGCCGTACTTTCCGCCGGTCCGAAAGGCGTCCGACCACCGATCGCTTTACGAAAAATCAAGCTCTGTTGCACCAAATGATCAGCTACAGTTAAAACAACCGCTTCGTATTTGATACGAGCAGCGACAGAGCCCTAACTGCGTATAAGGATTTAACTGCTTCGCTAATTTAGGTCACGACTCACGACCTCAACAGAAATGAAGTGGGGGAGAGCGGGCTACTACAGCTATGGAAGGCTCAATAAACGTGGTCTAGGAAGTAGATAACGACTCGGTCAAATATTATTGTGCTTCAGGATAAATGTGTGAAAGTTTTCGGGCTCATACTTCTGGGTTCTTTGAAATAGTTTTTTTATACGTCCGCTCAGATAGACGGGTTAGGGGCCATCCACAAATAACGTAACGCACTTGGGGGGAGGGGTGTCAAACATTTGTGACGATATCTGACGACGGGGAGGGGTGGTTCCAGAAATGTGACGTGGCATAATACTAAATATTTTTATTAATACCGCAATGCTATGCTACCGCAAAATTGAACGTATTTTACACTTATAATTATTACACTTCATTTGTTAAAAGAATTTGAAAAGTTTCTGAATAATTGTTTCAACTATAATAATTATACTGGATATTTTCAAACGAAACGATTGCCTAGTCTTAAACTGCAGGCTTCTTCCTTCCTGCAAACACAATGGTTTTCAACTACAGTATAGTAGCTTTCACACAGCCCAATGATGCCTCCCAAGCCTCTGGAATCAAGTCGACTCATCTGGACAGGCCCGTCTGAACGAATTTTGGTCAGGGGGTGCAGATTTTCCCGAAGTAACATTTTTCTCTTTCAAATCCTTGACAAGCAAAAAAAGGTCGTCAATGCTCAATTTCACCTTCAAAATACCTGACAAGCAAAAAAGGTCCTCTGCACCCCCCATTTTTACTAAACAGGGGTGCAGACCATCGTCTTTCCAGGGGGTGCATTGCACCCCTACATTTTTCCAGGGGGCGCAGCTGCACCCTCTGCATCCCCACTTCGGGTGTGCCTGCATCTGGAAGTTTAAATAGTCTGTGTAATGTATCTAGTTTTGCGTGATTTTGATGTATGTATGTATGTATGTGGCAATAACACTAAAGCAGTAGCTATACACTACGAAGGGCTGCCATAATATGTACCTGACAAAGCAGTTATCAAAACACATGCAGTAACCAGCTGGTCACAGACAGAACAGGGCAGAAGGGGATTGAACACTACAGAAAAGCCATTTGAGAACTAGAGAGAAAATATATCTTTACACATACACAGTTCTCATAAGTGCTAAAGAAATTGGCAATAATTTATTTTTACATTACATAATCTATGAAAAGCCCTCATTAAAATAAGCAAATCTTCAAAGTACAACACAACAAATGTGCAACACTAGATTCTAGAAGAAACTTACGTAACATATTACGATTTGAATCTCTAAACAAAAATTCAGTCTGTTCAGGCAAAATAGCAAGCACTGATAAATTGACAGGTTAGTGTTTTTTCTTGTCCCAAGCTTTTTTCTCTTTCCGTCGCGTCGTCTGAAAGTTCTGTTTTCGCTTTTCTCTCTGTGCTTCTTTAACAGCCTTTTTCCTCTCCTTAAGTCAATAAAAGTCAAAATATGACAGACCACAAACACATTGCAGCAGTAAATTTACTATAAGACTAATTTGAAATATAAAAATTAGAATTATTATATCAATATTTCATTATACAAACTGTCAACACCATCATGCCCCACTATCTTTACTGATTTCTTATGTCATATACAGTACACTGCAGTGTTTTTGCACATGCATATAGTGCTAAATAGCCAATGATACTAATTAAAAGAATTCTTGGGTTTGTCCATCTAGAGACACATGTCATGAATAAACAGCACCATCCAAAAGAATTTAAACTAGTTTGAATGGTGCCATTCATTTGTGAAATTTGTCTCTAGGTGGACAAACCCCAAAACCCACTCCTACTCTTAGCAAAACAATTGAAGAGCATAAGACTGAATTTGTAAACTTAAACCCTGAAACATCCAAATGCAAAAGATCGTGTGCATATCACATGAGATATGGATAAATAACAGTCATATGATGCATTTCATAACATGTGTTAGCATTTGTTCAGCAATTTGCATTGGATAATTTTTCATATACAATATTAGCGATTAAACTCGAAGTAACATTCAAATTACAGTATGTGTGAACATTAAGTGTGGAGGCTTAAGAGGCATCTGACAGTAACAGAATTGATTGTAGGTGTATTTGACATCAGACATTTGACAAAGCAGGAATGACTGTACTGTTGGTTATTCAGCGACTACAGAGAAAGCAATAGTCCACCACTTGATTCAATACAGCAAAATTCACAGGAATAGATTCAACAAAAACCTTTTTACTAGAAGGCGATTCTTCCCTAGGTCTTGAAAACGATGCACTGTTACTGGGTTCTGTTACTTCCTGCTCTTCAACAGAATCACCAACATCCGAGTTGCCATCTTCACTGTCTGAAGAAACTGTGGCTTCCGTCTGCTGAAAATATTCAAAAAATCATGCGCTATATAAATCAACTGAGTGAAATCAGTTTTTACTGCTTGAAATCTAAATTACATGAAACCAATAACGTACTATTCCATCAGTGTCAAGGAATGCTAGGAAAGCAAGCAGATGACAATTACAATATCTCACGATACATTTGTATACGATAAAGCATTATTCCAGTTTCCAACAAACTAAACTTTTATGCTGATGAATGCAATTTATAAACATATTTATCCATAATACAATTTCAAAAGCTGCTATTGAAATGGTCATCAAGTTAAATGCAATGATTCTTATTACACTTTCAGCCAGGCTGAGAAAGAAACAATGTTGTAAAATCAAAATCTGTACTGAATAGCTTGAGTAATGAAAACCAAACATTGTGATTTATTTTCTCAAAAGCCAAAAGCACTAAAGACAAAATACAGAAACATCTGCTTTCACGTGAATTAGCGCAGAAGGACACTTACCTGTCGAACTCCAGAAAGGTCATCGTTCATTCCAGTCACCGTCTTATAAAATATCTGATAACAGCAATCAATACAGTCAAACCCATTAACACAGACTCAGATAACATGAATCCTTTGGTAATATAAGTTTACGTGGATGTTTCTTTCCAGTGCCCCAGCCCCCAAAGTCCCTATTAGCGAGGATTGACTGTACATAGAAAAATAGTATACTGCATTAGATGTTATGTAATATGGGACTTATACTGCACCTCTTGTTTGCATACTCAGATTCATGCAATGGACTTGGCTATGGTTTGAGTTCTGAAAGGGCTTCTGAGTGATTCTTCACGAGAGGCACTATACAAATATTCTGCTACATTACATTACGTAGCAGATTCTGCAATAGTTGGTAAAAATGGGTAATAACAGTACGTGAAGAGGCACAATAATGTTCTCTGGCAGGTTATATATACAAATTTAAAAAGGTTTCTTAGATGACATAATAATGAATTTATGAAGCAAAACCACATAACTTTTCAATCATACAAAAAGCCAAAACCAAAACAAATTTATTCTATTTAGTATTATTCAGTTTAGCAAACAAGAATATTGTTTAGTTAACTTATCACTTACCAAGTCAGTATCTATTCCTTCTTGAATTCTTTCTTTGTCCCTTTGAAAGTTCACAACATTATCTAATCTGTTTGCAATGTATACTTGCTTAAAAACCTATAAATAAAGAAAACAAAGAAAAAATAATTAGAAACGAATGCAAATACATGCACAGAAATCTGCAAAATCTACTCTAAGACCACATACAAATATTTGGAAAAAGACAAAATTTTCAACATCATAAAATTCTTCAAATTCTGTTCTGCTCCATTTGTAATGTAACAAAATATTTGTATAGCGCCTCCTCTGAAGAATCGCTCAGAAGCGCTCCCACAGCAAATTACTGTATATTGACAAAGAGATAAGTTTTAAGTCGTTTCAAAAAAGGGCCATAGAATTAGGAGTTGCTAAGCCATGCATACTGGCGTCAAGAGCATTCCAAAGGATAGGGCCAACTGATTCAAAACCTCGTTTCAGGAACAAGGAGGTTCGTGCTTGGGGCACACTGAGAAGACCATTGGTTGTGGACTGAAGACATGGCCAACCAGGGATAGAGCATTTGTCACAGTATCATAATATATTTTAGTTTTCTCAGCTGTTTGTCTTAAGCCCTAAGACCCATAATTTCTCTCATGACATACACTTTACACAAAGAGCTAACATATTACACTACAAGCATACAATGTATGGAAAAACATTGCATATTAGTTAGCTGAGGATCATATTCAAATAATTCAATAATAATTTTTTCATAAACATAGTAGAAATGATTTTACAACAATGGACTCACCTCTTGGTCAACCTTTTCTTTCTCTGTTATATGGTTGACCGCTCTCTGAGACGCAATTTCCATTGCCTTTTCAAGATACTCATTGACATCAGTTATCATGACATCTGTTATAAAGTCAAATAGTTCCTTGTCCGTCATTGTCGAGACTTTGTTCCTTCTAAAGAAATTAGTCACGTTTGTGCAGTCAACACGAAGGAATTTCAGCGATTCGACGTGGTTTGCCTCAACTGACTGTGAAACGTCAATTACATAAAGCTGATCGTTGAAATATCTAAAACACAAGTTTACAAATTTGGATTCACAATATTGTTACCTCATTCGACCTTTCAAACAATCATTCATTCCATCCACAACCATTCGGCAATGAAGAAGATTTCCTACTTTTGCACTTCCCTAAAATAAATAACTTCCAATGATAGGATCTTCTTAACCCCTAAACCGTGTATTTAACTATAACTCAATGTAAAATGGACGGATAAATCCGGGATCCCCAGTTAAGGGGTTAACATCATGCAAAACCTTGCTTTGCCTATGATGTGCAATCATTTTCATCATAGATATCTGAATTCAGATTCTGGTTAGATAAGCTTTAAAACAACCTGAAAGGCATATAATTCAGGTACAGATTGCAAACTTAGTATTAGATCCTACATAAAACTGGTTCCCAAGTCATATGCAGAGCATTACAGTCTGCACTGGAAAGTATTGAAACTGGTCAAAGTCTGAAAATTGGCAACGTACAGCATGTTGAATTCACTGAGGTCGGCATGAACCAAGCGGCATTCTTGAAACAGGGTACGCATCAAGTGGACACATTGGAGATACAACTCACGAGCCTTAGACTCCGACAAAATGACATCCTTCAGCTTTGGCGCAGCCCTGTGCAGAAAACCAAACAGAACAAAATTTCTGTGACATTAAATGCCATGAAATACCTTTTAAAAATTGTCAAAAATTACAAATCATAATTGTAATAATAGCTAAAGCAATGAAATTTCATAAAATCAGCTGGCATATGCTTCAAAATTCAGTGAAACCATAATAGGAGACAGTTGAAAATAACTTGACTTTAATAAAAATCTGTCTCTTTCAGTTAGCATTAGAAATCTTCTAAGTCCCCAAGACAGGCTAAAGAAGAGAGGCATTGCTCTCATCCACACTTACTGTCCATTTTCACCAATGAAACTCATTAGCAAAACATGACTTTGCTGATGAATTGGTTCAGGGCACGGGATGTCAGCTCTGTAGATTCTGTAATAAAACAATTAGCAATTTATTAAACAATGTTCAGTAATGTCTAACACTTCAGACTGTAGATAATCTCGCTGGGTACAAATTTATATCTCAGAAAAATGCCCAATATAAAGAATGCACTGTTCAAAGACAATTCAGACAAAAATGTACCAGTAAATTACCTTCTTAGATTTCTGATCTCCTTTTCAGCCCAAGCCTTAACCATTTTTCGTGGATTACTCTTGGACATCGTCCAACTGTGTTTAAATCTAATATTAAGGAACAAAACATCTACAGTATATTGTACAAACAAGGATATTGAACTATTTCTGAGTTTTTTATGACTGACTTGAAATAAAACAACAAGTTACTTAAAAATTTCAGTGTCAAATGTTCACACGTGTCTAAAAGATGGATACCATATGTGTGGTGCTTCACCTGAAATCACCGGAAACGTATTTATCACGATCCTTAAAAACCAAAATGGATGTTTTGTAGACCTGTCAAAAACAACAATCTACATTGCATCAGCTCCCTTACCCATCTAGAGCCAAGACTATTATTGATGAAAAGCCATTTATAATTCACACACACACACACACACACGCATGGGCACGAACACACACATAATGATTATATTATTTATTAGTGACTAACAAAAGACAATTGACCGAATTCTGGATTTTCATCATGCCATCATCCATTAGATAGTAGTCTACTCTGTGGTTTTCTATCCTAAGCCCAATACTTCTTTTATCCAAGTATCTTCAAATATTTCCATCTAAACTTAACTGTATGCACATATAAATATAAGATATCAGAAATTATTCTTATTCTTAGAAACAATTTACTTTAATTGCCCGATCTTCACCAGTTGGTGACTTGGCATGGTAGACATTGGCTTCCTTTCCGGTGCTGATACAACCATTGATTTCACTGATCAACTGCCGTCTAAGCAGTTTAAAAAGGATCATCCTTGTTCTTGGATCCATGACTTGCTCAACCGTTGCACGATCCATCTTGTCTTTGTTTCTCATTCTGGAAAAAACCAACAAATGTGCTAATGAGTCAATATGCCTAAGAATTAAATCTTTAATTTCACTGTTACATACTTTAACTGTGCATTTTAAGCTAATAATTTGTTACTTGAGATTTCAATGAGTTGTTCTATTCATAGGAATTTGACAAGTAGCCTAATTATGAAACCCAAAAATAAATCCAGCTATGCCTGTTTTGCAACAGACAAAATATACATCATTCAAATCATGCAAAAGAACAAGAAAAGTTTTTATCAAGCAGTAAGAAAACAAAAATTTACTTACTTATGTCCATCTGATAATTTTGAGGCTTCACTCAGCACTGCAAAGTAATTACCGGTATACAAGCAATTATGATCGTCAACTGGAAATATTAATCAATCAATACCCAAAAATGTCTCATGGTTATGGTAGCGAGCATAAATTTTAGATGAATGTCCGTTATCTTTAATTATGACAAATTCTTACTCTAAAAACTAGACATAACTAATTCTGATCACATTAAAATTAAAACATAAAACCAGTGCCATCGTAAGTTCATTAGTAGCATGACCAAGGCCCTACAATGTTGAGGACCCTGTAGAAGGGTGGCAATTTTTTTTAAAACTTTGCATGTGAACAATTAAAAGTTTCAAATTCATCAAGTTGTAAACTTCCCTGCTTTGAAAGCCAGTTAGTTTGTTCAGGTGCACAAACAACTACTCTAGTACTCTGTAGACATTTTTTTCTATTCCCAATGAACGAAAGCTTTATTGCAACATTTTAATATTTTGACTACATTCATCTTTTAAACATATTAATTTGTCAGCAATGCTGACAGCAAACTATTTACCTCCATTCATCTGCTTTGAGTATTTTGCAGAGGCTTTCTGTCGATTCATTCCAGACGATATCTATCAAGTGATATAATTACAATAATCGGTGGTTTTAGCAAAATGTAGACATCAAAGAAAAAAGTATGCTCAAATAGCTGGTAAAACAAATGACAGTTTCACAAAATCATTTATTTATTTATTTATTGACAATTTATATAGCACAGTAGACAAGGCTAAGGCCTACAACAAAAGCGCTTAACACAATTCGTATCCAATATTAAATAAATGTGTCTTCAAATTTCTAATGAAAAGTCCAGCCGAGACTGCTCCAGTCACATTGTCTGGAAGAGAGTTCCACAGGGCGGGATTCCCCCGCGCGAATGATCTTTCCCCAAACTTAGGGTCTTAGACGGGGGAGGGACCAACAACTGCACTCTCCGACTGGACCTAAGAACCGATCTCCTCTCGATCACATTCACAGTCGATCTCCGTACAAGTACAGTTAGATAACCAGGACAGAATGGATCGTGTAAAGCCCGAAACGTAAGCCAACAGCGCTTGTAGACAATGCGCTGTGGAACACGGAGCCAGTGGAGTCGATCTCTAAGGAGAGGAGTGACGTGGTCACCCCAGCGACAGCCGAAAATCACTCGTGCAGCCTGGTTCAGCACTGATTGTATGCGGTTCAGTCTAGTATCCGGAAGTCCAAGAAGCACAC
Organism: Metaphire vulgaris; assembly: GCA_018105865.1. Taxonomy (NCBI): domain Eukaryota; kingdom Metazoa; phylum Annelida; class Clitellata; order Crassiclitellata; family Megascolecidae; genus Metaphire; species Metaphire vulgaris. Next base: position 5,713,325 of record CM030847.1, on the reverse strand, counting down.
CGTTACAGTAATCAATTCGTGTCAGTACCAGGGCCCGCACTAATTTGACAGCCGCGCTCACTGGCAGAAAATCATGACATCTTTGACTAATTCAAAAGATGAAGTTTCACAAAACTCGGCCACCAAATTCACTGCCAACATCACCGCATGTAATTAATCAGCAAATCATCATCTTTTAGACCTGGTCATAAAGTTACATGTCTAGCCTGGTTTATATGCCATAAACTGCACTCCTGTTGCTATGAAATGACCCTTCCAACCTGTCCTGGCTTTAATTTGGTTTGGATTCAGTGCACCACTGGCTATTGCGCTAGGCTTTATGATAGTGGTGCCATAGAAGTGAATGACTGATTGCACTTTAAAATAAAATAATATATGCATGAACAAGATGAAGTCGAAGATGACATTATTATTATTATTATTATTATTATTATTATTAGTTAAGACAATTTATATAGTGCAGTAACATAACTGGAGCTAAAGTCAAGAGCGCTTTACAAAGGAGTCACTTAGGGGCTGTCCATTAATTACGTCAATAATTTAGAGGGAGGGTGTTTGAAAAAGTTTGACAGTTGTTGACCGGGGAAGGGGGTCAAAATTGCCCAAAATTGTTGACATAATTAATGGACAGCCCTTATAAGATATGTTAGATAAGTATCTCTTTAGGAGCTTCTAATCAGAAGACATCAGAGAGTGGACAGGATTAAATCTTGGGAAAGCAACTTTCATGTGGCACAACACCAGGAAGATTGGAAAAGAATCATTCAATAAGGAGACTTAGAGCTGATGATGTTGATGGTAATGCATGAACAAACACACGGACCCTATTTCAGTGACAAGTAACTAACCTGTGCAGCAACAGCATGGTACTGTTTTGAAAGATCTAAAACACAAAATGCTTGGAAACTAATATCATACAGTAACTGTATGGCCATGAGTGAGGGCAAAATTAGTAAAACCAAGACTGATTTTAAACATTAACTGTTGGTCACAATGAACTGCAAGTCCAAAACAGATTGATGATGATGATGATGATGATGATGATGATGATGATGATGATGATGATGATGATGATGATGATGATGATGACAAAGACAATGATGTAGTGGTGCTGGTGATGATGATGACGACGATGATAATAATAGCACAGATAATGATGAATACACAAACTGTTACATATAAAATGCCCACAGAATAAGAAATTGCTCTGCTGTCATTTTTATAACCAACCATTTGGCAACTGGTTCAAATTATCAATTATGCAGTTCAACTCGTCTGCTGCCTCGTTTCCATAATAATCATCATCATCATCATAGTCATCATCTTCATCAACATCATCAGAGTCATAAATGTTGTGGTCATCATTGCATCTGTCGCCTTCAGTTTCATGGGAATATTCTTTCTCTAGATAAACAAACAATAATATATCCAGGTCAGTTGGCTATACAAATAAGTACGGTAATAATGACCCCACAACAAAGCAGTCTCAGTCGAAAGGGTCACTCTCGTCCAATTACAGTTTACTAGCAAATAATAAACGTCTTATGCTTCCCATCTGGCTATGGCTGTTGGCCAAAATCTAGTCCGATTTTGGCAGGCAACACACCATTTGAATACAAGCTCCAGAAATTTGGAGGAATTCAGAAGCCACATTCCATAATAAAATATTCAAGAATAAAATATTCCAGGATAGCTGAGGTTTAACCCTTAAACCTCCAAATACTTTGCAACTAAATGCAATTTTACAGAGTTTAAATTTTATCGAACACTTTATTCCAGCAGTTTAAGGGTCCTGTCAGCACTGATTATTTCCTATGCTCTTATTCAATAATGACTGATTATCAATGTCCCACTAATGTGTAGTAACTATTTATCTTAAAGAAATGTCTGTTACGTGGTAAATGTGAAACAAGATTTTATATTTAGAGCAACACCAAAGCAGAATATTCAAACGCCTCAACTAAAAACCTAAGACTACAAGACGGCCACCATTTTGTAACTTAGATCCAAATGCCAAAGAAACTAGTTTAATAAACTTCACTGACAATCGCAACTGCCACATAACAGCTAAAATTTCAAAACCGAATGTTAAAATATCTAAAATTAAATTATTCTAAATACACTGTAGACACCAAACATAAAACACAGACCTGTATACGACACCAATTTGTTTAGTTGTGGATATGTGCTGCAAAAAATAAATACAAACACAGTGATCACATTTCAGAACGAATACTAACTACGTAAACTAATCAGAAAGCAAAAACGCAACTGAAAAATTACAATTGTAAGATGAATATGAAGCTGATAATGAAGAACATGGTGGTGGTGGTGGTGGTGGTGGTGATGATGATGATGATGATGATGATGATGATGATGATGATGATGATGATGATGATGATCTGTACTATTATGAAACCCACGTGTCGTCTTCAGCATCGCTAAATTGTCCAATCTCAGCCATTGCAAGTAGATCAGCGAAAGTCAAATCTTTAGTATAAAAACTTTGTATTTCAATTCGGTAATAAATAAATCTAAAATACGCAAAAACTGCAATTGCACAATATTTGTGTTGTTTTAGTCTTTTAACAAGGACTAGTGTTGCCACTCGAAGTTTTTAAAAATCGGGAATACGCAGATTAATAATAATGTGATTTTAAGTGGTTTAGGAGGCTAAGTAAGCCTGTGTGAAAACCACTGATGTAACCATCTGCATTCAATAACCTAGTTTATCTAGATAGCCTTTGAATCCGTTCACTGTTTCAACTGTCACTCCCACCTCGTCCAAACTGTTCCATTTGTCCACAACCCTTGCACTAAAAAAGTTTTTCTTTCTTGGACCAACCCTCTGCTTAAACATTTTGCACTTGTGGCCTCTTGTGCTGCTATAGTGTGCCAATGTAAAGAATCGATCATATGGACATCTACTTTCCCAGTCATTATTTTGTATGTTTCTATCAAATCCCCTCTTTATCTTCTCCTTTCTAATGTTGTCAGATGAAGTCTTTTTCGTAGCTTAAATTATGGCACCCATTGACCATCTTCGTTGCTCGTCTTTGCACTTTTTCTAAAAGTTCTATATCTTTTTTCAAGAATGGATTCCAAGCCTGAACACAGTATTCCAGATGAGGCCTAATGATGTATTATTGCTCCAAGGATGATCCTATCTCTTTGGTACAGTGATTTCTCAGGTATTTATCAGGGAGTGGTATCTGTTATAGTAACCGGTTTTGTAGATAACTGCACTATCGCTTTTACTGTCTTAACGCCACCAGCATGTCACAAACAGGGAGTTGAATATAGCATATGGAGGTAAATCTAACCAATGTATAGAAACTTACAGTAGGCCACTAGGCCTAACCAAGATTACCGCCGCCGTTTCGAACTGATCCTCTGGCTTGACCTGGCTCTAATTTCCATAGCTAATTTAAGAAAGGCTGAGCGCCTAAGAATATGCAGCTACTGTTGTGCTGCTTTCCAAGGCGCTATAGAAATCCACGAGATTTTACTTACTTACTTAATTTTATTTGTTGATTGATTCCAGCAGCAAGCACATTGACTACATTCAAGTGCAACATTCAGAATGTTCATGAATAACTGTAATTCATAATTGATCATTTTGCCCTCTTGGTTAGGCCTATTACAACCCTTGAAAAATTTGGCTTTATGGAAAACTACACCAGTGGCCAGAGTTGTGCAGATAGATTAACTTAGACTGTCAAAGAAGTCGCCAAATTAAACTGTAGTCAATATAATTCAATTTATCAGGATTGTATGGTGGTGCAAGTAGAAAAGTTTACAAAGGATCAAGTAAAGCTTTTTATTTATTTCTGCTGTTCAAGTTCAACCACATTTTAACTTGCATCAGAGCCATTTGCAAGTACGTAACAGTCAGATGAACTCATAGCTAATTGAACTCAATTTAGAGTTCTAGATGCTAAAAAAATTACACCACATTCACAGCAATACCTATTTCAAATAGATGCAATAAACAGATCTGATAATTCTGTTTCTCTTTGTCAGATAGTTTTCCTAGCATTCTGTTTACCTTTTGCATTCTTTCTTTGTAAATTTTGTGGGTTGTTTCAAAACAGCAGATAAGATAGGAAAGAAATGAAGAATAATACTCAATATCAAAAGCCAAACATAAATATAATATATCATAACAAAATGGCCTATTATGACCAAAAGTAAGAAACTTCTATAACAAAACTGTACATTTTCAAAATCTATACCACGACATAAAGTTATTCATTAAACAATACAGAATCTAAGTAAATGTATTTGTACCATTTGTACATCCAAAAGTGCAACAAATGCTTCTGGTTGGTTGCACATGGCCCCAGGGTTGCATATCCCATACATAAGCCTCACATTATATCTGTGTTTAAACATACAAATGGACTCATATTAATAATGTTTTATGCTAAAACAACATAACTTCATCACAACATTTCTGAAAAGACCATAAAATTTCAAAAATTTTATTCACTGAATGATATAAATAATACAGTTATTAAAAATGTTAAGTATTTTAGATGATATGCAGACAAATGCAGTTTAGCTAGAAAATGCAATAATTAAACATTCACTTAAACCAATGTACAGTATATACTTTATATAAATCCACAAGATTTTACTTACTTACTTACAGTCAAATATTGCTCCAAAAATCAACTTCCAATTTGTTCAAATACTGAATTCAGCAAAGTCGTTTGCTTGGTATTTGAGATATGGCATAACCAGTTTGTTAACACAGATTACCTTCTAGTAAAATGATTCAGATGTATCAACCATTTTGCAATTCCTTGTCACAAGATTGGGCTCACACTAGCATCTCCCCATTCTGACTAAGGGCATTCAGCTTTCCGTGGGGCCAAACCAAGGCATCACCATGGATGCTCTAGCATTCACACTGCCATTTGCTATACTAAATAGCACAGATTGGGTACCAGAAAGCTCTGCATTAACAAACTTAGCTAGGCTCACGGCTGACAAGACTAATTCGCAACCACAACTTGCGCTTGCTCTGTGTCGAAGACCAGGTAAACACAATTTTTAAGTTGCAAACGAGAAAATTAAACCAGAAAACTACAGAGGCAAAATGAAAAAAACGGTCACATCGGGGACAAAGGTCAAATCCTTTGACGACAGACTGAGGGTCATCGCAGCCCAAAACCGTCTTGATGCTCCTAAAGTTAACGTCAGCTCCACAGTCGATGACACCAAAATCTTGGACGAACGGTAGGAATCGTCGAAAACTGCTGTTGCTAGTAAGATTTTCATCTGTCGTGCGGTCAGATTTCGCTTGTGGTTTGGTGCGGGTAGAGTCTATGCCGTCATCGTGTAAACCGTGAGCTGGGGTTAACTTTGGAAGGGCATCGCAGCGGGCCAGACTGTGATGCCCTAGCAAGCCTCACTGCACAGGAGGCGGGCAGTCAACAGAACGAGTGTACAGGGCAAAGGTGAGGTCATAGTTCTTCATTTGACACAGCTGTTGAGCCGTCTTCTTATAGCCTCTGTAGCGGGTGAGGTCTCCAGGCTTCAGGTAAAGGTCACAGACTTTTGACATCTGCAATTTAACACCAGTTGCTCATATTACACAAGTAGGTACTTGTAATATCCTTACATAAAGGAAAATAGGGAAAGCAGGCTTTGGACAGAGATTGTTTCTCTCTTCTCCTGCTTCTCCCTTTTAGTATCCTAATTCTTTCATACCAATTTTTAATATATCAAACTATGATCTAATATTGAAATAAGAAACATATTTGCATTTCTCTTTATAACTATTCTTCTATTCTTCAGATATTGAATTGCAATATTAACGATCTTTGGTTTTGATTTTGATACTAATAAACTGATCAATTGATTAATTGATTGACTGAGTGATAAAACCTCTTAAAGTATTGATCTCAATGTGCAGTAATCACAAAGGAACTTTCTTACAGCTGAAGCATGACAGACTAACATTATAAGCATGCGTTTGGGAGTGGGAACTTGCAAAGAGGGATTGTGAAGAAAGTCAAATATAAGGTGCTATATAAGAGAGGACATAGAGATGAATTTAAGGGGAGGGGGTGTCATCTTGTGGGCTATAGTACAAAAATGCTAAAATTACATGAAATTATTAAAGTTATGATAACAAAATAAGGCAATAATTGCTGAAACACCTCGTACCTCGTTGGCAAACAGAGTCATCTGGAACTTTCCTGGTCTAAAGATATCCAAAACCTTTGTCACCAAATCGTGGAAAGAATCCTGGACATGCACAAACACAACGCAATATAACAAACATAGCCAAGCATAAGGCAAACCGATGCATTTAAGGTTTCTGCCCCATTTTACCTTTTGCTGAACAAACTAACATATCTCCATAAAAGCTTCTTACAATTTCCACATTAATTCATGCCACAAACTACTTTCTTATTTAAAGTAATTTCAGAACCTCTCAGTCTTAAATGCTTTCAGATAATTCTCATTAAAATTTTGACATAACTTGATTTGGCTCCAAATCAATTTTCAAATTAGACTTTTAGAAACCAGGTAATTCAGATGCCTGATTACCATGCAAACTGTTACTCTCAAAGACTTTCATTGACAAAAATGAAATGTAATTAATCAATGCAACCTTAAACAGCTGGAATTGATAACAAAGTGTAAGTCAATCACCCTTACCACTGGTACATTTGTTTCAAAGCTCACATAGGAAAAGGATGGCTCAGGGGTTATGTGAATTGTAAAATACCCTCCCTATAAAGAAACAAAACACACACACATTTAAATCTTGAATCAATATTAATCAAGTGAAAATGAAAATGTCAGACTGTCCTACTTTCACTACAGTGTTTAAGATGAAAAGCCTGCATCAAAATCCATTTTACAGCTATTGTGCAACAGCTTTTACACAAATGATGTAACCTGATTTGTGTAACAGCTTTTACAAATTAATGACAAAATCAATTTACTAAAGTAAAGATACATACAAAGCAAAATATTTGGCTCTCTAGTACCGGTATCTAAGTTGCTGTAATAAGAAACACTATACAAATACTATTAATACATTATATAATCACCTCAGTTCTTCGAGCTCAGTCACATTTACATAATGGAAAAGCATGTACGATCCAAAGACACGAATAAACACTGCAATTTATACTAAAATTCATCAAAATACATCATACTTACATTAGGCATAATGCCATTCATTGAATAGCCACACGGCTCAAACAAAAAGTCATCAATAACGGCACCAGGGAAAAGACAGAAAATTCCAGATTTCTGAAAAATGGACAAACAAAAATGATTGTTTCATTCAAACATTGTCCACTAAAACTTGAACAACAAAATTTTCTATGCCATCAGAAACATTGTTTCTAGAAAATCCATACTTCCAAGTGAATACTACCGGTAAGTCTGAATTTTACCAAATGTTCCAAAAATCTGTTCCATCATGTTTGTCCATATCTTTGAACTAACTCAATTCTGTTTGCACCAAGACATACTTCTAAATGAGCTCCAATGCCATTAGTGCTGCCGAGTGATTTTTTCAGAATAGGTGCTATATAATTATCCTGTTACATCGCATAAGATTGATATGCAAGACTTAACATAATGATTTCAACTTCATCTCCAAACTACCTTTGTCAGTTCCTGTGCAGTCAGACCATAGTCCTGGGTGAACATGGCCATAACACTTGGATCAACTTCTGTCATGATAACGTTGAGGCGAGTCAAGAAAAATCAGCAGATATTTAAAAAAAATGAAAAATTCTGGACGTGCATCCAGTTCCAAATATTCAAAGTTTCAAGGCACAGTACAAAGATGATGATGATGATGATGATGATGATGATGATAGTCACCAGTTCACTACCCTAAGGCACCCCAAGACAAATCGAATCAGCTTTTTATGCCAACCAGGGATGAAATGAGTGAGTTGTCTTCCTGCTGACTTCCTCACAAGCAATTAATTAGGGAAGAACAACTTCCCCAAAAGTGCTATGCAGTTGCTAGGGTCTGATACAAGCACACTGCCCTCCATCACATGGCAAGAATCATGCCACTGCTCTACCATGCCAGTATCAAACAGCATTACAAAAACAATTCAAACTACAAAATCACAGGAAAATTATATAACTAATATTTCTAATATAATAGTATTAAAATAATAGCAATAATAATAATAATAATAATATAATAGTTCCAATATAAACTTTTTGTTTGAACATTGGCAAAGTAATTTTAAAAAACAAAAGAGCCTTTTTCTGAAAAGAATGCAATCTTAGCTTTCAAATTAAAGGATATTTCCAACGTCTGATCAGGCTGACACACACCGACTGTATCAATGGTAAAAAGATACCTACAAAGGAATTCAGTGTAATTTCGAGAGAAAAATAGATATTAATAATTCCTGTTAATCACTGGGGTACTTTTTTTATTCACCTGCAAGCAGAACTTAAATTTGGATTCAAAAAGAATCATGTGCAGCTATAATTAGGCAGACTCTTAATGTTCTAGGCTGCCGTCTTAGCGATCTTTTTGACACGTTCCTTCTTCTCAACTAAGTAATATAAAGCAAATAAAGAGCCTACCAGCAATCTTGATTGATCTTTCCCAGAGCATATGCAGCTCCATCTGCAGGCAAGAAGACAATTATTATATAATTAAGAAATTCTTCTCTCCCTTATTTGAATGAAGCAGGCAGCAGCGGCATAGCCAGGGTTCCCGAATAAGGGGGAGCACATCAATATTTTCAGGTAAAAAATCACAAACAACAAAAAGCTCATCAATATCATCAAAGGGTTTTCACACATTCTCCTATTATCATTGATTGTACTACCTACTCCCCTCCCTGAAACTTCTCAACAGTTTTTCACAAATCCCCTGACTTGTCCCAGATTGAATAGGGAGGCCCGGCCCATCCTGTGGCCATGCCAATGGATGATGCCATCATCATAATCAAATATTGGTCCAAAAAGAGAACAAATCCAAATATGCCAGTCAACAAGACCTAATTCTGTTCTTTAATGATGTTAAACAACAGAAAACATTGTATAAAATGTATTACCCGGTAGTCTTTCCAGAAACTGCCAAAGCCAGAAAATACTGTGCCAATGCCATCAGACAGCGAGAAGCATCAACAGCAAATCAGAAAGATCAGGCACAACAAACTGATCTTAACTATCACAGAATCAAAAACTAAACTTACTCAAGCCACAAGTAACTGATGGCTATGGGGGACAAGAGAGGCCTACCTTCAAAGATGGTGTCCAATGTAGCAACCTGTTAATAACAGATAGACTGTCACTCATTGCAAAGCAAACATGCAGAGAAATATAAAGTCAAAGGTTCACAGAGAGTCTGAAGAATTGTCTAAGATTTCAATTGAATGGTCAATTCAGCCAGACTATCTATATTTAGTGATATATGCAAGCCATGTTTGATATCAGATGCAAACAAAGCAAAGCCTGTCTTGAAGTCTTAGACCATAGGGCAGTTATGTCCATTGTCCAACCTGTGGCCCACGGGTCACAGGCTGATTTTACATGACCCATCAGAGCACAAGTGATGTTTTTGCAATTTATATGAGAAAATAAGTCAGTGGTCTAACCAGGATTACCAGGTGCTAATAAAGGAAATCAGTGTTTTGAAACAAAGCTGGAGTTATTCATCAGTCAATTGAATCAGTCAAATTTTACATACTTTCCTGCACTTTCTAAGACTGCACAAGAATTTCCAGATCTAGTCAAAAGTGAGCAGTTCTGTCTCATATGAAAACTTGAAATATTTGGATTTTTCTGCTAGTTTCCACGACATAAGCAGTCTCACTCCTCTGATACTTTTGTTGAAAATCCATTCACATGTTACGTTTCAACAAAAAACGAAACTCTTTGATTGACAAACATTTAGCAAACCCAGTGAGGGTTGCAGTTACTCTGACTTACTCAATCAACATAAACTGCAAATTTAAAAATTTGCGAGTACACTACAAAGCCAAATACCTCACTGAAACGTGCTTGAACATTAATTTCTATATGCATGAGCACTAAACTATTACAGAAGCATATATTGGTGACAAGTAATTCCATAATATCATCATAATAATTACCTCATCGTCAAAACTGCGGTGTGTGTCTGGCTGCAGATTAGGTCTCATGAAGTTCTTATGAGAGTAGAAACAGTCCTTTAAAACATCAGTACATCATAAATATCAGAGCAACATTATAAAAACAAATTTAACCAATTAACTCATTAATTAACTCATTAATTAATGCATCCACAATTAGGTTAGGCTCTTCTACCCTGTTGTGATTGCAGCTGTGTTGCCACTAAAGGGAAATTAGCACTTGCAAACTACTCCAATGGCTACAATAATTGGATGATGCACTGCGACATCACAAGACAACTGGCACATAATGAACAAATCAGATTCAGGCAGAAATCTGAAAACTCTGGAATATAAGGCCTTTATCTAAAGTAAAAACACCAAAACTAGAAAAACTGTAGTTTTAGCCATAACCATACCATACTGTGATCTAAAGTGGCTTAGGAGGCATTACTGCCGGTGTGAGAGCCACTAGGAGTGCTGATGGGGTTTGAACCTTGCTCCATCAGCCTACCTCTCCAGCGCGTAACCCACTCTGCCATCTTCCACCCCAATGGAAGCCGACCCCCAGGTGTTTTGCCCAGACCCGTAACAGGCCCATAACAACGTGTTTTGTACTTGATTAGTACCATTAGATGTCAAACAAGAACCTGGTGCCTATCATAGGTTCATCTTTACATAACTCCATCAGATAGGAATAGACTTGCCACAATAACATCGAATCCACATCTCTCCCGAACCAGATTCAAAACAGGTTGCACAGCGGCCAGCAGTGTTGTCTTCCCACAGGTCTTCAGTATGAAACGGTTTTTCGAAATGAACAGACTGCTCTCACTACAACATCACATCACTTAGATTCAAGCAAAAACATCAAATCATCATCTTGTCATCTTGATGTGCAAGCATTTTAACAGACCAAACAAAACTGAAATAGCATAAAGAAAATCTGCTGCATTGGGGAGATATTTATTGTTCATGGTAGCTACAAGATTTACTGATTCTGCATCGGCAATCGAACCACTCAGTTAGACACAGTCTCTAGCGTTTCATAAAATAAGGATGCAAACAAGCATACTGTTATATGCCTAATTTATATAGCAGTTCAAACAGGGCTGATAGCTGGTTTAAAGTGGTAGCCTATAATAAGGACATCTGTGCTGATAATACGACCTTTGAAGCTGGACAAGGTCACATAGTAGAGCTTAGCTAAAGGATAAGCAGACCACAGGAGAAGAGCAATTACATGCTTCACAGCTGCAGCTCCTCTACAATGATATCACTTAAACAAAACACACACACACACACTACATACATGCACATTACGTATACACATAATATTACACACTGTGCTTTTACTACTACTACTGCTATGGATCGATAGGATTTTAATGTAGAAATAAGAATCCAATATGATGACTCAAGAAAAAATGTTTATGTTTTGACGCATTTGTAGCATGAAAATATCCTGATACCTTCAGTGCCGAGATCAATTCAAAAACCATTATTGAATTTTACAGCATTTAGATGGAACCTACCTGAGCACATAAGCTGTTATGCTTTCATTGCTCTTCTGGCTGATAATTTCGCAGTTGACATTCTTCAAGAGGGCTTCCCATTCACTCCTGAACCAAACCACACAGAAATATCCAAACCGATTTAAGAGTCTACCAGTAATTATCTAATCCAATACGAAATGAAAACACCAACAATAATAATTCTTGCCTAAAGATTTAAAGAAATCTTGACCGAAACTGTAATAGAAAGAAGCCTGATGATAACCATCAGAAAAAGGGCAGCTCTGCTTCTTCGGGCAAATACACTGTAATGCAAAATGAAGGCCAGGAGCACTTGGCAGTAGAAAAGTGAAGGTTGAGGGAAAAAGCTAGAGAAAGACAGAGAAACACCTATATACTGTAGATTGCCTACGAGTAGGAATAGAGGAGTAAAGAATAACATTGAATTAATAAGAGAATGTCAAAATAGAAGAAAGTGGAAATCCATGGTTGCTAACGTAGAAAAAAACTAGAAATACACAGCATCTAAAGATGAAGAAAGATTTATATAAACTCATCAATGTCAATGATGGCAGCAAAATCATCAGATTCCAAATCTTTAACCAGGGAAACATGGTCGAATCTTAGAACAGGTTTAAATAAGTACCAGTAATCCTCTTATTCATTTTGAAAACATCAAGCTAGTAGGCACCATAAGCACTAAGCAAGTAAAACACACTTACAGGTACACAAATGATCAGCACCAGAAGCACTAATAGCTAGCATATATCATGCATCCAACAAGTAGTACACACTCTGAAAAACTTCCCTTTAAGATATGTAGGCTAAGCACTTTGGGACCGGGTCAGGACAACTGGGTAACGCCGATTGGGCCCCGTACAACTGGGCCCGCCAACTGGGTAACGGGACATCTGGGTAACGGGACATCTCGGTAACGGGACATCTGGGCCCTGCACTATCGAACTCGACTTAGGCCTAATAATAAATGAGGGTTGCTGTAAAACTTCGGGTGGTCTGTCTTCATTTAGCCTGTCATCGGCTACAAATTGAGTACAAATGCTTAATGGGAGGAGGTGCTGTTTCTTTGATCGTAAATACAACCTATGGTTACTACAGCCTTATATGGACTTAAGAAGAACTGAGCCTTTGCTGTATCCCTGCAGATATTTATGATGTTAAAGCATAAAACCGGCAAACCAAAATAGTCGTTGCCTATTCCATTCATCAAGACCATTCTCTCTTTCTCTATTGTACGGGGCCCAGATGTCCCGTTACCCAGATGTCCCGTTACCCAGATGTCCCGTTACCCAGTTGGCGGGCCCAGTTGTCCGGGGCCCAATCGGCGTTACCCAGTTGTCGCGGACCGCTTTGGGACATAAGATCATAGGGCATAGACCAAAGTTTATCAGGGTATTTAAGAGAGGGTTATATAATCCAGGTGTGGGAAGTTAGCAGAGTGGTAACAACATTGGATGATGGAGCAGAAGGTTGCGTGTTCGATCCCCGCAGGAGCCCTAAGGTCGACTCAGCCTTACTCGCTAGAGGGCGGTGGTAAAATGAGGAGCAGTGTTAAGCTGATACTGCAAGATACTGCAAGGTAAAACATGGGTCTGTGGAAAGTAATGGCAACCTACCCCAGATTAATAGTTTATACCACCTACGTTGCTGATTGCCCAGGCTGGAGATAAGTGCCAGAACCCAATGCTCGGACTTGAGTACGGGACCTACCTTTACCTTTTATATGATCCAGGTAAGTGCAATGACAGAGCTCTCAATAGTTCTCCACAAACACCTTTTTGACAGGTAACAATGCTTGCCTGCATTGCATATAAAAGAAAATTAGATCTTGGGTGAGTCATCCAACCAACAACACGAAAATATTTAAATAGCAATTTTAGAACACCAGATGTGTTTCACTACAAGACTACCATATAGCCCAGATATTGCAGTCAAGATTTGGGGCAGGCTGAGTCTAAGAAAGTAATGAAAGCCGGGTACTCAAGTGACACTTAGGCTGTTAATGGACCTGACTATAATTTTAGATACTAAATTCCAGACCAGAATAATACTTTTCATATATTGGCAATTCCATGTCAACTGAGCATAATTTGGAGTATAATTATACCCCAAAATAATTTGACATCATTGTCTCAAAATATCACGAAATCTGACACAGTATCTTCTATCTTTATCAAGAAGGATTATAGAGTTAGGTTAAAATGTGACCAAAATGTAGGTCATTAAATTATACATAGACAGACTGACCCTTGACACTCCTACTGTAAGTGCATGTGTAAGATTCTGTGGATACTAAAGACATAATATTTATCCTACAATTTCACATCAAGGATATTTTATCCATGCTTAAATAATTTACTACGGGTAAATATACTTAACAAGATTGGCAGCTGACTCAAACCTCATAAAAACATATTATTCTCCATTTACAAAGTCCAAAAACCAATGCTGAAAAATTACAGATGGCTAATTTTTGCTTTTTGCTAGAATTTTAAAAAGGTTTTCCAGAAGGCAAAAACAAATCATAATCATGTGGGGGTGTGGCATACCCCACTGGAATCAGGCATTGCTTCATCAGAGACTGTACACACTAGGCATAGAGTGTATGTTAAATATAGGTCACAGCATGCACTGTCAGTAAGACTATTACCCATAGTCCCATACATATGAAAGCATGGTATGCAGTAATTGACTGATACATGGACATCATACATTATTTATCTGATTTGCCAAATCAGAAACACAGAAGTGCTTTAAACAGAATTAATCTACATGAACACAAAGTTTATCATATGCGGATGTGTTGGTAGCAATCTAAAACACGTACGAGGGGTGTTCAAAAGTTTTGCAACTTTATGCTTCACAGCAATACATGGATAAAACTTATTGAATGCCCGTCGTATGGATAAATGAACAGCGCTGCTCTTTTAAAGTCTAATTTAAACTTCAAAAGAACTGATGAATCTTTGTGGAGGAATGGTTTTTTCAACCGAAACTTGAGCTTCTGTTCATCCGAACCCTACCAACCACCCACACAGACATAACCAAAGCTTGCACATGCCAAGGGGAGCCTAACCAAGTGCTGTCAGTCAACAAATGCTGTTTTGTGCTGTAGCTAGGAACACAAAATAGTGACATCACATAACGACAGCACAGCGATCAACACACATGATCCGCCTGATGAAGCAATACTACGCTCCAATGAAGCCAATACAAGCCAACAACATAAATACATAATTAATTGTTATTATTCAAATCCACTGTTCCATGAAAACACTAGATTAGCTTGAGAAGAATGGCTAATCCACTAATACAATAAAATATCATTTAACAAATGACAACCAATATAAATCAAAAATTTTCAAAACAGAGAGATAAATCAGCAAATAAAGCAGGCATGCATGATGATGGTGAGCATTATTAATTAATTAATTAATTAATTAATTCTGACAATTTCATATAGTGCAATACGCATAGCGAAGGCTAAAGTCAAGAGCACTTTACAAGTGACCCTAATAGGAAATGTTAAATAAATATGTTTTAAGGTTCCTAGTGAACAGTTCAGGAGATGTCAACCTAGTCACATCCGCCGGCAGTGAGTTTCAAAGCAAAGGGTTGCCCCTCGAAACAGACCGGTCCCCAAATTTCGCTGTCAGACGGGGGTGGAACCACCAATTGAGAACAGCTGCTTGATCAGAGCTACGAGCGCCGGTCAGACTACTGATGACTGATGATGGTGATGATGAGGATAATGATGTTTATGGTGATGTGATGATGATATGCAGTTATGCACTATTTATCCAATTTCTGGAAAGTTTTTGTAAGAAAATAATCATTAGGGTAACCTGCCCTTGATAGCAACAACATGTTGCCTTGCCCAAACAAGCAAGTGCATTAAGCAATGCAATAGGAGAGAACACTTATCTCCTGATTGACCCTTAACTGCTGTCATATTTTTTTAGTTAAAGATGTGTGTGTGTGTGTGTGTGTGTGTGTGTGTGTGTGTGTGTGTGTGTGTGTGTGTGTACATGCCACTTACACAAAAACTGTTTCACTGGGTTAGGAGAATATGCAAACTGTTCTGTATTTCTACATACTGACAAAAATTTGTCAAATCAAAATCACAGGCACACATGGTGCAGATTGCTTAGAAATTCATGTGTTAAGTAAACTGTCTGCCTGTCAATCAAGTCAACAGAGCTTGTGGTAAATTTTACTATAAAACACAACTCTATAATAAGGAACCATCTTGTATCATTTTATCAAGCTATTCTTTATTTCTATACAAAAGAAACTTAAATTACTTCACAGTAAACATTAATATAAATCATTACTTGATTTTAAATATTCTAAAAATACTGCAAATTCTAAAAGGGGCAATTCAACTTAAGCATATTTTAATAATTTTATGTTTTTACTCAAAGAGCAACAAATCCATCTGCTAAATATAAATTCAGAATCACAAAACACTGCATATTTGACATAGCGGTTATGAATTAGAACATCAACACCAGCGCTGTAACCCTACCATCCATAGTTGTTCTCACACAGGACAGATCCTACTGAACAGGGATATTTTTACACCCTCTAACATGCCCCTAACACCCCCCAATTTGAGGTCGACACCCCCAAAATGTCCTAACCTAACAATGGTATGTACCCTAAATAGCCCCGAACATCCCTCCAATTCGAGAAGTAACACCCCCAACTTTATTTTTCTGATGACCTTTGTTTTTGTTTGTCAGACTTTTTGAGAATTGATAACATTGTTTTTTTGCTTGTCAGATTTTTTAGATTTGATAAGGTTTTTGGGTTTTTTGCCTGTCAGACTTTTGTGGATAACTTTTTTTCACACTTATCTGGCAGAGACTCCCAAATTTTACCAACACCCCCTAAATTCATAATCCTAGAAATAACCCTGCTACTGAACCACTCTAAACCTGTTAATATTATAATTAAATGCAGAAAAGTTTAACTAAATCTGATCAGTAACAGCAATCAATGCAAATACTAACATTTCAAATTTGCATCTACTAGAGATTTTCTTATGTTGGCTGGGCTGAAAGTAATGAACCAGTGCTAAAATTTATCATGTATCTCAGCCACGCATCTGGCCACTATTTACTGGGTAACAACGTAGACAGGATGGGTGCATCAGCCTTGCCGAATACTGAGGTACTGATACTTTTGGAGAGTTCTACATGACAATTATTGCATCTCAGACAAGTATAAACAGGACTATGCAACGACAATCATTGCGAAACGATCCTAATACGTGAATTGATACGATGAAAATCGGGCAAAACATTCGTTGGGGGCGAGTTGGGGGCGTTCGGCTCCCAGGGTCCCTACCTCTCGACGGACCGCAGGTCGGCGTTGTCGTCTCCGTAGGAAGATGCGAACCAAAGCTCGAGCAGTTTCTCCGTCCCTTCGAAGAAGTACTCCTCCTCCGCTCCGACCGCCTCGTCCACAACGATCATCGTTGTTTCTTCGATCTTCATTTCCGTCCCCTTTTGTCCCGATAAGATAATCGTTCCGCTCCTAGACACACGACGAAGAAAATTCGTAAACCGCACAGGCGCACGATTTTAATAATCGTTAACGAGATCGCTGCTGTGCAGTCAAGACACGGCCCGTCGCCCTCAATGACGCACGCCGGCACAGATCCCGCCCCCTTTCACCGGCAATAGCAGCTCTCTTCCTCGCGCTCTCTCGTCCTTGAGACGGATTCTGACTCGGAGACTAGCATAACTAGCACACCAGTTGTAAACGATAGAAATTGCCGAAATTCCGCTAATACTGGTTGAGAATTTTCGAATCGACGTTCAAAGGCAACGCAGACTGAATAATAAGGGGCCGTCCATAAAGTACGTCACATTCAAAAGAGGGCCTAAGAAAGTGTGACAGTTTGTGACAGAGGGAGTGCGCAAAAACCAGCGTGACGTCGCACTTTCATCATAAGGGGCTGTCCATTAATTAGGGCCTATGTCAACAATATTTGGGCAATTTTTGACCCCCTACCCCTTATCAACAACTGTCAAGCTTTCGGTGACTCCTAAAATTATGTAAAAAAATTTGAATCCCTACGATGGGCCGCTCATTAATTAGGCCTGTGTTAAAAGATTTAAGGCAATTTTAGCGCCCCCTTTGTCAACAACTGTCAAACTTTCAGTGACCCCTTAATGAAATTATAACAAAACTTTGAATTTCCTCCCCTACTAGCTAAATATATTTCATACGGCTGGAGCGCTTTTATGCTAAAATAGAATTATGGAAATTAATTTTTTTATTTTTAAAAATTCTTTGTAAAAATGAAATTGCTCACTTCAATTTATCTTGACCCCTCCTTCTGTCAACAAGTGTCAAACTTTTTCAACCCTCCCTCTATTTTGTAGGCGTAATTAATGGACAGCCCTAGGCAAAACCTTAAATTTACTGTAGGCCTGCTTGATAGAAAGACGCTTTTGATTGCTCGTTAACACTTTCTATGCCAGAGATGGCGTAGCCAGGAATTTGATTGGGGGTATAATGTGATTGGGGGAGGTATAAATCTTTAAAAACTTGAAAATCTTAAAAGACACATTAAAATGTTTAAAATAGCCTGATTTTAGGGTATAGCCAGGTAGGCCTATATATACCGATATATAGTATATATATATATATATATATATATATATATATATATATATATATATATATATATATATATATACGCCCCTGCCAGAGATACATACAATTTTAGGCCTCAATTATATCGATCGTTATCAATGTCGGGGGTGTGTCTGTTTAATTGCTGCTGAAAACTGAACGAGAACAAACTTTAATATATTAAAGAGAAAACCTGTGTGACGAACTTTACTGACGACGCTTTAAGGAGGGTCCGAGATTTGTGACGTACTTCTTTATTGGGGGGGGGGGGGTCCGAGATTTGTGACAGTTTGTGACAGAGGAGGGGGTCAAAATGGTCAAAAATAGCGTGGCGTATTTTATGGACCGCCCCTAATAATAATAACACGGTTTAGGGTGATCAATTAGTAGAGTCTGCCCTGCGTGAGAACGACTATACTGTACGTTTCACCCATTGTGGTCTTGTGTAGGCCTAATCTGATTTTTTATCTTCTTGTCTTTGCATCTATAAATAACAAATCTTGCAGTATAGGCTACAATGACATTAGGCCTAATTCCTCATCCACTTACTGTATACCTTCCACAATATTTTATCTACAGTTCAATGGCTATATATAGACCTGCTTGAATGCTTTCCAGCAGACACGTGGATTAATATACGTTACGGTCATTACCTGCTTACTTCATAGGCATACCTAATGATAAGACCACGAGAAGTGGCCGCCCCTTAGGCCTATGTCTGGTAGTTTCAACATTCGCGATGATACTTGCTAGCAATTAATTAAATGACTGTAAGAATGTTCATCAAAGATTCAATTAAAAGACCATGCCACTAAAATTAATATTATTTCACCTTCATCGGCCATAAGATTAAGTGAGAGTAGGCCTATAGGCTAGATAAAAGGTCGTCGAGTACTGAGTATAGGACTTTTGGGGTTCCCACATCATTTAGTGGTTTTAGTCAGGCTTGATCATTAAGTTTCTATTTTTTGTGGATTGTCTCTAAGTGTTGCAGCTAGTGGAGTGACGTAGCCAGGATTCCAGAATGGGGAGGCACTTTGGCATTTTCGGCCAAAAAGTCTTGTCGAGAAAAAAAAGGTCGTCGATTTTTTGGACGTATCTCACCACCGGTCCCGATCCAAATAGGGGCCGGGTCGCCCGTGCTCCCCTCCGTGGCTACGCCAATGAAGCGCAGGCAAAGTTGTCAACACGTACCAGCGGACCGTTAATTAATAACATCTGTGATCATGCAGATGTATGTCGCTGGCACATGACCAATATACAGTAGAGGTATAGAGCCTATGTTCAAACAGCTTGCAGAGGCACTTGCCTGTCACTAGTCGCTTACGATTACGACGAGTTAATGAATCTTTCAGATTTCGACTACTCACAATTAATTAAGAGTAGGCCTATGGGGCCTATATAAAGCTATATAAGCCTAGTTGACGCAAGAGATCCGCGTTATATATATATTATTATAAATTAATACTCTGAAATGTCATCAAAGATAGTTTACTCTACTCGCCAACAACTAGATTTGCCCTGAAACTTCATGACTAGATTAGACTTTATGATATTTTAAGTTTTGATAACGATATTGCCAAATATGTTTACGTGAAATCTGTTAAAATTGCTGGAAGCACAGTGGCGCCACCTGCCGACTTTTTTCGTCAACCCGCTGTCCTATTTACAGGATGTTGACTTTGACAGTAAAATACCAAGTTACTATTTCATTATTATCTTCTTAATCACGTCTAATCTAATGTTAATTATTGTCGAAATCGCGAGAGTAAAGGCAATTTAATCGATCACTGGAGTCAAATGGCAGTCGATGTTAAACCAAAACGAAGGTAAACGACCGAAGAACACTTGTCCTCTAATTAGTTCATAGTGTGTGTATATAATTTACATAGAATATTCGCTTAATTTGCGTAAAATCGCCGTTAATTCACGCATATTTTTAATAGTAGGATATTTAGACGAAGTTTTAGCAACGGTTTAAAAATCTGCGAATTTTAGAGACGTAATTTGTCAGTTTTGAGTTTTGGATGCTTATTAACTGATTGAATGGATTTTTAAGATTAAAAAATATTATTATTATTGTTATTATTATTATTATTATTATTATTATTAGTAGTAGTAGTAGTAGTAGTAGTAGTAGTAGTAGTAGTGATTGAATAATAATAAGTAATAGCAGTAATAGACTAGTAGTAGTAGGCCAGGCCCGCCCGAAGTGGGGTGCAGGGGTGCAGCTGCACCCCCTGGAAAAATGTAGGGGGTGTAATGCACCCCCTGGAAGGATGATGGTCTGCACCCCCCTCTGCACCCCTGTATCCTGAAATACAGGGGGTGCAGAGTGTGCAGAAGACCTTTTTTTGCTTGTCAAGCTATTTTTAAAGGTAAAATCGAGCGTTGGCGACCTTTTTATGCTTGTCAAGCTCTTTTTAGATAAAATTGAGCGTTGATGACCTTTTTTTGCTTGTCAAGGATTTGAAAGAGAAAAATTTAACTTTGGAAAAATCTTCACCCCCTTACCAAAATTCATTCCGACGGTCCTGTAGTAGGCCTAATAGTAGTAGTTGCAGCAGTGGCAGCAATAGTAGCAATACTGTATGAACTGGGTTTAGAGTAGGGTTGCCAGATCTCCCATATTTCAGCCCCAGTCTCCTGCTTCCTGATACTAATATTATTATATTAGAACTTGTTTGTAATATTGATTCACTACATGCAGATGATGCAGTGCATTGAACATGCATTGAACAGTGTTGTTTATTGCTTTTTCCTAGTCTATATTCTATAGTACTGTAGTGTAGTACAGTATAGCTCTACCCATAATTCACAATAAAGTGGACTGTGGAGTAGGCGCATTGATCACGGAAACAATCTCCCGTATTTCGACTTTGGATATCTGGCAACCCTAGTTTAGAGTGATTCAAAAGAATTGTCTTGACCACTGTTGATTGGAAGCTTTAATGTCTCAACTTTTTGTCAAATGATTCTTAGCAAAAGGATTGAAACTCAGTGTTGGAGGTTATTGACCTTGGACCATAGGCAAACCAGTTTGAGTGCTTAGCATCCGAAATGCTTTGGTAAAAAGTAAGAGCAGAAGCCACTCTATAGGTTTAGAGCCCTGGAAAACTGATATCCAATTTTTCAGTTCCTCTGGTGAATGAGGGTCATTGCCAGCTATTCAGTGCTAATTAGTATCTCTTAAGAAAATTTATTATTTTTGGGAAAGGAAGTAATCTTTTAATCTTTGAAAGACCTCTCTGATGTCAGAATTGCTTTGAATTTTAACGATGGACAAAACACAAGGATTTTTGATATGCAATGAAGTTGTTTTTTAAAATCCTGCTTTTGGTTCGATATGGTTCTGCAGTATCCAATAGGATGCTTAGCATTTGGAAACTTTATCCTTGTTTTTACCATGTTGTTAGTGTAATCTCATTTCTTTAGGCAGGGACCTCAAGTCATATCAGTTTTCATTGAGTTCCTTCATTTTCAATGAACCCTATTGTTCCAGATGTTACTTTTCCCAAGGCTATGAAACAGACTAACTACTAAATTAAAACCAGCATTTCAAAAGTCATGTGGTGTCTTAATTAATGAATAAATAAATGGCTGTAGTATCATATACCAGTATATTGTGTTCTTAGTGTTTCATGTAATGTTTAGCTGTAGACATTGTTTGTTCTACAGCTGTACTTTAAAGATCTGTTTGCATGTGATGAATTGCTTTCTCACTTAAGCACAGAGCATACCGGTGATGATAGATAGTTCTTTGGGAAGATTAAGTTGAGATTAAGTTGAGATTAAGTTAAGTCTACAACAGAGAATTATGGTTTAGTTGACAAAAGTCTAATCATTTGCACAGTTATCAAACAGTGGTGAAAAGAGGTGAAAGGTCATCAGAGTAAAATTCTTTATTCTATTGTGTACAGACATGTAGCTAAAGGTGGGAAGTTACAATTTATCATCAGGTCAAAGGTTCTACAACAGATGCACAAGGTTATAATAGCAGATTCCTAGAAGCATCTTGGGGATTTCCTCCAGGATGTGAAATTCTTAGTAATGAAAATGATGTGCTGTTTATTGTGTATAAGATGTCCAATAAGAAATCCAAATTTTTCCAGGAACTACTGTGATTTTGCACTTCAGACTTCTTTCTGTCTGACTAGACATTAAGACATCCAACCTACAGTAGTTCTTATTCTTGTTTCCTCCTCCTGCTCCTGCTCCTTCTCCTCATTTTCCTTCTCCTCTTTTCCTCCTCCTCCTTCTTGAAGGGCTATATATATTTCTACATAGTTATTTTTCTTGCCCTGTAGCTTCTCTTATCAAATCATTGCTGTTGAATTCTTGGCTGTTGTGTTGCATTACGATAACGGAGACTTAACTCCGAGATAAGGACATGCGAAGAATTCTTATCGTTTGGCCATTTTCGGATGGAGGAGCTGCATTTCCGATGGTTCTGTTCTGCACTTGGCAGTGATTTGAAATTTTTTCACCAAATTTGATTGTTTCCAGGAATTCGGAGAAGCGCAAGGAGAAGTCGAGAGATGCTGCTCGCACTCGCAGGAGCAAAGAAACAGAAATTTTTTGCCAGTTGGCTCATCAGTTGCCCATTTCGCAAAACACTCTGGCACTTCTTGACAAGTCATCTATTGTTCGCTTGGGAATTACACACCTGAAGCTTCGCCAACTTTTCCATAATGGTAGCTATTATATGTGTGTGTGTCTGTTTGCGTGTGTGTTTCTCTGTGCATAGACTCCTGTGTTGTGTACATGCATTGTACACTTATGTATTGTGATTGTCTTTATTGTAATTGAGACACTCAAACACATTCTTAAGTATTTAGTCAAGTAAAATAATCCAATAACATATTTTGGAAATGTTACTTTAGGTAAAAAAGGAGGAAGTAAATTCACTCAAGATCAATAAGGCCCACTGGAGTGGGACAGAGCTTTAGGATTGGGGTGGGGGGTGGGGACTAGTATTTAAATCATGAATCGCAAATGGATAAGGTATTTGAAGTCTGTCATGGAAAGATGCTTGAATTTCATTTTCAGAATTGTGATGATCATGTAATTTGCTGTTCATTTTTATGACAGCCATTTTTGCAAAGCCTGCAAGAATGCTGCCATCCTGTCATCTGAAAGTTGACCACACATTTAGTCGTGCACTGGATGGATTTCTGATGTTGGTAGACAAGGATGGTACACTGATATACATTACTGACAATGTCAGCAGTCATTTAGGACTGGCACAGGTCAGTTAGTCTAAGGATTTGCTTTTCTATCTCAGACAGTTTTCCTTAACCTGCAAATATTTTACTGGCTTTAGCATTTTATTTGTTTGAATGTAAACAAAGTAGAGTTAAGCCACACAGAGAATGGTGTTATTATATAAGGGAATGTCATAGAAAAAATGAGTTGTTCTGAAACAGGCAATAATGAGAGCAAACTGCAAAGAGTTCTTAGTTATGATAACAGTTATGATGATGATGATGATAAAGATGACGATGATGATGATGACAAGGGTGATGATGTTGATTAACGTAATGCATTCAGTGTTTCATAGTTCTGTATTACCTTTGATAGAGTGCAGTTGTCAAGAGTTACATCCCCGCATACCATAAATTTGTCGTACATTCTGCATATTTTCTAGGTCGATCTTTTGGGCCTTGGCATCTATGACTTCATTCACCCGTGTGATCACGATGAGATGCAGGACATTTTGTCAAACCGCAATATCGCAGCGAAGAATCCTTCTCAGTCAATTTTCATCCGAATGAAGTGTACTCTGACGAGCAAAGGCCATAGCGTTAACATAAAGTCTGCTTACTATAAGGTGCGGATTTGTTGGATGTCTGTCTGTACCTGAAGTTTCGAATACAAATACTGTAAAAAATACAAATTCTTGCTTATTTGATAATGTTTTCATTGTGGTAGATGCATTTGGCATGCATATGGGCCAGCAGAGACAATATTGTAGTGTAGAGAAACTGTCGTTAACCCAATAGGGAATGACAGAAGGAGAGATGAAGAGAAACTAATAGTTTATTATGCCCTATGAATATGTCTGCGTTGTTCTGAGGAAACCTAAGTTGAGTTGACTTGATTGTAGGTCATTCATTGCTTGCCAAGTATGGTTTCAACCCATTTGCATCAGCAGATGGAGCCACAGAATCTGTCGAAATCTGGAGATCGATTAATGTCGTTTACACTCCTTTTGTGTCGTTTGTTATTCCATCCATCAAACACAGACCTGTTACTCGACAGCAGAACCTTCGTCAGTCATCACAGCATGGATATGTCGTTCATTTACTGCGATGACAGGTTTGGTCTATGCTTAAGGTTAATCATTTTGATGAGACGAAAGCAATATGTAAAGTGACTCGGGACTGTGCAAAACAATGGGATCAAATTATTTAAAAAAAGAATGCCAATCATTCTGTATTGCAGATTCAGATAAATTTCAAGATATACCGGTAATCACTTATCCAGGTTGTTCCAACCGGACATGCTATTGTTTTTCACTCAATTTAAATTTTTTTATATTTTATTGTCAAATATTTTGTTTTTGTTTTCAGATTCAGTGCCTTATTGGGATATGAAATGAAGGAGCTCTTGGGAAAGTCCCTGTACCAGTTTCATCATGTTCTGGATGCAGAGGCTATAGAGAAATCCTATAAGACTCGTAAGTTGTACGCTTGGCCTTTCTGTTCCGCTTTATATTCTGACAAACTGTGGCTTTCCTTAGACAATGCAATTTAAAGCATAAAGCGCCATGTGTTTTGTTTTTTGCAGATTTTGAAATGCATTTATTCATGACTTTTTCAATGTTTTGCTTGTTGTTGTTGTATTGTTCTGTGTAGTATTCAGCAAAGGTCAGTGCACAACCGGCCTGTATCGCTTCCTCGCAAACAGAGGTGGATACGTTTGGATGGAAACCCAGTCTTCAATCATCGCCAATCCGCATTCTGAGAAGGAGCAGTTTGTCGTCTGTGTGCACTTTGTTGTGAGGTATTGTTGGTTTTCAGAGACGCATTTTTCATCTGGTGTTGGATTAATTAGCATTGGTGTCATCTGTGCTTGAACACATTTCGTATGTCTGAGTATAGTTTGACTGGACTCTATTAAATTCCTGTGTATTTATAATTGTAATAATGATTCTGAGTGTGATATGTAGGCACTGTGCTTTGTGGCTATTAAAGGCAAAGCTGAAACAATATACCATCCTTTAGGATAAACAATCCCTATGCTTGACTGTGCAATGATTTAAAGTCCAATGTGCTGCACTTAAATCAAGATTATAATTATATTATTATTATTATTATTATTATTATTATTATTATTATTATTATTATTATTAATTACTGATAATAATAACCGATTGATATATTTTATATTTTGTTTGGTATCATGTTCTAGTGAAGTTGAATGTTGCGACCAGACTTTCTCATTGGTTCAACAGAGCAGTTGTTCGGATGAGGCCAGTGGAGATTTGCAAGATGTTGCTGCAGAAGTCGAAGAGATTGATGTCGATGAAGGTGTTGAAGATGATGATGATGGGCTGGAGGAAGTGGATGACAAAGCCATCTTCATGACAGAACAGATTCTGAAGTTTGCAGGTGAAGGTTTTAACTTTTCTGACAAATTTTACAACTTTTCTTGATAATTTGCAAGCATTTGAAAATAGCAATTGAATGCTGTTTCTCTCTGACTACAGTTAAACTTGCTTAAAACTGTTCTTAGTATCGCGTCATTTCTGTTCTCCACTCACTCGGTCTGTGTGTAATATTTAACGCACTCTCAGCAGCTGTCAGAATGTGGCATTGATTGGACGTCGGTGTTCTTGAGCTCTTGTGACTGCTCTCATATTTCAGTCTAAAATCTCTTTGTGCTTCATGGCAGTATGTTATTACCATGAGATCTCATGACTTTTGGATATCGACTAATGAGCCTTTGGTTTTTATGTGGGTGTTAATATTTTGTGAATATTTGATACTTACAAGTCTTTCCTGTGTATCCGTTATGCTGGGGTGTTTTTTTTGCAGCCAAGCCTTGCTACCAGGACAGAGGCCATTCATTTCCGTCCACTTGTGAGTTGGTTTCAGACAAGCATCCGGTTTCCTACAGATTCCTTGCCAAAGATTCAGTACGTTCTACAGATGTTTCTTTTCTATGCATTATGAAACGGCACTATAGAAGTCGATGATTGGATTGGATTTGATTAAATCTCACAGTTATTTGCTGCAATCATTGTTGTATAGTCGTCTTAGTAGGTAATGAATTTGAGCTTGCTCTCATAAGCTATACAAGGTGACACAAAAAAAGACTATATTAAATGCAAACCTAATCCTAGTCCTAATCCTAGTCCGGTTTTTTGTGCCACCCTGTAGTGTTTACAAATATATTCTGAATGTGATGATTGGATCTTACTTACTTACTTAGCATTGTTTTGTTGTTAAGGCTGTTCAAACCCGTCCATAATTCAGGCTTAGTTACTATGGCCATTCTCTGGTTTGAGTTATTGTGCTGGAATTGTGCTAAGTTTTTATATATCTATGCACAGGCAATCAAGACAATCACCGATTACAGCCAGTTGGCGCCCTACATTTCGGTAGAAGACACAACATTTAATACAAATCCAGTTATGACAACTGACAGAGGAACGGCTGCTGTCGACAGGTTAGCCAGAGTTTAAATATGATGTTGTATTCTGCATTAATAATGATGATGAGAATGATGATGATGATAATGATAATGATAATAATAATAATAATAAATTGTGAATTAATCACTAATTAATGGATGTTAATATTAGTATTGTAACTTACTTTGTAATGTAATTTTGTGGGCATATCTATGATTTCTTGTTATGACTGGCTATATATTTTTGTGGCTACAGTTTTCACTATTGAGCCTAATTCAAGTTTCAACCCTGCTAACCAAGGATTTCATTTAAGCTATTTAAAGGGGACTGAATCTTTTATTAATGTTGCCTCATAATTGGGGTCCAATTACTCAAATTTCTCTCACTCAAACTATAATAACTCATAAGAGTGGACTGATAAATTGATGTATGTAGCCTTGAACTGTGTCTTCTTTATTTTTAATACTTGTGATTGCAGTCAATGATGGTCTTGTCTCACTATGCATTTTGTCTATTTGCAGAGTTGTAGTGGACCCAGACCTGTATCGGGAGCTTGCTCCGCGGTTGGAGAACCCGCTTATGATGAAATTCCGCGACTTGTCGTCCGTCAGCGAGCCTCTGCACTGGCTTAGTCGTGCAGAGAAAGAAACGGCGGTTGTGCCTTCATCGGGCTTCAAAACCAGTCCACCAGGGTTCCCAGTTGAAGATTCTTTTGATTTTCAAACTGCTGGAGGAGGAGGAGGAGGAGGAGGAGGAGTTGTGTCCTACTCAAGTCGTGGCTGTCGCAGATCGGATCTACAAGGTTATTTTTGTGGCTCGTGCGGAGCCACAAATGTGTAGCATCTTAAATATTTGTTTTGATTGAATTGTGGTTATCTGTAATGACGGAAAGTAATTGGAGAAAATTATTGAGCCTAGGTTTTTTTTTATTTTAAAATTCTTTGCGCTAATGAAAGCAGTTATTTTAATGTTGTTTACAATGGTAGGAGACTGATGTATGATGTAGGAAGTCGATAAGGATTTAGGAAGCATCTGTTTGCAGTTTCACAATTACTGGTACCTCATGTAACTAAACTCAAATTTAAAGTGTTACATATTTGTAGATTTGAAGCAGCTTTGCTTTGTTTTCTGTTTTAGGATTTGCTTCTTTGTTGAACGGCAGTTCGGTTTTAAAGAATCTGCTTTTAAAGGGAGAGGACACAGACTCTGGCTATCGTCTGCTGTGTCCATCATAAGGTCTGGAATTAGGTTTTTGTCAATTCTTTTAGAGCTCTGTAATTTGCTTGACCTAGCTCATAGAATCTCCTTTTCCTGAACAACAAAGCTGCACCCACTCTTTTTAAATGCCAA
Source organism: Metaphire vulgaris (assembly GCA_018105865.1). NCBI lineage: Eukaryota > Metazoa > Annelida > Clitellata > Crassiclitellata > Megascolecidae > Metaphire > Metaphire vulgaris. The sequence continues at coordinate 5,685,054 of CM030847.1, read as the reverse complement.
AATTGTCTGATTGAACACTGTTCTCTATCTTTCCAAATGGAGGTAGCTGTCTTTATAATGCTGCTAGCCTTTACTAGTCATCTGCATGTGATCAAGATCACCAGAGTCACATTCCTCTCTGTTGCATCCATCATATCTTGTCTATTCAGTATACGTGTGTATATTATTCCATGTTAGTGGAATTGTGGATTGCAATAGTGTAGAATTCACTGATGGGGATTATCAAATTGGGAGCTTATGACTAAATAAGGAGCTTTGTAAGTTCTGCCACCACAAAATGGTTGTTCTTTTCTCACACTGTTGTCTTTCCATTTTATTTGGCCATTTTTTATGACACCACATGATCTCACTAATGACTTCAGCATTCAGTGACATCACTTGCCAAGTTAAAACAATTTTCTTTCACTCTTGAATTTTTCAATGAAATATCGGTGTATAATTTTCAACGTTTCAATGAAATATCGGTGTATAATTTTCAATGTTTCAATGAAATATCGGTGTATAATTTTCAATGTTTCAGTGAAATATTGGTGTGTAATTTCACCGATCAGTTATGTGAGATGAGAGTTACATTTTGTCAGCACGAATTTCTAGTCCGATAACTGCACTTTCTGTGATGGATTAGGATGCGTTTCTTCACAATTGAGTTTCTCTTATTTCAGGTGCTGGAGAATGCAAGTGATTGTCTCTTCCCATTGATTAGACTTTCTTTTAAGCTGCAATTGTTTCTTCATTTTCGCTGTTATTCCGGAAGATGTCATGAAGCCTTTTCTTTCGTCTTAGCAATTGCATGACATAAGAATTAAAATACTGTATGACTTAGTGATTGCCATATGTTATGGCATTGTATGTTATCTACAGTATATATTGTTATTTTTCATTTAATATTAAACTCATTTATTCCCAAAAGTATTCTATTGGTAATCATAGTTATTTATATATCAAATATCTTGTTGTTATATCTTGTATCACTTGACCATTGGCAGATTATAAGAGTATTGTGAATTGTATTAATAATGAATTTCATGTAATTGCATTTTACAAAAATTTGAAAATCATGACGTCAGCAATTACTCTGCCACGATTATTGTATAATTTGTATTTCTTCAGATAGACAATTGTTTAACTTTGTCAGATTGTGAATGGATGGCAATGTTGGAAGATATTGTTTATTCACGTCCTGAAATGCAGCTTCTGACGTAAAAGTGCACTTGTCTTTGGAAAACGACGTGCCTCAAAATAATGTTACCGTAATTGTTTTTACTATATAAGTTTTCACCAGGGTACACAAAGAGGCACTCGCTTAAATGTATTGAACTTGAAATAAAGTATGTCCACAGTGTTCGGCCAGTGTAGTTTAATGTCTGTATCATCGTATTTATATTGTACCAATAATGTATCTTGTATAATAAACATCTGTTGAGTGAACCATAGTTTGTATTTAAAACGTTTGTCCTACAAAACCAGCCACACATGCAGTGCCTTTATATGGTTGTTGCATATGAAAGTTGACATTAGCGTCGCCATGGGGCAAATGGGGGCAACTGCCCTCAGACCACACAATCAGATTCACGCAAATCCAGTGAGAAAGTTTTTGTGGAGGGTGTGTGTGTGGGGGTGGGGTAAGGAATCTGACACGTCAGCCAGACGCAAGCAAATTTTTATATTTATTATTATTATTACAATTATTATTAACCAATCATCAGTGTAAACAAGCGAGCCCGTTGTTTTCAAATTTGAACTAGCCGTCATTATTGTGCCACGCCCCCGTTTGCCCCCAACCCAAAATTCCTGGCAACACCATTGAAAGTTGATAGGCTTGATTTTAAAAACAATCTTAGAGGGCAATTAAGTATAGGTTATTTTCCGTTTTGTGCCATAAAAGTTTGTGAAGCAATTACTTTTCTGTTGAAAGAACTGCAAAACTTCCAGTATGTTGTGCAGTCAAATTTACCTAGGCAGCCCATACAAATTTCCTAGTGTTGCCAATTGTTTAGCACTCACACATTCTAATTGCAGTAATTAGGTTTTGGCTTTAAATAATCAAAGTAAATGGCTTGTCGTGGTAAGTTCTCCTGTCATTATTACTTAATAACAAGACACTGGATGCTTATTGATATTTTTATTTGCTGAAAAATCAACTACTTATTGTAATTTGTATTGCTTATAAGAAAACTTCTGCAGTACTATGAATTCAGAATAAGTTACTCTTATGTATAAACAAAAATATTCTGAGCATGAATTTCATTTATGAAAATATGAGATCGAGGAAGTCAGGAAGGAGTCACCGATTCAATACATTAATGCCTTTCGCATAATGCTTCATGAGTTCTAGTCTGTTAATATTTTACAGTAAACAGATTGTCCTTTTACCCTTTGCATAAAATGACCCTGTCTGACCGACCTACCCCCACCTTTTGGCCATAGCTATTTCAAATTTCAGTTATGCATCTAAGAATAAGCAGCTCTCCTATCATACTACTTTTTAATGCACTATATAAATTCGTGTGATTTTACTTACATACCTTCTACTTAAATCTCTCGGGCAGAAGCAAATGAAAACAATCGTCCACACTCGACAACGAAAGATCCAGTCTAGCGAAATACTCGGCCATGATTTTTAAACGAAATCTTACTTGGGCCATGATTAGGATCTGGACTGGGCTCCAGAACCCAGTTTAATCTGTGAAATTGATTTGTATTAGACTGGAGACATATATCTACAAATTCCAACAAAACGTCACTCTTCCTTCGGTCTATGGCCGGCAGGACTGTTTTTCCCAGTGGCCGCTGTTCTCTCTTCCTTCACAATTGCCTTTCTGATGGAGTCGATCAGTCCACCAAAAAACAAGAAGCAAATAAGTTTCTCGAAAGGCACAAAGGGATCAACTCCAAAAAGCAGATAAAGCAGCCGAATTAACGAGAAGCAGATGAAAACCCCAAAATAAACGATCTCCTCTGGTGCTTCAATGTATTCTTTGTACTTCAAAATGAAGAGAATCGACGCAACAAGGCTGCCTTTCGTTATCCTGTAATAGCAAAAATGCATTACACACCATCAATCAATCAATTAACTATTTATAAACTGAGCTAATGTCTTGTACATTAAAAATCTTTTGCATTTTGGACACACACACACACATATGCTACACACACACACACACACACACACACACACACACACACACACACACACACACACACACACACACTAATTTCTATAAAGCTTTACACAGAATTCAGACTGTATCGAATAAACCTGTGTCAATGGAAAGAGGATTGGTCTCATAAAATGAACTGTCACAATAAAGTTAGTATTCATTATAGCATTTTATACATACAGCATGTGCCATCTCTCCTCATAAACATTAAGCATGAATCTAGATCATGGAGCTACTGTACATTATGCCATAAACTTTCCATATATGTGCATGATTTTTACAAAGGCCCACAATGTTTACACATAAACACAGCTGTTAAAACATAGACCAGGTGCAAATCTGGAAGTCAACAATTGGATATAATAGCATCTCAGGCATTGACAAGTGTACTACAATAAAGTGGTCAGCATAGCATTTTAGCTAGCTGTCTAAAGCAGCACTCTCAAAGTGCTATATAAACAGAAGCTTTAATTTTTACATCATCGCAGCATAAAGTTTATACAGAGTTGCTTTGCCAACATGTTGTAGAGTATATTTATTTATATCCGTGCATAATATACATAGACTTATTCAGTGACAAAATTCTATTTAAGTCAAAGACAATTATAAATCCATGTAAACTGCTCATATTTACACGGTTGGTTTTAGAATTTCAACATTCGACGGCTGCCAGATTCCACATACAAGGCGCTGAAAAATTCTCATGTGTAGTGAAGCTGATCCTGTCATAAGAAATAAATAAATTTCAAATGTCAGACATACTCAAGTTAATATTCAATCTGCATATAAAAGATCAACTTGACAAGACTCTTTGGCACCATAAGGCCGATATTTTGGCCTCATAACATAGGGCTCATCCATATAGTATGTATGCAAAAAGGCATATTTTCAACCACCCCCATTTGCACAGCGTAAATAGGCAAACTCTCCTAAATCCGACATCCTCCTCAGTGCGCACATACTATATGGATGGACCCATATTGGTTATACGGATTGTGAAAGAGAGAAGTTAGATCACATTAACTACTAATCAGTCACAACGGCACAGATACTGATGGAAATCTGAGATGAAATTGCAAAAGGAAGTACATCTGAATTAAAGATGAAAAATAATGCACATACAATATTACACTTTTGTCACATACGTCTTATTCTCATGCAACAGCAGCTGAATTTCAGTTATTCAAGTACTGCAGTGGCAAACAACAGTAAGAAAAAAGCAAGGACCGTACCTTTAAGAACTCCAAAAGCACAGACAAGTAAGTACGAGCCAGGGAAGTTCTTGAGCGCGAACAAAATAGAGTAATGCACTTTGTTGGCCCGAAAAACCTCGTGCAGAAGCGAAATGACCAGTTTCACTGGTGTGAATTTGCACAACTTGTAGACGCAGTCAAAAGGCGCATAGTTTATGAGGTACCTTCATGAGAAAATGTACACAAATGACAAGATTGTAATCACTGAATATGCTCTATACAGTCCAGCGGTCATCGCCAAAGTAACACCCAATCACTTTTCCTTCAACTGTACTATGGAAGACATGCTGATCTAATATATATCACTGCACAAAAGTCTCTTGAGAATAAAATATAAGATGCAACTGCAGGGGTGTCTCAATATGGGCGTCATCAAGTTATATTCATTTAAATGACACTCAGCAAATTCACCCTAATCATGAAATATTACACAGCCTTGACAACTAATTACAGCATTCAATGCAAACATCTGACTTCTGACAGACACTGAAAATAATTAAACTGGAATGCCTAAAAATATCAGCTGCTGGCAGTGGCCAATCTGTCAAAAATCACCCAAAAACACTCTTTTGACAAGATCTTACAATTCCTAACTCAACATACCTAGGACCTAGATAAAATCAACAAGAGAGATATATCCACTGCTGCACTAAAAACCCTGAAGCAATATTTATCTGTCTGTCTGTTAGATCGTTTACATTGAGTCTACTAATACACCTCTTTCTCTTGGCTTTTCCTTCATCTCTCTCTCTCTCTCTCTCTCTCTCTCTCTCTCTCTCTCTCTCTCTCTCTCTCTCTCTCTCTCTCTCTCTCTCTCTCTCTCTCTGCTTATGTCTCTAATAGATATCACCTGGTTTTAACCTGATCTCTTTCCAGGTGAATTTAGAGAGTAGCACTGACTGAAGACTCTATGCATTAGAACAGGTGCTCAAAAATGTACAATATTTATAAATAATAATAATAAATATTATTATTATTATTATTAATGAAATTTCATAAAAGAAAACAAACAAAACTGCTTACTGTTTCTGAAAGACAAATGTATTATTATTGATTCTATTCACATGTGCACAGAGGTCAGCATGCACACTTTATTGAGCTACATTTTCTGTGGCCAGATGCTGACCTTAAAGTTATGATAGATGATAATTTTGTGGCAGGGATGCAAGCTTCTAAGTTTCATGGGTTTGAATTCTTCTTTCTCAAATGAAAATTTTACGAAGTCATAACAGAAATAATGTGAACCTACTTACCATACGGCGGTTGCAATAAGAACGTTGCTCTCGTTCTTCAGCGGCTCAAGCAAAGGTTCTCCGAGCAATAAATTGCCGAGAATTCCTCCAGCAAAGCAGAGCAACATACTTCCAAACCAGCATGACAGTGGATGAATTCTCGAAAATACCTTCTGCCCTACAAAATGAAACAAAGCAGTTTTCATCATTCATGTCTGCAGAAGTGAAGTGCTTCCACATGTCCCTAAGACAATTCTAAATAATCCTTGCAAAATTCAATGCACACTCACATAAAGATCAATCCAATAATCCAATCAATCAATCAATCAATCAACCATCAAATCACAATTGTACAAGATCGAAGTCACAATCCAAAAATCGACAACAAACCTCAATGCTGAAAAGAAAAACTGCATATTCCTAAGGAACTCTCAACATCGTTAAATTTCGTCTTAAATCAAAATTCCCCTACTAAACATCTGACAAATTGAAATCCATTGTGTCTTTTCTTCCATATTTTACACTTATTGGGAAGACAAGAAAATAATAACAAGGAAAATGATTCCTGCCATTACTAAATCCTGCCTGAATGAGTGATGCGATGCACCTAACCAAGTACTCACCCAATCCCTGTCTAAATGTTCATATCCTACATGACCCCACTAGGGCTGTCATCGGGTACCTGGGAAGCTGGGTACCCGAAGACAGTCTGGGTAGCCGGGTAGTAAAAACGGGAAGGATTACCCGTGAAAGCGCAGTAGCACCGTCTGGTGTACAATCTGCTGGAAAAACATTTGGCCGACTGACTGCTACAGATTGAACTTGGCCTGTTTTAAATACGTTCTTATTGTTGTTGACATTTGGCTTCATTTTAGTTTAGTTTATGTAATGATTTTTATTAATCATATTAAAAATTAAAATAAGTTTATGTTGTACATATACAGATCATTATTAATATTAAGTAGGCCTAACTGGAAGCGTACCTTTACTCTATGATATAGGCAGCTTGTGTACGATTAATTTTGCAGCAATAACATAATGCTAATTTCCGAATGGGTACCCGGGTACCCGTTCAAAATCTTTGACAGGTACCTGGGCCGATTTTTGGAAAAAATTGACAGCCCTAGACCCCACCCTGATCTCAACCTCTGGTTGGCAATGCCTCCAATCCACAACCCAAAATCAGCTCCATAACAATCCAGGAATCGTATTATTCCAGAAACAAGGTGAGACATCAGTTGTTCCAACGCTGAGCCAAACTCGGCAGTCTCTCTTAAACACCTGAAAACTAAACTCAATGCCCATTTATAGAAATGTAGGTGCTACATAAATATCCTCATAAATATCCTATAATAACACAATATAACTTGCATTTCTAAGCTGATACCCAGCACATTACTATACTCAATCAATGAACTTCTATGGCGCCACAATCATAATAATTCCCATGGCATCGCCCGATGGCGTTAATTATATAAAGGCGCTGCAGAGGTTATCAATCAGTGCTGCGTGGCAACACGCATCACCGACGCAACACAAGCAACGACAGCACACATGGTTCAGCTTAAAGTAAGGTAAAGTCAGGGCTTTTTTTCAGTGGGAACGCATGGGAACGGCGTTCCCACACCTTTTTTGCCAGATTGTATATATAATTATGGATATGTTATAATGCGTTTAGGAACGTACAGGTACGGCGTTCCCACACCTGTTTTGTTGATGAGCAAAAAAGGATGAGTTCCCAAACCTTTTTTCCTAGAAAAAAAGCCCTGGGTAAAGTAATCAGAAAAAGTTTGCTTACTACCGGTAAACTGCGTTGGGTAGCTGTCCTCCTTGACCGCCAGACACATCAGCACGTAGTGAGCGATGTCGAAGTAGGGAAACATCTTAAGCCGCTTAACGGCAGCGGCCGTTTCCTGCAGGGCTTCCCACTCCATTTCCAATTATTACTAATGATTATCTTTATAAACTTATAATAATGGATGATAATAATTAGCGCTGTTATCTCATAGGAGCAGCACAACCGCCGCCGCCGCCCCGCCTAGTCAGTCAGATAGCGCTGGTTCTAGGCTACTAGTGCGCATCGCACCTTCGCCGCATTTGCAATTGCAATCAGACAGCAGAAAAGCCATGGAACCAGCCTCACACGGCTATTATGTAATATGTAGTATGTAGTATGTACTATGTACTCGACCAGAGACTCAAGAGAGTATGTAAAATAATCATTAGCGTCGCCACGGGGGGCATAGGCGGATTTTATTAAAGGCTAGGGTAGATGTGTGAATGGCTATCACTTTTGACAGGCAAGTGAAGAGGCCCTAGTAACATTAGCGTCCCCACGGGGGGAAGCAAATGGGGGCAACTGCCCCCCAACCTGCTCCAGACCACCTACCAGATTCGCGCAAATCCGGTGAGAAAGTTTTCTGTGGATGGGGTTGAGGGGTGGGTAAGGAATCTGACACGCTAGCCCCCTTTGCTCCCAACCAAAAATTCCTGGCGACGCCACTGAAAATAATTATTAATAAAGATGTTGTCTATTAGGGATAGAACTATATATTGAACAATTCTGGTAGGCTTGTTTATCATGAGCAGAAATTTGTTAGCATTTAGGGGCCATCCACAAATGACGTAACGCACTTAGGGGGATGGTCAAACATTTGTGACGATGTGTGATGACGGGGATTTTTTGAAATGTGACGTCACATAATACTAAATATTGTTATTAATACCGCAATGCTATATGATACCCCAAAATTGAACGCATTTCACACTTATAATTAGCCTATTATACATTTCATTTTAAAAAAAGAATTTGAAAAGTTTCTGAATATTGTTTCAACTATAATAATTATAATTAATGAATATTTTCAAATGAAACGTTAATTTTGACATTCGAAAGACAAGAGGGGTGGTTAACGCGTTGTGACGTCATATTTGAGGGGTCTGTCTTTTTGTGACGACGTGTGAGGAAGGGGGTTTCAAAAACAGAGATTTATCTACACCCCAACGGGGAGGGTTGTAAGGTTGTACCCCCACCCCCAGGTTTTTGACAGACACCTCCTGCTCCTACACCCCTACCAGGGGTGGTGTTGGCTATCACCGAAACAGACATATGTTAAAAGCAGTATGAAGCTCAACACTGACATTGACACCCCGCAATTTTGGGTGAACTTGTGAACCCGCCCCTCTACACGCCTCTGCATTTGATACTATAGATCACAAAATTCTGCACGACTCTCTCTCTGGTTTGGAATATCTGAAATAGCTCACAACTGGTTTTCATCTTATCAGTCAAGTGTCCTGTCTGTTATGATATGCAGCTGTTTCGTACTGCAGAAATGTCAGTTTGCAGATGATACAAAATCACATTATTATTATTATTATTATTATTATTATTATTATTATTATTATTATTATTATTATTATTATTATTATTATTATTATTATTATTATTATTATACGACACCACAAAAAACTAACCGTATAAGACTCAACACTGGACACGTCCTTGCCTAGATACTAAAACCCGCAATTTTGGGACCCTCCCCAACGCAAATTCCTGGAAAAAGCCAGTGGCGTGTAAGAGTCATCAAAGTGGCCGACGCCCGTCATCTCATCTCACTCTGGGCTAAATCAATCAGTTGTCCAAAGTACGCCCACAAGACACTTTCAAACAAAAAAATGTCATCGCACTATCTCCTCAAGGGCAATTTTACGCCCCTGCCCTGGTCTGCGGGGCCACCGCCCCACCTATAGAAATCCCCCTCTACACGCTACTGAGAAAAGCTCATGCAGTGGTATAAAAACTGCCAAACTCGCGTTACGTCATTTATGGATGGCCTTTTAGTGTATTGTTAAAGTTCGCTGTTTGATGAAAAATAATTCTAGCAGACATATGTTGTTGTAGCATGCCTTTAACATTTATAGGCTACAGTAAAGTAACAGTAAAGTCTCCACGTTAACCAAATGAAACGAGATAAGCTGAAATTGCATAAACCGGTTTTCTAATTTTAATTCAATGTTAAGTGTGAAAGTCAGGGATCCAGAAAAGAGGTTACATACTCCCGGTTTGTGACAGACACCCCCGCCCCTACACCCCTTCCCAGGGGGTAATGTTGGCTATCATCCAAACCAGACTGATTTAAAATTCTAAAATGTCATCCATTTTCAGATTGACTGATGTAGTCATGGTCAACGTCACCCTACAAGATCACCATTTACTGTTAGTGTCGAAGAAATGAAAGTTGTGGTGATATTGTGGATATCTGGCTACAGTAGGCTACAGTACCTATAGAAGAAGACTGCATTGAAGCAGTGAAAGTGACGCAGTGTTTATTCTAGGCCTTCTCTGGGGAGGGGGAATTTCCCCCAAAGTTTTAAAATCTCTCCCCCCCATTTTTATATGTTGGCTGGGGGATGGAAATTCTCCCCCCCCCAAAGTGTGGAGACTCAGACCTTGTCCCCCCTAACATTTCAAAATCCCCCCAATGTCAAGGTGGCTAGAATAAACACTGAAAGTGACGTACGGCATTAGCTGATTTCAAATGCAATGAGTCGCACTAGCTTTGATGAAATCCTTGTCAATTAACCTCCATTGCGCCAATAATGCTAAACTGTTGCTTGCAGATAAATTTGTCAAAGTTCGACCTCTCATCAACAGCTTGAATGACAATTATATGAAGCATTGTTTATATCTGTCATGCTTCTATATATGTTGCTTTTTAAAGAAAGTGAACATTTATTCCACAACTGCTACGATCAAACAACTTTGATTTAATCTAAATTTAATATTACCAAAGTTATCTATCACTTACGTCTTACGATACAAATTTTGGAATCGGTGACCTTTTTTGCTTGTCAGGTTATTATTTTAGTGAAGGCGGCAAAGTTTAGAAAGGGGCAAATTGGCAAATTGGCAAATTGCAAATTTTAACTTGAAGGGGCGGCAAACTTAGGAAGCGACGACCTTTTTTTGCTTACCAGAGGATTCTCAGTGAGGGAAATTTCTATAGGGGCGTCAAATTTTTAAAAATGTAAACATTTCTGGAGCGACGACATGAGCCATCTGATATGAATGAATTTGGGGCGGCGGATTGGCCATGAGCCATGCAGAGGCGGCAAAAGTGCACGCTACGCCACTAGCCATATGGGGCTGTCCATTAATTACGTCAACAATTTAGGGGGAGGGGGTTTGAAAAAGTTTGACAGTTGTTGACAGGGGGAGGGGGGTCAAGAGAAGTTGACGTCAACAATTTCACTTTTTACAAATAATCAAAACCTAGGAGATTTCATGGAATACTACTTATTATAATGGAAAAAAGCATGGCAAAAAAGGTCATAGCCATCACATTTTGACACTCGACGAGCAAAATAGGGAAAAAATGGTCATCATCTCAAAAAATATTAACCTTGTTATTGGGATCTGTCATTGACCTCGGGGCGGGTCAAAATTTTTTGACGTAATTATGGGAGGGGGTAACTGAAAGTTGACAGTTGTTGACAAGGGGAGGGGGTCAAAAATTTCCCAAAAATTGTTGACATAATTAATGGACAGCTCCTATACAGTAAGAGCCAGGACACGAAACAGTGATACTGTGTTGCATGCCTGTTTATTTAAATCATTTATGTTGCCTAGTTTTTTTACAGTCCGCAGTTTCAAACTTATGCACTGTGCTTAAGAGATGGTTCATATGGTCATGTTTCCAGAAGGAAATTCAACGCTGGAAATCGAAATTTGAGCCACTATAACTGACTCCACAGATATTAGAATGGACCGTATGAAAACGGAAGATAATGACAACGGAAATCATATTTTTTACTTGTAGGTCCTATTTTTCTTTTTCCGGAGGCCAAGCATCGAACCCCCAACTATCCACCTCCCCGCCCAATTTCATTCCTCTGGGTCCAATGAGTCTAGATGAAAAACACTGGACATTGACGCCCCCGCAATTATGGGACATCCCCCGAAAGCAAATTCCTGGGGAAATGTCTGGTGAAAGTAGGCTAATAAAGGCATGATTAGTGTTACCGCCTCGAAATTTGCTTTGTATTCCTATCGTTAAAATTATATAACAATTAAAAATGACATTTACTTCTTAGATTTTAGCTTCTTTCGTTTAACCCCTCAACTGGGCAACTATTTGTAACTCAATGTAAAATGGACGAGCGTTACTCGGGGCACCCAGTTAAGGGGTTAATTAGCTAGCTGTTATTTTGACGGTGCGGAAGATGGCAGAATGAGTTACGCGCTGGAGCGGTAGGCTCACGGAGCGGGTTCAAGTCCCGTTAACGTTCCTAGTGGCTTTCACACAGGCCGTTATGCCTCCTAGGCCACTTTAAATCACGCTAAGCTTGCTAGGCACTTAGGTCGCAATTTGTATAATTGCATTATATATCATGGGCGTATTTAGAAAGGCTTAAAGTGGTATGCTGAAATCTAAGAAGTTGGAAAAATAACTTTTATTCTATGTTCTGCAATAACATACAGTTTAAGTTTATTAATAATTATTAATTATGGAGCGCATACTTTCTTAAAGTTTCCTTCACTCTACTACATTTTTACTAATTGCACAAATTAAGTCATGAAGCAAATATCCCCTAAAACAAATTTTAAAATATTTTGCGGTGCAACTGAAGAGAAGAACAAAAGACCCCAAAGACCAAAGGGGTAGTCTATGCTATGGATCAGGAGCACACCCCTAAATACGCCACTGTTTTATATCCAGTCCTAAGGATTATCTGAAGCTATAGTAGATTACTATAGCCTACTATAGGACAGGTCGTTACAATAATTATTATGTGCCTAAATTCTAAAATTGCAGTGAGTTATTGTTTGGGTTGCGCGGCGGAGGGCATTGGGGCGGAGAAGAAAGTGTGTCCATCAAGTCGTCCTTGTTTACCCGCGACGTCGTCTGCCATTCTTCCCCGTTGATGGCCGCCTGTAAAGAAGTAACCGACAGCGTAGATGTTACTCGGAATTATTAGCATGTTAGGAGCGGAAAACAATGCATGCCGGTCCAGTGACCATTACTGTATCAAATTGTCAATTGGATGGCCATTAGGCCTAAACTCAATTTGATGACACGACAAGATTAATGTTTTTCGGAATGTACAGTAGGTTACGGTCCTGTACATTGGTGTGACCACGAGGGCGCAGAGAGGGTATGAAGGGTGGTAATGAGGTAGAATAAGAGGTATGACATGGACATATTTACTTTATGAAAAAAAAATTTACGTAAATCTTTAGAGATTGTAGGCCTATAGGGCTTTACTGGTTGTAGCCTCTGATGAGGACAGTTGCTTGGTTTTCTGGAACCAAATTTCGATGATGAGGCGGAGAGCAGTGGCGTAGCAGAGGGCGGGGGTAGTGGGGGCACTTGCTCTAGGGGTGGCATTTTAGAGATTTTTTAAATTTTTTAATATTTTGATTGTCAGGAAATTTTGGGAAGTTGATAACGTTTTTCGTTTGTCAGGAAATTTTGGGAAGTTGATAACGTTTTTTTGTCAAGAATTCTCGGAGGCGGTACTTTTTTCGCCCCGGGCAGCACTTTGCCTCGCTACGCCACTGGCGGAGAGAGAATAAGAGGCGGGACATTGGAACATCTAGTTCAAATTTTATATATTAAAAAAATTTCGTGTGGCTACGACGTCCCCCCTCCCCCCAATCCATAGTTCGACTAAAGATGATGTCGCGTGTGCCTTGATGGTACCCCTCCATTCTGGAACCCTGGCTACGCCAGCGATTCTCTATTGACTTACTGCCGCATAGATGATGGCAGATATGAAGAGACACAGACCTCCAATCACCGTTGGCAACATGAAGCAGCTCGGAATACAAACACTAAAAATCGATAAAAACAATCAGATCAGTGATAGAATAATATCAAAAGTAAAATTCGAATATTGCTTTGAGTTGTCAGGTTTTCTCATAAGAACATTAAATTATAAGCTGACATAAGATATATTTTCATTTTGAATATGGGAAACAGCGTGTGTTAGCCTATATGCTGTCAAGTAGGCCTATCCACTCAGAACGAGGAGTCCATATTATTAAATTCAGTGGCGCAGCCAGGATTTCAGAGGGGTTTTGGATATTGGTTTTTGGTCTTGACCAACATCAACTTTTGAACTTTTGAAAAATCTTGACAAGCAAAAATCTCAAATTTTTACCTGACAAGCAAAAAGGTCCTCGTCTCTTAAAAACCATTACATTCCACAATTATACATTCTATACCCCCACCAAGGGAGTTTTGACCGCCCAAAATCGCGCCAAAAATTACAAACGCATGGAAACTCATTAAAATATTTTTTCCGGCAGCCATGGGGGTTTAACTCCCAAACCCTTCTTGGCTACGCCACTAATTAAATTATAGACATAACAATAATTTGGGGCCTATTCAACACGCTAGCCTGCTTATAATAATCGAACGGGAATTTGATCTCACATTAAAAACAGTAAAGCTCTGATGTAATAGTTCTTCAAAGGTTTGATGCTTCTAATGACAGATACCAAATGATCTTGTCCGCTAAAAAGCACAAAATCAAACCTGCAGTAAAATATTAAGCCTACAGTACGTGTGTATCGGCATCTCGCTCGACTTAAAACATATATGTTTGGCCTGGCAACCGAGGCGCATTTGTAATAATTGCGTCTAGTAAATGAACTTTATGTATGTAGGCCTATGTATGTATGTATGTATGTATGTATGTATGTATGTATGTATGTATGTATGTATGTATGTATGTATGTATGTATGTATGTATGTATGTATGTATGTATGTATGTACGTAAATTTTATAATATTATAGGGCTATATGGATTGATATAAACATAACAATTGCTGAAAGAGAAAGAAACTACGACACTCATTTATTTATTCGTGTCTTTATAACTTTTCTGCTCCACTCCATGATGAGAATTAGCAAGATTTTAGGGCGTTTCTTTGGTTGGGGCACGTGCCCCTGTAGACCAGCCTCTATCTAGGCGCAGGGGCGTGATCATTCGGGGAGGCAGGGGGCCGTGGCCCCCAAGGAAATGAAAAAATTTATAATGTGTTAATGTGCAAACAATCGCAAAAAAGACACAAATTTGCCAAAATATATATATAAAATTGCAAAATTGGCCTCCAAAATGCCAAAAATTTGCCAAAATTGCTAAAAAATTGCCAAAATTTGCCACAAAATTATCTCGCCCTCCAAGAAAAGTGTGAAATGACGCTACTGTTAGGGCGGGCCCAAATATAAATCTGCCGACGTCTTATAGGATGTGCAGTGACTTGCCGTCTTGGCACTGTCGTCCTTCCGTTTTGTCGATTTCCTCTTGGCCATTCGATTAGAAAAACCAGAAGTGAAGCAGGTATAAATTCGGTTAAAGACCAAAACAAAACACCATAAATTCCGCAGAAGAAATTTAAATGTTATTTTTGCCTGCAGATAATAAGGCTACTTAACTGGTCTGTTAGCCAACTTAGCCAAGCCCGTTTCATAGCCTCAGAGGAGGCCCGGGCCACTTGCAAACCCCTCAGTTACCTAACTCTTAATATGAATTTAGAGCTTTAAGGAAGTTTCAAAAATGATTCACGTAGGCATATTAGGCCTATATTGTGGCCCATTCTAAGCTGTCAAAATCTCTGCGGCCCATGACTAGGCCTAATGTCTCCGTGGTCGGCCAAGACTGACACCATTAGGCTTAACTGTCAAGTTTCGCGTAGTCAATAAACGAAAGCAAAGTTTAAAGCTTTTCACATGTGGCTGCTGAACTTATAGCGTAGTAACCAGTAATTTGATTTGGGAGGAGGGGGTATGAACCTTAACTAGTCAATGCTATTTCAAAATCAAAATATATGTTAATGTCTCACATGTGAGCAAAACGGCTACTAACCAATAAAAATGTTGAGGTAGTCGGATTGGGGTATATATACACCGATATACCCCGTCCCTACGCCCCTGTCTAAGGAGACTAAGGTTAGTATTTACGGAAACGACGACAACCAAAACTCGTGCGCGGCCCCTCTGACATCTCGGGACTCTGCTAGTTTTCTTGCGCCCTCAACAAGCGTTCTCTGCAATTAAGTTTTAGTGAAAGGATACATCAGAGAAGCAGCAAACTCCCAGTTTTGGAACTGTCCGGCCACTCCGATGATACTTCCGACGAAAAGGACTGAAAAATACATGCACGCGTGCGCAGATATTTTATATAAAAGTTTAACTTAATTTGTTAGTTATCTTCCTAGTTTAATTAAACATTAAATATATATAATTTAGTTAAAATGCTAGTTTAACTGAAAACTTTTAGTTAACAAGAAATAGTTTAACTAAAATTTGTTAGTTGGTGTCCCGAATTCTCAATAGGCCTAACAGTAGGCCTACCTATTTTATTCATTCCTTTCTGAGTAATTTTTCCAAGCAAACTTGCCAAACTTGTGTTTCTGCAGTCTACTGTAGACTAAGGCTAAATTATTAAATAGACAATGATTAATGAATTCGATGGTTCATCAACTTCATTAACTGACGTGTTCATGCTGCAAGCATCGCCTACAGTATATTTCATGAACACATACCTTATACCTGGGAAATAGTTGTAAAATTAGTTTTAAAAAGTTTGACTACATATTTTATAGTTTAGTTAACTATTTTAGAAAGTTTGTTTGCAACTAAAAAGTTTAGCTACTTATTTCTAGTTTAAATTTAGTTGTAGTTAAACTTTTAGTTAGCTGCCCATTACTGTTGATAACATACCCAATGAAAGCTTAAAACCACTCATCGAGAAGGAGAGAAAGAAACAATACCAAATCTGACTGGATATATATATATATATATATATATATATATATATATATATATATATATGGGATATGACCGGAGGATTTTCTACAAACAGTTGCGTAATTGGCTATAGTCATGCTGCCAAGATTGTCTTGAAAATCCTTATAAAAAGAATACAGGCAAAAGTTGACAGCATGCAGCCACTTTCTTGACAATGACCAATTTGGATCTAGAAGAGGAATGGGAACTCGGGAGGCTATATGCAGGGGCGTAGCCAGGAATTTGATTTGGGAGGGTATAAATATTTTGGGTGGGTATAAATCTTAACTATAAACCGCATAAACCATATAAACCACATATAACCACTTGTAAATCACATACAAAACTTTAGACTGATTTTGGGGGTATATATACCGATATACCTCCCCGTCGCTACGCCCCTGGCTATATATGATCTCTAAGAGTGTTAAGTGAAAGAAGTATACAACATGACTGGATGTCCACACATGCTTCTTGGATTATGAGAAGGCATTTGATAGAGTGGATCCGGCTAAACGAATGGGGGCACTGAGAAGACTTGAAGCAGATTGGCGAGAAAGAAGGCTAATCGGGAACGAGATATGACCACAGACGGCTAACGGCAGAACGGACAGAAACAGCCATTCGTTGACGTACATTCAACCAACATTCACATTAAATTTTAGCCAATAATTCGTCGATGAAGCAGGCCTAGAGAACGGATCGCAATTTTTAAAAAAGAATCAGTTACTTTTAATAAGAAACGGCTCCCGCGAACCGGTTGCATCACATTCCTGTTCAAAAATCGACGACATTAGGCCTACTTACGGATTGTGCTGGTTACAGCGTATTCGTTCGCCCATAAACCGAATTCTTTCTGGTCTTTTTTCTTCGAAGCGTTCCTTTTTCCCAAGGTGATCACCTTTGAATCAGACATCTTAATTCACCACCGCTGTACGTGCCGTGATATTCTCTTACGGTAAAAAGTGGAACCCAATTCTCAATCGAGACTACCACGTGACCATCGAGTGGGTTGGGTCTTGTTTTGTATAGCAGCTGTTTCTGCACCAGTTACGCCGGGTGATTGACCGTCTGAGGCATAAAGGTAGTGGCGTAGCCAGGATCAGTGTTTTATCCAGGGCTGTTAGGAGAAGATTCCCACAAGCCACAAAATCCCCCCAAATTCCAGCACTGACACAAATTTTTGTATTGAACTGTGCCTCTTCCCATCCCAGCCATGTCAATCTCCCCATGCAAGGGCCTGAAGTCTGGATAAAACACAGGCCATGATTCTACATCGATCAGTCGAAGGCGTACGATTTAGAATAATCAATTAATTATTATATCCTCTTAAGAACTCGCCATCTCTCAATATTGCACATTCTAAGAAATTATTTCATGAATTTACATAGCGTTTTCTGGCGGCTCTACATGAGGGGTCAGGAATCGAGGCCCGTGACCCACCTATGGAATGCCTGTCCCCTTAGTCTATTACCTTAGTGCCCCTGTTGGGATCCTATACTTGCCACTACATACCTATCAACAAATGGTTGCCCCATGCAGCCATGCTTAGAAGTTGCCACCCCCAACTGCCCCCACTTGCCAAATCCTGGAGCCGCCACTGAACATTACCGCAGTGGCTGTTTATTCGCACGCGCCTCTATCTCAAGCACGATCGACCGTGAGCTTCTTCTATTCGTTCATCATAGTTCTTACTTCACGAATGGACAGCCACCTAGCTCGTCTTTCTCTGGACGTGCTGCAGAAAGACGGCGTGCGTCAGGCTGTCTCTCCTTTCCCATCGACCCTGCATGTGTTGTAGCTGTGATTATCACTTTTTGTTCTTTTTTACCTGAGCAGGTTTCAAGCCCCGTCGCAGAACCGATTTCCGGACTTGCATTTTACGGCTGAGAGCCAACCCTCCTCTTTTTCATCATTGGGACCGGCACAGATACCAAGTAGGGCCTATAGGCCTATTTCCCTCTAGCTGAGGCGGAGTTTTCATGGTTCAGTTGCTCAAAAATTCGACGTTTGTAGACCTGACCAGTGGCGTAGCCAGGGGGTGTTTGGGGTTAAACCCCCTTGGCTGCCGACGGAAATTTTTTCCATGCTTTTCCATGCATTTTTCATCTTTGGACGCGAGTTTGGGGGTCAAAGCCCTCTTGGCTGGCTGCCGATCGAAAAATTTCTAAGTGCTATAGAAAATAGAAAAAAACTATAAAGAATACGAAGGTGACGACCTTTTTTTGCTTGCCAACTCCTAAAAAGAAAAATAAGAAACATTTTGCAAAGTTTGGTCACGATCGAAACCAAACCCCCCTTCCGGAAATCCTGGCTACGCCACTGGACCTGACTCATGCCGAGACAGGGGACCTGGTAGTAGCCTAAACATCTTTATTTGCCGCCTAGTTGCGGTTAATTCCCATGATTTATTTGACGATCAAATAGATAGCCTAGGGAAGTTAGGGCGCCTTCTGCCTGCAGTCTTTGTACAGCATATTATACAGTATACGCCGATCTACTGTATGTTAATTAAAACAGCGCAGGGAATTTCCAGTCACCGGATGAAAGCGAGGCTTATGCTGACGTCTGCCTAAAAAACATTTCGACGAAACGAGTCACGTGACATTGTTGAATTTGACAACAGAAAAAAATAATGACAACGGCAAAGTTGTTAAGTCAGACACACGTCCTTTTTCCGCAAATCGAGTGGGTTGAGCCGCTCAACATTGTCTGGATCTTCACCAGTAAGCAGCAATTGTTATTATCGTTGTGATCAGGGTGGTATGCGATAGTCAGAACAGCGGGGGTGGCGAAGAATGCCGCTTCTTCAGTTCCCTTTCCCCTACCTTCATATTTATAAAAGTGGTCAAAGTCAGAAAGCAGTGACTTGGAATTTCCAAGTACTGATTGTAAGTTCGCAATTATTATTCACTGACAGTAAAATTGTACAGGGTGGTGCAAAAAAAAAACTGGACTATATTAAATGCAAACCTAAATGTGACTAGTCTTTTTTTGCGCCACCCTGTAGTACACGACAATACAAGATCGCTTTATTAAATTAACCTTGGCAAAATGCAAGGTCAAAACATAATAATAATAATAATAATAATAATAATAATAATAATAATAATAACAACACTCTTATGCCAAACCTGATTTATTCAAATGCAACCAAAACTTTTAAACCAACATTTCACTCCCAGTTTCGAACTTTCTAGGCTTCCATTTCTTATACAAGACAATGCTGACATAGAGAACTACAAACTTCAACACATTCCAATGATATTAATGTAAAGCAATGAATTCAGCTATCTTACAAAGAAAGCAAAGAAGTCTTACAAGAATTTTTCCTAACTGAATAATAATAATAATAATAATAATAATAATAATAATAGTAATAATAATACTCAGGCACAAGCAATTAATTTGTAAGCAGCAACATGAGCCAACATTTATCTGATTAGTCAGTTTGAAACAAATTATTTGTTAAACCCGAAACTAATTTGGGGCCATCCATAAATGCATGTGATTTTGGTAGTTTTTGACCCCTCCCCTCATCGTCACAACACATTAACCCCCCACCCCGTCATCTTGTAGTCTTTCAAATTTTAAAATTAATGTTTCGTTTTAAAATATTCATTATAATTATTATAGTTGAAACAATATTCAAAAACTTTTCAAAATTCTTTTTTTGAAATGAAGTATAATAATTATAAGTGTAAAATATGTTCAATTTTGCAGTAACATAGCATTGCGGTATTAATAAAAATATTTAATACTAAGTGACGTCACAATTCTGGAAACCGTCCCCTGTCATCAGACATCCTCACAAATGTTTGAACCCTCCCTCCAAGTGCATGACGTCATTTATGGATGGTCCCTTTAAAAAAGAAACTTAGCAAAAAATTATGCTAACTTTACCCATTCAGTCCCAATCATCTAATGCTACCATCTCCCAGATCCTTGATTCATCTCTCAAAATCTTGAAAAATTCAGGATCATATTAAAAAAAATCTTCAATCACTCAAGAATATAGCAAATATACCATAACAAAGTCTTCCTAAATCCATGACGTATAACGCGCAAAAACGCTGACTGGTAGGTAATTCAAGAGCCCGTGTATTCGATGTATCAACTACTTACAGATTTACATCAACTGCAGAATCAAATGTCAGAGTATCAAGCACACACCACGTAGCGGATTATTACAAGTAACTCAACACAATGTATAAAGTTAATTTCTATGATGCCAAAGAACCATTAACAGTAATTTGGCCAAAGAAATAGCTTGCAATAGGCATAAGTGGCCATTTAAAAATAAGCTGGAAATATAATAAGAAAATTACAATAATTGATAATAGACCTCAACCCATACACAGCACATTTTGCAGTTGTAGTTCTCAATCACAATGATACGTGTTGCCCATCTGTTACTGAAAATCTCATACGATAAGTAGCCTAGCTCGAAAATGTTTAACCAATTGTCAATTTTAACTTTCTTTGCCTTCCATGCTGTCGAGCGCTCCGTACTTGTTACCAAGTGACAATTTGACTTGTTTGTTGGATGGATCTTCTACCATACGGCCTCCGCCTTTTACCTTCTCAAAGTCATGGCCCATGACGTCTCTGAAACACAAATGCTGATTGTAATCTCCTACAAAATGCAGTCTCGTTTAAATGGAATGACCATTAAAAAATCAGAAATTTCTTTGATCATAGGGCCGTCCATAACGTATGTCATGCTATTATGACAGTTTTTGACCCCCTCCCCACCACAACCTGTCACAAATCTCAGACCCTCTTAAAGTACATCATATATCTCGGACCCCCTTAAAATGTCGTTCATAGATTACGTCACACATGTTTTATATATATATATATTGTAGTTTCTCATCAAATTTTCAGCAGTAAAACAGATATTCCACCTGCGGCAATGATAACGAACAACTTTTCCATGAACATGGTGCACTGAGAACAACCAGATTCAAACTTATGTTTCAATGCTTCTACTCTTACCACTAACTTCCATGCTCAAAACAGCGATTCGCTTAGGCCACTGAAATCTTAGATTCCGGGACTAAAAATATTTTTGAAATAGTGCTTATGTCGTTACCCTTGATCGGTTGCAGCCGCAGCTAGAGAAGGAAAGTCGTCTGTACTATTGACGTTTGGTGCAATTTTCGATTTTCTGCCTCCAAATCCAGTTGAAGAAACCGTCGGAGTTGTCTGCTGGGCGCGACGAGCGCCAGGTGGTACATATTTACCAGTACTTGTCTTTGGAATATCTTTCTCTGGTTCCACTGGAGCTGGTGCAAAATGGAAAGGCACTTAAAGAAATTTGTATTCAAAATACATGATAGTATTGATTCAATTAAAGGCATGCACACGTTTCCAAGTAAAGGAAACATAAAACGTGATCTTAGTTGCAACTGAAACTAATTTCTTCAGACCCACAAAGTTCATTCATTTTTTTTACAAGTACCTAAAGCAGAATCTGTAACATTCGAAATACTATTATTAGCTATCTTATGAATACATGAACAATTAAGTAAGATCCAGAAAAGCAAAAATCATTAATTAAACTACAATAAAATCTATAGACTCAACACAATTCATGGAAAGATAAGTCAAGAAAATACAAAATCTATTCAATCAAACTACAAATTTCCTGTAAACAACCCCTGAATTATTTCACAGTACTTCACATTTGCAACTCAACTTGAGTTTAAAGGAATGTCATTCCAAAATTAGTCCATAATTTCCATTAACAGGCACATATGATGGAGTATTTTAGAAGAATAATGCAAAGCTTGCAAGACAAAAAGGTTTGATATTTGCTAAACAAGCGGATTCATGGAAATGTTTCTTTGTCCTAACCTTTCTCCGTGGGAGCAACGTCAGAAGTTGCAGAGGTGACTACGACAAATGACTTCCAAGGGCCTTGGGGGACATCTTTGCCACCCCTGTCATCTCCTTCATCGCCACTCTGCGTGTTATCTTGTCTGTCTTTATCTTCCTCATCTTTTGCTCTGCAAATCACAACAAAATTAATGAACTTCACATAGTAACAGCCAAAGAGGTCAAATGAGTAATACAGATGCTACCAGTCTGGTCAATAATCTATAATGGGAACTGATATTTGGCTAAAATCAACGAGATCTTCGTTGCACAGCCACAAAGTCAAAGCTCTGGAATTTCCAATGTTCACTCTTATTTTGGTTATAATCCATAACACAAACTGTATGTCCAGTTCACCTTATTATTATTATTATTATTATTATTATTATTATTATTATTATTATTATTATTATACAATAATACATGCAGCACATTAAGTTATTCACAAAGTGAAGAAGACAAGAATGGTGAGCAATTTGCCCAAGGTCACTATACAGTGGGTAAGGTCAGATTTGAACCTGCTACTCTCTGGTTGTGTGTCAAGAATCCTACCACTACTCCACCACACCTCTTAAGTTTCAGCATGCTACTTCATCATCAAAAACTCGTATAATCGATTGAAAATTATTAAGATATTCATTGAATCCTGCTCAGTATATCAATGCTAGTTTAACTAAGTCCTAAATAGCCACAAACATATTCTAAAGAATTCAATAATTGGCACCATTCGACGTGAAAGCCCTACTGTGTCATGTGACTCCAATGCCAGAGTAGAAATATAAGAGGTATACAAAGGCTACATTACATTACATTCTTTTATTTACATAGACTTTAATGCAAAAGATAATTAGCAATACAAAGGCCCTCTGATACCAAGCAATGCAATTATGCCAGAGCAGATTAAACTAAGTGTAAAAACAAATCTTACTTACGAGATCTTTATATTTTGAATTCTCAAATCAGACAAGTCCTTTTCTGTTTCCTCTTCAACCTCTTTCCATTCTTCATCATCCTGAAAATTGTAAAATTCTACTGCAAGATTTAATTTTTCCGAAAAATAAATGCACACAACAGAGAAAGAAAATGTCACTAATTACTCTATAAAAATGTCAGTTTTCAGTAAAAGCACAAAAGCACACTGACCACGAAGTTATATGGCCTGCTAACAGAATAAATATGAACTGAACTAGTATAACATTTATTCTGCAGTCAAATGATATTGAATTAAGAACTTTTCAAAACGGTACCGTTAAAATCCTATACATCATCATCATCATCATCATTGTTCTCTCTGCCAACTCTTTAGTGGCAATAGCTAGACACAAAACATTTCCAAGAAGTCCTATCTTCTGTCAAACTTCTTCCTTCTGTGATTGAAATTCCTTTCATGTTCATATCTTCTGTGATGTTGTCCATTCAGTTTTTCCTGGGTCTTCCTCTGCCTCTATTTCCTTCCTTTTGAGTGTAGAGAGTGCCTTGCATGGTAACCTCCTTTCATCCATTCTATTGATGTGTCCACACCAGGTACAGAGTAAATCTCTTCCTTCTAATTTAACTTAAATCCTAGACATAGATACATAAATAGATATGTATACATATAATAAAAACTTTAAACCTTTTCCTTTGAAAATCATTCTCTCTGAACTTCTGAAGCTATATTGTCCAAACCAAAACGTCTCAGAATCTAATGACCGCCATATGAATGACCACTACATTTCAGCTAGAGTAATCTAATGTTAGATCATGTTCCTACTACGAATATGCAGCTATACTATGGTATTACTCTTAAAAGTATTACATAAATTTCTAACATACTTAACAGTTTATCTTAATATTAGGTGACACAAAGGCCACAATAGTAAAATAAATAAGCAGCTACTACATAAATTGACACTGATTCTACTCACTTACTTGACAGCTGTCACATATTTTGGCACATAGTACAGAATACGCATAAGCAGCTACTATGTTACTACTTACGAAAGGCGCTATATAAATTCACAAGGCTTTAATTTACTTAGTGGTCAATGTATAAAGTAAGTAAACACGAAATTTCTATAGTGTTCCCCAAAAGCTTGGCGCAGTGCACCAGCTTATTCACGAGTGCTCAAAAAAAGATGAACGTGTTAACATTTTTCGCATCGTTATTTAAGTTTGGGAAAAACGGTTTAGATAACTAATCCCTAAGACGAAAATCCTAGCGCCGCCTTTATGAATGCTACGCACTTGGTGATCTATATGATATGCCTGCGTATGAGCGTAGTTGGTCGCAGCATGTGTGTATGTTTGCTGTGGGAGGTTATGAATGGCCTTTTATCATGAATTATAAAAAGCTTGTGGCTGCTGGCTTGAACAAATTGGAGGTACAAACAAGTCTATGGGTACAAAGGGCAGAATGGAAGACGGTTCGAACCTGTACTTTGACGTCCAGAACGGACGATTTTGAGCTGTTTGTGGCGTCTTTTTCCTTCTTTTTGGCGAGAGATTTCTTCTTCAGTTTCTTTTCCATCTGTGTCTCGATGTCGTCGGTCGTGAAACGCGAAGACGTCTTCGCCGTCTTCTTCTTCGTCTTGTCTTTCTTCGCAAAGAAATCGTCCAGGTTCTGGTCGTCCGGTTCCGCCATCCGACAGACTACGTCTTGAGTCCCGTATTAACGCAAACAAATTGTTTTAATCGGTATAATTTTGGGAACAAAATCCCCAAATGGTTTTCTTCGCTCGAACACGTGAACAACCGAAGCACGTCTCTAGTCTACTCTCCTTTTCCCGAACGCGTTGAAGGAGCGTGAATATTCATGACTCACGTGAACGCCGAATTGTAAATATTTATAATATAAGGCTTTGAAAATTTAGTTGTCTTTCAGTATCAGTTCTTATTTGTTTTTCATTTTTCGCTTCTGCCCTCTTGCTTTTGGAACCGTCAGCGGCACGTGAAGCACAGCACGTTGGCCAAAGCCAACTCCACTTTTAACTGATGTTACCATGCAGCCAAGCTATTCGAAGTAAAGTTTCAACTTTTGACTAATGTTGTCCTCAAAAATTGTAAAATCAATAAAATTTATAAGGCACATGATACTTTTGAATATAATATGTATTATAATTATATATTTTCCACGTATTACAATAAATGCCAATTTAAATTTCAAAGATTGCCCTACAGTAGCATGGGTATGGGTATAGTATTTAAAGTTTAGATGCCAAAATATGGCTGACCCAATCGGCCATCTCCAAAAAGATCACGGTAAGTCCAGTCGACTCCAGTGGCGTCAATCTGTAGTAAAAGTTGTGAGGGTCCATCTGTTTGCTGTGCCTAACCTTAAGTTCCTTAACCCTTTTAGCATAATTCTTATTACTTATTAATGGTCCAAAATACCATTTGCTGATAAAATCTACGTGTATTATCTATCCAGCAGAACAATTTATTAAATAATCGTACAACGATGCAATATAGATTTATTCATTTTTTGTCAGGGCGCCTAAAAATAGCACCTCCATTGTTAGCGGCCATTGTGGTTGAATCGGACGTGGGGGTAACTGAAAGTTGACAGTTGATGACAAGGAGGGAGGGGCAGTGTTATTTCATTTTTCTCGGGAAAAAAATGTCTCTTCGGAAAAGGCTGACAAAAAGGTCATCCGACAATAAAAGTTTGGGGAAGGGGTGTCCTCCATTGGGGAGGGGGTGTTCAGAGCTAATTTATCCATTTTGCATTATCACATTACCAAATTTTGGGGTGTCGACCTCAAATGGGGGTGGTGGTGTTGAGGGTGTTACTAGAGGGTGTAAAAATAACCGAAAATTGCCCAAAAAACCATGGACAGCCCCCATGTTCTTATTGAAAACACGATTAATGTCATTCCCTGTCCACTTGCTATTTTTCAGACACAAATTTCGAACAATAGCATCTTAATCAGTGGCGGCTCAGTGGCGGCTCAGGGGGCCCGGGGGCGTGCCCCTATTGAGTACCTGGCCCCCAGTGGCCCCCTGTTGGGACCCTATACCTAATACTACATACCTGACAACAAACGGTAGGCCCCCATGGTTAGAAGTTGCCACCCCAACGGCCCCCCTTGCCAAATCCTGAGCCGCCACTGGGCCCAGGGTGGGTCCGTGCCTCCTATTGAGTGCCTGGCCCCATTGGCCACCCGGTTGGAACCCTATACTTAATACTACATTAACAACAAGCGGTAGGACCCCTGATTTTGCCACCCCAACACCCCCACCACTTGCCAAATCCTGGAGCCGCCACTGGGCCCAGGGTTTGCCCCTATTGGGTGTCTGGCCCCAGTGGCCCCTGTTGGGACCCTATACTTAATACTACAACCTGGGAGGCCCCTATGATTGTTGCCATCGCACTTGCCAAATCCTGGTCCACTTCTGAATCTCCATTTTCAAACATACTAATAAAAAGTTCTTAGATCATTGATAAAAATATTATTCCGCATGGCTCAGCTGATGATTTTTTGGGTCTACCAATGTGGCTGCCGTTTGGGAATTTCCCAAAAGTTGGCTTCAGCCAAATGACGTAATGCCGTCTCCTCTAATAATAACTCCATGGATGCAATACAGATTTATTCAGATTTTTGTCAGGGTCAAAACCCAGCCTTATGGACTCCCACTTATCATTTTTCTAAAATGTCCTCTCTGGCGGCAACACACATTAAATATTTTCTATAATCGCTAAGTTTCTGCGGCAACACTTTATTTCTAAATAGAGAATAACCTAAACCAGCGGTTCTCAACCCTCTTTTAGTATATTGAGTACCTGCCCCCAGTGTATTTATAGTTTCAACAACAAAT
Source organism: Metaphire vulgaris (assembly GCA_018105865.1). Taxonomy (NCBI): domain Eukaryota; kingdom Metazoa; phylum Annelida; class Clitellata; order Crassiclitellata; family Megascolecidae; genus Metaphire; species Metaphire vulgaris. Next base: position 5,657,931 of record CM030847.1, on the reverse strand, counting down.
GGTTGGCCCCATTTTTGCAAATCCTGATGCTGGTTCACTGCACGCATTGAAAGTAGATTATATATTTAAAAGCTGCAAATCATCGTCTTTGCCAAATTGCCACGAGGGCTGGCCGAGCCCCATCACCCCCTTTAACCTGGGACTGGTCGTGGGTTTTACGCAAAACCGCTCAGAAATTTTTGCGCAGGGAGGTAGCACGAAGGTAGTGAACGCGTGAATGGTGAATGTTTGGAAGGCCTTGTATATTATAGTGTCTGGTAGGCCTATATTTTATATTGTAAGCTTAGTATATTAGACCTATAGTGTATTTATAGTTTAGGTTTTTTGCTCTGATGCTCACCGGAGACTTTTTACTCGAGAATGTCAATGTGACACCTATTCCAGAACCCTGACTACACCACTGCCAGGGCCAGGGCCAGGGCCGCCAAGGTAAATTCCGGACCCCCTGTGCAGTTTATCCCCGCGGGACCCCTAGAAAGTTTAAAATCTGGTGACGACCTGTTTTGCTTTCCAGCGTCAGCATGCAAGCAATGCCTCTGGAAACCGGCCCCCATCTAACCCTAGAACCCAAACCATAACCTGACTCGCCCGGGCCCTCTACAGGTCGTCGGGCCCCTGTGCATTTGCCCCCGCCCCCTTTCGACGGGCCTAGCCACTGCTGCAAAGTGCAAACACTGGACAGTTTTTGTTCTCAGAGAGAAATGTAACGAAACTGAAAGCGTTTTGCCTTGCGTCTGCATGCAGTGTACATCGCGCGCTCTGGTCTAAATAAGCCATAATTATAAACATTATGTTCGATTACATTGTAAAAATACGCGTAGAAGATTAGTCACGTTGTAAATGCGCCTAGTAAAAGTACGGTTACGCTGTAAAGAACACATACAGTAAAATACAGTATGCGATATAGGCTATAGAATCATCAAAGCGCAACATAAAGATGGGAAGAAAGAGCAGTGGCGGCTCCAGGATCTGATGTGTTTGGGGTGGCGTTGGAATGGCAACTTCTGAGGTCAGCTATTTTTCATAATCCTGGACTAATCTAGTTGCTTTAGAACAGTGGCTCTTAACCTTCTTGCGATTATGTACCTCTGAAACAAGTATATAATAAAATATAATAATATAACAAGGTTTAAAGTGGTTCAGTAGGGACTGCCCTGTGTGAGAACCACTCTGGTCTAAATAAGCCATAATTATAAACATTATGTTCGATTACATTGTAAAAATACGCATAAAAGAAAGAATAGTCACGTTGTAAATGCGCCTAGTAAAAGTACGGTTACGCTGTAAAGAACACATACAGTAAAATATGCGGTAAAGGCTATAGAATCAGCAAAGCGCAACATAAAGAGAACCACAAGTATAAGAGAACGAAGTATCCCCCCCACCAGCGTACCTTATCCCAAGACAAAAGTGTGCAATATATTGAAAATAATTATAAACTGCAACAAGCATCTGTCACAGATTGTGCACATGCCAAGAGAGTGGAATTTTTCTTTATAATGTCTTATTTAGTACAAAAATTCTACGGTATTTGTATAGTAGGACCTATACAGGGTAATTTGTAGTAAAAGTCTTTAAACATAGGCTACTTTATTTCGGGATTATTCAGTACCCCCACAACGTCCTTCAAGTACCCCCAAGGGGTACGAGCAGTGTTATTTCTAGGATTTTGAATTTGGGGCTGTCGGGAAAATCTGGGGGTGTCGAAATTTGTAAGTAAAAAAGGTCATCCGGGAATAAAAGCTGGGGGTGTCCTTCTCAATTTAGGGGTGTTCTGATCTCATTAGTATGCACTTTGTATGCATACCATTGTCGCATTACCAAATTTTTTGAGGGGTATTGACCTCAAAATGGGGGGGGTGTTGGGGTGTAAAATATCCCTGGGTACGAGTACCCCAGTTAAGAACCACTGCTTTAGAATGAGTGCACTATAGTATTGGGGAACACGTGGAGCCAGACATTCAATTTGGGCACGGGCACCCTGTGTGTGAGAGAGAGAGAGGGAGAGAAAGAGAGCGAGAGCGAGAGAGACAGACAGACCAGTGTTTAATCTAGACTCCTGGACTCCAGGGGGGACTGACAAAGCCGGGGGAATTCTGCTAGGGGGCTGCTGTTGGTTCATGCAGTATGCCAAAATTTTCGGGGAATTTGAAATCTCCGGGGAAAATGGCAATTCCCCCTCCCCCGGAAACGGCCTAGATTAAACCCTGAGACAGACAGACAGAGACAGACAGACAGACAGACAGATTTATGCGGCTAACGCCTGCCATAATTAAATGCCGTTTGAAAGAGCAGCAGCGCTGAGCGTGACAAGCGCCAATGTAGGCACTGGACTAGTGAAGAACGAAGTCTGAGGCGGCGAAGACGACGTGGCGTTGAAGCCGCAGCTGACGGTGCGGCCGTGAAGGGGCTGAGGCGGTCTCCAGTTGTTGCTGAGGAAGTCGATCGTAACTCCGTCGGGTTCGATCATCTCGTGAAGCTTACGAAACTCCTCCATCTGCAATCAGAACGCCCCAGACAACAATAATAATAATTGTATACAGTATATGAGAACTAACCTCTGATACAGGGTGGGCCAGTAAAATCGGCGCCACCCTTGGCCTTGGGTTCTCGGTTGGCACAACCATTGGATCCAAATGTATGAAAGTTTCTGTACCTTCGCAGTAGGCCTGTTTATGTTCAGAATGCAGTTATTTAATCTTTTTCGGATTAAAAAAGTGCAGCGGCACCATCTAGCGGACGACACCCCGTAATTAGTCAGGGGATACAGTATCATTTATCCCCTCCAATATTTTGCGATTTTTGCTACTTTAACCTTCTAAAAAGGTCTGACAAGCAAAAAAGGTCATCACCAGAGTTTAAACATATTATTTATGGGTGGTTTACTTTCAACCCCCTCCCCGCCAATGCTGCAGGCAGGGATGCGCTAAATGCTACCACATTCAATTCTGCAGTTGATGTAGGCCTGACGCCAGTGGCATTGCCAGGATTTCCGAAAGGGGGGTTTGAAAAAAATTTCGTAGATAACCGCCAAGGGAGATTTCACCCCAAAGATCGCCAAAAATCGCCTCAAAAATAAAAATTGCATCAAAAAATTTTTTTTCGCCGCCCAAGGGGGGTTTAGCCCCCAATACGCCACTGCCTGACGCTATACACGTCGACACCGAGTGTACACGTGACAGCAATGTTTAACTGATAGGTTGAATAGGACAGAGGCTAGACAGGTCCACGGTTTACTGAATGCGCACGGTCCCGAAAGCGTAATTAATTGTTAAGATTTTTAAATTAAATTTTTGGAGTTACAAATAATATACAGTAGGACCTGATTTCTGTCAGACTGACAAATCAGGTGAACGTTGCTATCTAGAATTAACTGAATTTGCCAGACAGAGACACCACGTGCTGAGAGTCACTGACGCCGACTGATGCTGTCAGGTTGTATTGGCGTGGGAGATTAGCAGGACCGCTTGTTGAGATTAAATAAAATTTACGGGCCCCCATACTACTCGTACCCGGTATATTTTAGCACCTTGTCTGATGAAGCGTGTCTTTACTGAACCGCAGTCAAACAGACAACCATGCAACTCGACACAGCAGAGTGCTGAAACTCTGATCTACGGGTCTTTCAGATCAACAATTTTTCAGGACCAGATTTCGTGGTAAGTACCGCAAGCCACTAGTTAGACTGTTAGATAGACCACTGCTGCTGCTGCTGCTGCTGCTGCGAGAAATAATTATTTATGACAGCATTATGTCCATTGCCATTAATGAGTCTGCTATAACGTGTTTAGCGAGTCTGTAAAATGCAGCACGTTAATAAGTTATATCCGAGGTCCCGAGGAACGTTATATCTAATGCCATCCAGTACGACAGCGCACCACACGGGCCCGTGCATTGCGGTACGTTATAACCGGCAGGGCCTGTTTTAAGAAAAATTGTATCACTGTACTAAACTCAGAAAATTTGTGGACATCCGCGCAGAAACAAGCACTCGTCCGTAAAATTTATCACTGCACAGAGCACAGAAAAATGCATTTTACCGCTGCACATTTTCATTTTATCACTGCACATTTTGTGTATCACCAGGGCCGACGAGAGAGGGGGGACAGAGGGTACGTGTCTACCAGGGCCCGGCGATAAACAAAGGGCCCGCGCTGACCAGGAAAAAATTATTTAATTGCAAAAGATGTAAATGACGACCTTTTTTGCTTGTCAGCATTTATTTAATATGAAACGACATTTCTTCTTTTTGCTTGTCATGTGCGTCATTGGGGGGGGGGGGGGCAGGGACCCACCCCAAGGAAATGAAGAAGTAATTTATAATGCATTAAATACATAAATTAATGTTACATTTGCAAAAAATCGCCAAGAATGGCCAAAAATTTGCCAAAATGTCGAAAATCTACAAATTTGTCAAAAAATTTGCGCGAAAATTGCCCCAAAATATGCCATAATTGGCCAAAAAAATTCTCTTGCCCCAGGGAAAATGTGAACTGACGCTACTGTTGCTTGCTTGTCAGCATTTATTTAATATGAGTATAAAGAACAACCTTTTTTGCTTGTTAATGTTTTGAAACAAGAGGACCGGAATCGATATTTGTCCCCCGGCCCGTACCTATTTTCTCTCGACGGCCCTGTGTAACACCGCACGTTAAAACAGGCCCTGACAACCGGGTGTGCGCTATAACGAAATTCACTGTAATAAGTCGATGTGATGCTGTTGACCTGTCTTGAAGAGAGTGTCTGGGGTGTTTTGAAGACGGTCCACATGACGCTTTCTGAGCACGGCGGGGTGGTCAGCGAGCCTTTGTATCGGAAGTAGAGATTCGGATTCGGGGGCAAAAGAGACGATAGGGGAAAATAGGGCATCTTCGTCGTGTGCTCTGAAATAAAACAATGTGCTTACGCAAATTGTCTTATTTTTGGCCGCATGCAAAGAAACACCAAAGATAATCTACAACAAACAATTCAACAAGGTATCATGCGAGGAAAAAGAAAGAGAGGTCGGCCGAACAGAAGATGGGTGGACGATATAGAAGAATTAATGGACTGGAATGGCTATAACAACAGCAACAAAAGCATCAAAAGAAAGAACTACCTGGAAATGCCTGATTCATGACGTCACCTTATCTTCAACTACTGAAGGAAAGAGGAAATGATGATGATGATGATGATGATGATGATGGCGATACACTTACTGTCATTACTCATTGTGTTTCTATTAGTTTTATAACAATGCGCGTGTATTAAATACAGAATTAACGAGTAATTTAGCATTATAAACGACGCAACCAGCAAGTTTAATTGCAATCGATTGCATAAAAATTTCCGTAATTCTGTGCTTGGTCAAAATTTTCTCTGGCCTGGCTGGCCCTGGCAAAAGAAATTTCAGGCCCTGCTACGGACCCTGCCTCAACCAACAGCCTGCCATCTTCCCGGCCAGATCTGGTTTACTTACCTTCAATTGTTACCTCCTTCAGGTGAGAAATGAACGGTTCGAATGCCGGGTTGTCTTTCTCTGACGTCTAAATCAAAGTTTAAATTATGCCAGTGAGTCAGTGACAGTGTTAATCCGCTAACTTAGCCCACTAACGTAGACCGCTAGCTTAGAGTACAGCGGTTCTCAGCCTTTTTATGGCGAAGGACCACTTGGAGATATAGAACTTACATGGCGGACCACCTCCATTGGCAGTGCCGAATACGTTCGTTCACGCCAGTAGAGAGTCTGCGGTAGCATCATAAGCTCCCCCACCGGGGTCTGTGGGAACCCAAGTCACCAACGCATGCGGTTGTATTTGCCACTAAAAAGTGACTGAATCAAGCCTGTTGTTAGCCTATTGCTAGTGTCAACTTATTCTTAAAATAATGGATAGGTTTCCACCACACATTCCTTCGCATTTAAAATAAATAAGTAGGCCTATTATCGTTAGAACCAATATTTAAGTAATTTTAATGTGAACCTTGAGCTTGTATACTTGAGGGAAATTTGTCCAAACGAGGGGCAATGTTTGAAAGACTCAACCTAAGTTAATCTTCAACTTCATATTCAGGCCTTGCTCGCGGACCACCAGGCAGATGGTAGCGGACCACTGCTGGTCCGCGGACCACAGACTGAGAACCGCTGGCTTAGTAGGCTAACTTCACATAGATATTAGAATCTTAAGAGATTTCAAAATGAAAACTTTTAGAATATAAAGCTTGTTGTCTGCTGCAGAGAAGTGACAAAACTACTACTTTGAAACTAAACCCCTTGGCAAATAAATCGTCACTGCCACTAGGGGCGTGGCTGGCAACGGTCGTGAGATTTTCGCCAAACTGTTAAGAAATTGGGGGGTTGGGGGTAGGGGTGGGGGTAGGTAGCATGATCGAAGAGAATACGTGAATGTGCGAAGAAATAGAAAGAAGAAATGCTCCATGACCTTTTGTTTTTGTGTTTTTGCTCGTCGGCGATTTTTTTACCCGAAAATGTCGATCATGTGCCCACCCCCTATTCCGGTATTCCGAAACCCTGGCTACGCCACTGCAGAGAGCACAATACCGAAATTATTCGACCTCGATGACGCAACTGAAGATCGGAAAGCCATCAAAGCTTAGCTGTGCTAAATTGTCAGCAGCTTTAGGCTTCCGGAGAACTTGTTCTCCAAATGCGTCACGGTCAGATTGGCAAACACTGTCTATGTGTGTGTCTCTGTTCGTCCCTCTCACATGCACAAATACACACAGACACACATACACTGAAGAGAACTCCGAGAACGGCGATGGAGTTGACTCCACCGGAGGCTTCAAGAACTCCCTTGTAACGAATTTCGTCGTAGGCAACGATGTGCATCTATACAACAGAAGAACCAGAAGAAACCACAGATGTAAAAGACGCTGGAAAAATAATTCAAAAATCGTTTTAAGTTAAAACGTAAAGACGTTACAGAAATTTGTAAAATGTTTAAAAACGCTGAATGAAAAGTAAGTAAGTAATTAATTAAGTAAAATCTCGTGGATTTACATAGCGCTTTAGAAAGCAGCACAACAGTAGCTGCTTATTCATTTAAAAACGTTAGGCCTACCGACGTTTTTCTGAGCGAGCTTAACGAATGCTCCTTACCCACCCACGGGAAATCATCACTCAACTCACACTATGCAAAACGACTGTGAAATGAAATAAACAGCAATAACACTGACATAAATTTCGAAAAACGCAGGTTCACATTGTCTCATGTGGCCTTGCTTTCTATTAGAGTTAGACGATACTGCGTGGAATTTTCAAGGTAGGCTTAACAGTTTAAAAACCAACTGCACAGTTGTTGTAAGTAAGTAAAGCTGCATGACCTGCTAAAAAGCAATCGACTATACACTATAGCTAAACAGCAGAAAGCCAATTGATTAGCTCGTTGCTTCTGGTTTCAGACAACCTGTTTTTATTTTGCCAGCGCTTTTTATAATACGAAACGTCGGCAAAAATAAGAAACCTTAAAAACGTAAAAAACGTGAGAAAAATAAAAAACGCGAAAAACGTTTATTACATCTATGGAAGAAACGGACAACAACGGATCGTGGGTCAATTGGGTCGTCAAACTCTAGGAGTCACGTGAGTCAGTGGACCTTGATCCATGATTCGTCAAATTCTTAGGACTGCGGCTCACGGTCTCATTGACAAATAAAATGTCTGCACTGCGGTTTTTGCGTCTAGTGTAAGACTATTCTATGGAAATGATTCTACTCTTGATTAAGATACTACAGATACTTATATTTCCAATGACTCAAAGGTAAAATAGGTCATGGGTTCTGACAGTGGGCTACGTGTGTCATCTTGAGTAGAAGCATAACCATGTAATGCGCATTTGCAGCTTTGCGATATTTGCGCTATAGAAATGTTCGTAGGGCCTATATAATAATAATAATAATAATAATAATAATAATAATAATAATAATAATAATAATAATAATAATAATAATCAACGAAGAAATATCATCTCGTCACTTCTTTATTAATCAAAAACAATTGGAAATCACTCAATCGTCATCTATTCCATCTGTTCATAAAGAAAGCGCGAGTACCTCCATGGCGAACTGTTTGCCATCCAATGTGTGCTCGGAACCGGTCTTATCGTCGTTTCCCCAATGGAAGTGGACCCCTCCCACCCTGAAACTACCGTCCAGATGTCCACCGTGTATTCGGACAGCTTCACTCTGGCTGTACTCGAAGTTGACTGAAGATACGGAAATACAAATAACGATTAGAACCAGTCAAAACTCCGCTTCAACACGCGAAACATCGATTAGGTAATAATAATAATAATAATAATAATAATAATAATAATAATAACAAATAATAATAATAATAATAATAATAATAATAATAATAATAATAATAATAATAATAATTATTATTATTATTATTATCGTTACGCTATTTGTTGACACTGAGGCTTGCTAAGCAAAGAAAACGAATCGCTTTAATGATGTCGGAGCTTTTGGATTGGCTGAACTTCAGGCAAGTACATGCAAGACACAATAAACTTAGGATCCAATCCGGACAATTGGCTTATAGCTAATTAATTTTCCTGCTATAGATCAGATTGTGTATCCTGTGTTATTACCATCGTGTCCTACATGTCACATCTTATATAAGCGCAGTGGTATCAGATGATCGATCACGAGCCTCATGTTTGCGGAGTGATAATTGATAAACAAATGACAAGCGTGCAGAAAAGTCAAAGACATTTTACAGACAGACCGATTTCCCCTAACACTAACTAGTCAACCGCCCCTCGAGGTGAAGACACGGGGAGATATTCTCCTCGATAATTCATTGAGGATTCAAAATGTTTCCTTGAATGCATGGGAGGGTGGCAACAGTTCCTAACTTTCTAATAAAAAACAAAAACCATGTCACTGACTATCGTGAGACCCACGAACTGACCTGTGTGACCGTTGTTTATGATGGTAATAGTATCGTTCTCTGGACCGAAGACTTCGAAAAAAATCGTCGTCAACGTGTGGTCATACAAGGCGTCTTTTTCTATGATATCGATGGGCGATTGGCGGTCATGCGTATTAGCGTCGCAGACATTGTAGACTTTCGACCAGTTGTAATGGCCTGCGATCGCCAACAATAAACAGAACTTAGACTGAATTCTCGAGAATTTCCGCTATTAATTATCATCGTCTGATTTACTGCAGACAAAATTATTTTGATTCTCAGAAGACTCGAGACAAAATTTTCAGGATACTGGCAATATAGAGAATATTAATGATAATAGCAAATTGTTTAAGGTTTAAGTAAGTAAGTAATACTACTACTACTACTACTACTACTACTACTACTACTACTACTAGTAATAATAATAATAATAATAATAATAATAATAATAATAATAATAATAATAATAATTTTAAATGCACTTTTGTAGCTATAGTTAATCAGTCCAGGAGCTGCTCATACACTATCATTCATAATAGTTACTAAAAGCAATATGAACTAGAGTACATGAAAATAGATTATTATTAAGTCTTAGACCTATAATACAATGTTCATTTTACCGTAAATTCCAATATATCTCCAATGAACGTCGCCGTCACTACTCGGTGCTAAATGAAAAAAAAAACATAACGACATTTAAAACAGAACACGATCATATATATATATATATATATATATATATATATATATATATATATATATATATATATATATATATATGCTACTTTTCTGCCGAGTTTCAACAAGATTGGTCAAAATTTGACAAAGTTATAGCCAAAATAAAAAGGGGTGCGGGATTTATTCGCTCACAACGTATATTATGGTGTGGTATTTGCCAAGTATGATAGTGCATTGGTAGCATAGTTGGCTATTGTTAGATTCAGAACTGAAGTCAACGCAAAACCTTGCTTTGGTTAGTGAATTCAAGTTTGTCACTTTAAAAAAGCGTTCCCATGTTCAGATTCGAACGTTGCGGGGCGCGCTGATCTCCGGCCTCTTAGGCATACAGAGACACTGGTGGCATACACCATTAACCTAGAGTAGGTTGCCAGTCAAACGTCTAGGCCCGCGCTTTACTTCGCAGCGAACGCTGTTCCTCAATGTTGACGTTGCAACCGCCCTCTGGCGAATAAGGCTGAGTCGACCTTAGGGGCTCCCACAGGAGTTGAACCCGTTCCGTCGGCGTGCCTGTCCAGCGTGTAACCACTTCTGCCAATTGTCACTTGAAAATTGTTAACTTGACGAAGTTATCGGCGTCTGCAAAATGCTCGGATTAAGATACGACCGAATGTTGATTTTAGCTTTCGGACAAAACTCTGCATCGCAGTCATTATTTCCAACTATCGTAGTGCATGGTTAGAAATGAGATTTATCTGCCTCAGACTCTACGCCAGACTAGAGCGATAGCAGTAGCAGTAGCAGTAGCAGCAGTAGCAGCAGCAGCAGTAGCAGCTCTGAGATAGATAGACATAATTAACGATGTTACTGACTGACTGACTTTGAGTCGAATGTTTTACGGCGTTGCACCAACCGAACAATCTGGTTACGGGTTTTTCGATTTACTTACTAATCTTAGCTGACTTATGTCGCGCCTAGGAGCTTAATTATGAAGACGGTGTCCGATAATAATGTAGATTGTGTCGCTGTGTGTGTGTGTGTGTGTGTGTGTTGTTATTACTTTGTACTGTATGCGCGTGTGTGTACTATTGTACTGTATTTCGACAACTGACGTAAGCTGGATTTTTTTTTGGCTGACTGAAATTATCGTGAAGGTCAAATTCGCGACGTTAGTTGGTATATAGTGCAACGACGAAGGGCAGGCGGGGTGGTGTGTTGGGGGTGGGGCCACCATATCCGAGCCTAAACTGGTTGTGATATTCGTTCAAAACCGATTAGAAAAGTTTATCTGGGGTGGAGTTTCAACAGTCAATGCAAAAATTACCCCGGCGCTCAAGGCCGAACTCTAATATGATCTTGCGGTTCCGGCGTTCCCCTCCAGGGGGCCCAGCCCAATGCCCTCAGTTTGCCCCTAATCAGCTAATCAGACCGAACGGAGCTGGCCTGTTTCAAGGGGAGGTGCCCAAACCATAATATGGAGTCCTGATTTCTTTTTCTTCTACTAAGTATAGGCCGATAGCCAGTGGCGCTTCCACGTCGGGAATGAGTGGGGATGCATCCCCCCACCGGACTTCCGGGCTTACTTTTTTGCTAGTGAAACCTATTTTGGAATAAAAGTCTATAGTTAAAACTATTGGGAAAAACTGCGGATGACCTTTTTATCGCTTGGCAACTTATTTTTCGGTAAAAGTGTAGTAAAATTAAGGATAAAATTCCCTTTTGTCAGTCTTTTTGAGTAAAGTTTATTGATTTTCTTCTCTTTTCATCCCCCACCAACTTCCTATGAATTCATTTCATCCCCACCAAGAAAACCTGGAACCGCCACTGCCTATAGCTGCGCTGTGGTTTGGTCTGGCAGAGTGGTCTTACTGTAGGCCTATACTGCAGTATTTTATCCTGAAAATGCAAATACTGAACCTACTTAATAGAGCACATCGGACAACAGCCTAATTCGATTCTTACACAGATCAGATTTAGACGTACTTATTAGCTCTGTCAAGTTGTCAAGAAATGTTTCTCAAGTTAAAATGCGCTATGGGTTTTCTTTGCGATTTTGGCGCAACGTATAGAATTCAGCGTCGTCGCAGTTTTTCCGTTCGAATATGAAGTTCTATCCCAGATAAATTGAACGTGGAACAGCCTACAAGTTAGAGTTATGGGTGGTCTCGATTCGCTTTACGCGCGCTTTTCCGCAAATCCTATTACGATACGTTGAAAAGTTAGGCCTACAACCATTTATAGAAGTTAATTCACAGTAACTCAAACCAGAACATTACCGCGACATTGCGCGTTGTTTTGTTAAACATTGTAGGTAAAGCTCTAATTTGGTTAGTTGGAAATTAAATCCGGCCTATTTCATCAGAGGCGGCTCTGGTATTTTTGGGCTGGGTGGGTCTATAGTGCAATCTCGTAATATGATCCCACTGAACACAACCAGGACCCGGCCCAGACTACCCTCTCTCAACCAAAATCTCTACGAATTTGCATGATTTGCTCGGATGCCCCTACCCGAGGCTGGGTGGGTCCGGACCCGCGGACCAGCGGACCCACCCATTCAGCGCCGCCACTGTATTTCATAGAAAGCAGAACAAATATTTATATAGCGCCCCTACCTGAGCTTCTGACAGCTTCAAACGCAAGAATACAGACGAAGGTTCCGATAGCGAATACCTTTATCGCAGACATTTTCTCACCTCGATTTAATTAAGAAGCAGACCTGAAAGAATCGAAATAAAATTAAATTAGGAGACAGTCCACGCATTAACAAATCGGTATTTCTCGACAGTGGCGTAGCCAGGATGAGTCCAGAATAGAGGAGACACATTGACATTTTCGCCCCCTTGAAGTAGGTCTATAGTGTGCTCTCCTCGATCTGACACTCCAGCTCCTCGCCGGTTTTGGACAGATCTCAATACCGGTCCCGGTTCGAATAGGGGGGGGGGCGGCCCCCCGTGGCTGCGCTAATGTTTCTCGAAGAGAGATCTTTAGATATTTGTCGTATTTCCACGACGCTACTTCGTTCGACTTGCTTAATATAATCTTCGAATACATACTTATCCACACAGCATTTGCAACTCTTGAGACCCCCAAAATGCCGAAAAAAGCGACGCACAAAATTTGATATTATATCACAACGTCTGTCTGTTTCTGCCTGTCTGTCTATACCTGCTTCTCTCTGTAGGCCTATGCTTTGTGTTTGGGAGCTGGGAATTAAATCTCAAATCGTAGAATTAAGAATTTCCATTCAGGGAAAGGTCGATCATGACACAATATTCGTCTTATCAACAGCACCCACAGGGTTTACGACTTCCCTGCTATTTATTTTTGTGCGTACTATAGTATGAGCTATAATCGACAGAATTGCCTTTATTACGTTCTGCGTCTTACACAGACAAACAGTTTCATGGCGCCTGTTTTTTTTAAAGTACACGCACCCGCAGATCTTAGGTTATAATAATAATAATAATAATAATAATAATAATAATAATAATAATAATAATAATAATAATAATAATAATTAGAATATTGTTTTGCACTTTTACAGCCCCATTTCTAATACCCTCGGGGCCAATCGCTGGTACTGCGGATACTAACCGTAAAAGTAAAAAGTCAATCCAGATATCATTTAGTGGAAAACAGGAAGGTAGGCGTTGAACGAAAAACTATACGAAGGAGACGTGTTACGAAGGATCTATATAGGTGGAAGCCTGGCATCTTAAGCTGCCTTAAATCGTAGTCAGGTCTTCATAATCTTCATAATCAGTGATACCGGTTTGACTGCGACAGCACAAGATCTTCATAAATGCAAAAATAATAATTAATAGGTGATCGCGTGGGTATAAAATGATTTTAAAAATCATTGCTTTATACCAAAAAACTGCCAAGTCCTATCACATTTGAATGTTATACCTGTCCTGTTATTCTACCGATCGTGTCGGAAACAACGTCCGTTTGAAATCGACTCACAGCTTCTACTGGCGAGGAAAGCTAGGCGTCTATTAGATAAAGCTGCTGAAAAAACGGGGCGCGAAAGACAGACAGACGAACATGCAGACAGACAGACAGACAGACGGAGAGACAGAATGACAAGAAGGCAGGCACACAGGGATCAAAGAACCGATATACAGAGGGATTTACAAGGGCGTGGATAAGGCCTGACGAAGAACTTAATTCGCCAGAAGAGTTCGGTTTTATGCAACTGGAACATTAAGCCTTCACAAGAACTCGGATCTCGCCCAATGACTGAATTGCCAATTTTAAAAAGGTCTAGGGTCGCACCAATATTTTAGACGGTTTTTTGACCGCAGAGTTAAAAAGACGAGTTCACGGTTAGACAAAAAAATCTAGTTTTCTTATCGGTAGATAAAAATTAACAGCACAAAAATGGGAGGTTCTCCATAGGGAGCCAATTTAAAAAATTCGAAAAATGTCGCAAACACTATCATTAATGTAGTTCACGTTTTCGAAAGGTTTGTCACGTCTGTGAAAGCTAACACCCCGTTGTTATTTTTATCTTAACAGTAATTTCAAACGCTGAAAAATGAGAATGACATAATGGCAACTGTCAAAGACTCTGAGATCTTCTAACGAACTGGTTCTTTCCACGCTGGCGCCAATCGCACATGCACTCTATGAAGCAAATTGCAGTTGAAAGTGGCCACTTCCGGTTCTTTCAAAGTTCAAACAAACGAAACTTACAACTTACAGCTGCTTTCGTCTTTTAATAAGAAATAATTAAAATCGTATCGCCAGAAAACGTTGCTGAGATAGGCACGAACATGAATCTACACCGCCACTAACCGTACGTATCAATTTTAAATTGGAAAAAATAATACAAATTGCAGTAGTCTGAAATCGTCGTTTGCCTATTACCTATGGCACAGCCACCTATTGCCAGTCGCCTATTTCTTATTCATCATCATCATCATCGTCATCATCAGCGTCATCATCATCATCAGCATCATCATCATCATCATCATCATCATCATCATCATCATCACCACCGCCGTCGTCGTCCTCGTTGTCGTCATCATCGTCGTCATCGTCATCACCACCGCCACCATCATCATCATTATCGTCATCACCATCATCATAAAGTTACATCAAGGTGACCTCGACTCCTGGGGATACCATGCTTTGGGTGCCATTTTCGTGGTTTAGCATTTCGCTACTGTCAATTGCCTATTATATACTAAACTACTATGAAAATGGCGCCGAACTATTAACACTGCTGTCAATTTGCCCAAAAGGCAATTGACAGTAGTGAAATACTAAGCCACGAAAATGGCGCCAAAAGCAGCGCACATATAAGCTTATATAGAATAGACATTAATAATTAATTAATGTCAAATATGTATAGGCCTATACATTGTTGTCCAATAAATCCAGCACCCTTTTCATTTTGCTTTGATTTTGTGACATACATACAGTTCCTACAGATAAAACATATTGGAAACAACCTGAAAATAAATGAGTTGAGGTTTCTTTCAGCTACATTTCTACCGAGTTATGCTAAGATTGGTCAAAATTTGACAAAGTTATAGGAGGTCCTAGCCAAAATGAAAAGGGCGCGGGAGTTATTAGACCTCATCAGTGCAGTGGTGGTTCCAAGAATTTTTGGTGGAGGATGCAATGAATTTTTAGGAAGTTGGTGTGTGTGGGGTGGTGGTGCAGTGAAATCCTGAAAAAAGGTTGACAAGCAAAAAAGGTCATTAGCAGTGTTTTGTTTTTCTCATTGGTCAGTAAATAATGAAATAAACCTTGTCGAAAAGGGCTGACAAGCAAAGAAGGATCACCAGCTCTGTCTTGTTTTGCACACAGGGATAGCGGCTCGGGCCCGGTAAACCCTGAAAACGCTGACAAGCAAAAAAGAAGCTCGGTGGGGTGGGTGAAATACACCCCCAGTCACCCCCAACGTGGAACCGTCCCTGCCTCAGTGTATCAGTATATATAATCCCATACACTAATTACTATAAGTTATATATATATATATATATATATATATATATATATATATATATGTGTGTGTGTGTGTGTGTGTGTGTGTGTGTGTGTGTCCAAGTACTGTTATTCTACTAATATCTATGGTATGCTTCTTACGACAAAAAAGATGTGAAATGAGTTCCCAAACCTTTTTTTCTAGAAAAAGCAATATTATATATATTTATTTATACCGAATATAATATATATGGGCCTATATACTGCATGCATATATATATATATATATATATATATATATAATCTGGAGCTTGTACAGCATTTAGTATGGGTGTCAATTTCTTAAATATTCCTCTTTCATGATCAATAATGAAACAAAAGTCATGTAATCGGCAGAGAACACATAGGCCTATTTAAAGCCTTAAAGCAGGTCTTTCTCACGGTTAAGTCTTGTGCTATTGACAATGCTTCGCCGGAGAAAAAGCACATAAAGACACCGACCCTGCTTAGGTCGCGGAAAGCTTTTATCGACATTGCCGTAGAAAGCCATACTTTTCAAATCTTTATCAGACGTTTTGCGGGTACATTTAAATTACTGTTGGCGTGAGTTTGAGCAGATATCATGACGTTCAAAGACAGGCCATTACGTGACTCTAACTGATACGCACTTGAACATACACAGAGAAAAATTTGTGTAACGTTACGATGAATTTAAGTGTAAATGTTACCTTAGTCGAGTAACCTACGTGTAACGTTACACCAGGTTACACTGAAGTGTATACCGAGAAAATTTTGTGTAACGTTACGATTAATTTAAGTGTAAATGTTACCCTAGTCGAGTAACCTATAGTGTGGCGAAATCAGAAAATAGCAGTGAAAAGAATTAATAATCAATAATAAATAAGCCTGAGGTCCCATAGAAATAATACATAGATGATAATTATCCAAATAGCGTAGAGAAACAAAAAAAACAAGTATTCTGTATATGGTGCAAGACGTTAGGAAAGGGAGCAATATTAAGATAGTGAGTTTAGCACACCTTTCTATCAAAGGTTTAGAACTCCCTAAATAGCGGTACAGATTTTGCAGGCAACGCAATATTAATATATTAAATATAACCCTACTTTTGCTTTCTGTGTAAACTTACTCTTTGCTTTGTTATGTTGCTTTGTACTTTTGTATATTGTATGTATCCACTATTCCACTTTAAAACAATTTGGGGGGAAACTTAAATCAAGTTTTCCCGAATTTACACCAAGGTATGGTGTCAACTTTACACAATGTTAATGTAACCCTACTCCTGCTTTCGGGGTAAATTTACTCCAAAATTTGGGGTTAACTTACACCAAGTTTTCCCGAGGTTACACCAAAGCATGGTGTCAACTTAACACCTGGTTCGCGTTTTGAGTACACCATCGCTTGGTGTAAGGTTACACCAAGCGATGGTGGCAGCTGAATTACCACCAAGTCTTGGTGTAACGTTACACAACTTTTTTCTCTGTGTACTTTTCGCCAAAAAGGTGTTGTGGTCAGAATTGAATTTGCGACCCTCCCGTCTGTGATCTTGATCGTTATCACAGACCCTCCACCCACCCACAAAAGCACGTGCACGGGGGCAGAAAGATTTAGCACTTTACAATAGTATTCTTCTCTGCAAAAGGGAACCTTTCGCAGGCCGTCGGTTAACGTTAGTAATAAAATATAAGGTTTATTTTGATTGTGCGCTGTTTTGGAATTTTTATGCTGCGAATTGTGTTTTGTTTTTTGCGTAATCAAAGATAAACGTTCTAGCGGCGATACAGAAGTTGGAAAAGAGGGTTATATGAGGCACAGTGGTTTTCAGCAAAGGAGAAATCCTAATAAACCACTTAAAATCCGATTATTACTTTAATTCCTTTTATTATAATCAAACTTTGATAACATGGGTCCATTTTAAGATGCAACGATGTAAAAGAAAACGCTGGGAAATAATAAAAAACGTTTAAAACGAACGTAAAAACTTTACAGAAATAAAAACTTTAAAAACGTTGAATAAAAAACGTTACCGGCGTTTATCTGAGTGAGATTAGAGAACGTGCCTTACACGCCCACGGGGAATCAAGTCACACTATGCAAAACGACTGTAAAATGAAATAAACAGCAATAATACTGGCATAAATTGCTTACTGTATTTTGTAAGTATGTAAAGCTGCATGACCTGCTAATAAGCAATCGACTATACTCTATAGCTAAACAGAAGACATCTAATTAATTAGCTCTTTGTAGACGATTCAAGAAAATCTGTGTTTTTTTATTTTGCCAATGTTTTTTATAATAAAAAACGATGGCAAAAATTAAAAGTGTCAAAAAACGTAAAAACGTGTGAAAAAATAAAAACCTAAAAGCATTTATTACTTCTGTGTTAAGATACAGCGTATGCGGACTTCTCTTCGCAGGACTTATTCTTTCTTGCAGAAGAAAGGTCCTGGACGAATAGTCCTTGCGGCGAATACTCCGAACTGAAAATTCCGGAGCAGTGGCGTAGCTAAGGGGGTGGGGGTTAAGCCCCCTCCTTTTGGCTGTCGACGAAATATGTGTTTAATGTGCTTCCATACACTTTTCTAATTTTCGGACGAGGTTTTGTGGTCAAATCCCCTCTTGGCTGCCGACCCAAAATTTCTAAGCGCTATAGAATGTAAAGGATGTAAAGGTGCAGGAGGTAACGACCGTTTTTTGTTTGTCAGCATTTGAAAAGGAAAAAAAGTATAAGAAGGAAAGATGAGGATGACCTTTTTGTTTGTCAAGATTTTTCGAAGTCGGTTACGATCAAGACCAAGTAAGTAAGTAAGTAAGCAAGCAAGTAAGTAAGTAAGTAAGTAAAATCTCGTGGATTTGTATAGTGCCTTGAAAAGCAGCACAACAGTAGCTGTTTGTTCTTAGGCGCTCAGCCTTTCTTAAATTAGCTATGGGAATGATATATGATCAGCCAGGCAATAGTCAACATCCAAAGACCAAAACCCCTTTCGGAAATCCTGACTACGCCACTGGTCCGGACAAACGTTTGGAGAGAAAAATTGCTAGATTCGAGATGCAGAGTTTAAATGCTGCCCTGTTGAAGTATAAAGGAGTTGTTTCTCAGTGTGCGCCCCTAAGCTCTGGAATTCACTACCAACAACACTTCGCATAACTAACAACTTATCATCTTTCAGATCTGGCCTTAAAACACATCTGTTTGACTTGGCTTATCCCCCATAGATTGCTCTCCCGCCGTTTCGGACTGATTTTCTGGCTTGACCTTTCTCTAATGCTATTTGGATTTGGTGCGCCATCGGCTGATGCCCTGGACATTATGATAGTGGCGCTATAGAAGTTGATTGATTGATTGATTGATTGATTGAAAAGAGTGAATAACTTCTACTTCTCAGACAGCACTGACGAGCTTCGTCAACTTTTAGCGAAAATACGCTAACCGTTGCAGTGGTTACCAAGCTCTTCAAGTCTGGGGCAAAATCTACTATTCTTGGTACTTAAGCGGGCAAGCACGTTATAAAATTTTTAATGTCTATCAATTTTATAAAATAAAGACAAATTGTGAGGCTTAATCATATGTAATATCTAAATATCAGATATAAATTTGTTAGATAATTTTAAATTAGTTTTGAAATCTGCTATTGATTAATCATTAAATTTTAATAAGTTTACAAAACTTTAAAATTGTAACTGTTCTTAACTTCCAGTTATTGAAGATTAGATGCCAGTTTTTCAATGTCTGGACACAGAGCTGTGGTACCCAAAGTCACAAACGCAGCTAGGTTACTGTCAGTTAGTCTAGAGTCTAGAAACTCTAGAACGTTACTTGGCGCTGTTTATAATATCGGAGCATAGCAAACACAGAGTTAAATACCGAGCGCAGTTCGAGCATTAGTGCAACTTTTATCTTTCATTCCACTTATTATTTATTTCGTAATTTATTTAAATTTTTTAAATTACTAAACGGACTCCCGGGCAACTTAGAAAGAGCTGGCGGGCAAAAATTTGCCCGCGGGCAGTGCTTTGGGAACCACTGCACGGTTAAGTTGGGTTAACGTAATCATAATAATTTCGTGCGTAATTTTTAATCCGTGCCCCTGTGCACGGAAGGCCATTTCTGTAGCCTACTGACAGAGGCGTAGCGAAGGGGAGGGCAGGTGGGCATATGCCCCAGAGCGCCGAAGTGAGCGGGCGCCAAATCGGGGTTTTGGGGTAAGTTAAACAGTCAAATACATAATAAATAAGAAGAAAGAAGTGCGGCGACCCTTTTTTTGCTCGTCAGCAGTGTTGGGGGGCGCCAACGGTACACTTTGCCCCGGGCGCCGGATACCCTCGCTACGCCTCTGCCTACTGACCGACCGTCAAGAGCGGCACATGTTTGCCGTTATCAATGAAACGGTTAAAGCTAAAAAGATTTTGATGGTTGACAACTGCTTTACGCATTTCTCAGCCCTGGGCAGATCATGTGAAAAGAAATATCATAACAATGCGCTGCTATTTATAGAGCAGTCGTGACTAGGTCATACAAGCCATTCAGTCTACTCTACATTCATAGACGATAGGCAACAACAATCACTTGACGAGGTTTTTGGGTCTCCAAGCGGAAGAAGAGGACTTTCAGATCCATCAAATTTGGAATTCATTTGCAATTCAGAGTGCTACAAGTTCTTGCAACAGTTTCAGGACAATCGACAACGAACATGGAGATATACAAACTAAACGCTTTTCAGGAGAGAGACAGAGAGAGAGAGAGAGAGAGAGAGAGACAATACAGACAGAGAGACTAGAACGAGAGACACAGAGAGAGAGAGAGAGACAGAGAGAGAGACAGAGAGAGACACAGAGAGAGAGACAGAGAGAGAGGGGGGATTTACTTGACACGAATAAAGAACCCTAACGAATAGTGATTTCATCTTAAATCCATGTGTTAGGACAGAAAACGTTGCAATATACGCGTCGTATCTTTAAGAACCGTAGCGCCGTCCTGCAAATACTGAGAAACAGAGGCGTAGCGTCCCAGTGGCTACTATGGCTCTAGCCATAGGCGGCATCCCATGATGGGATGGAGGCGGCAAATTTTGGAAGCGACCTTTTTTGTGCTTGTAAGGTTGTTGAGGAGTTTTTGGCGAAGGTGACGGGGGCGGCAAAATGTAGAAGGGGCGGTAAATTCAGTGACGACGACCTTTTTTTGCCTGTCGAGATGTCGAGGAGGGTTTAGCGAGGGGGCGGCAAAATTTAGAAGGGGGGAGGCAAAATTAGCCGCTGCGACCTTTTTGTTTTTTTGTTTGTCAGCTATAGTAAGAGCAAATTGGGGGAGGGGGCATTTTTTCCAGGAGCCATGGGCGGCACAAGTGCACGCTACGCCACTGCTGAGAAAATGAAACAAATCGTTTCAATTCCGGCAAAACTGGTAGCTGTAGGTGCAGGTCAAGTCCTAAAGTTCACTTGTAATACTACACCGGATTCAAGTCCAGATCCGGATGCGATCTTTCCTATCGATTGATCCAGAACCCATTTTGGAATCAGAATTATCCGTTGAATGCAGGCGCACGATTCAAAGATCTCTTTCTCTCTTTGTCTGTTTGTCTGTCTGTCTGTCTGTCGGTCAGTGTGTCTCTCTTTTTCTGAGCAAAAATCTAAACATAGTAAAAATCTAGAGGCCGTCTTATCTCTCTGCATCTTGCTTTCGTCTTTTTTATGCGCTAATTTCGCGACGACATAACTGAAAGTATAGATCAAAGCATTGCAATAAAATCAAAGCAGCAACACCTCTAGTGTGCAGGTTTCTGTCTTGGCCATTTAGCCTTGCGTATATACGCGATTCCGAATGTCCGTTTAGGCCATAAAACGTTATGGCATTCTGGTACTTTATTCGGCGAAGACTTTCCCCGAACTATCGCATTTATCTAAAATTAATCTAATCTAAACCATTTAGGCTAACTGACTTTAACTAAGGTGTTCTGTTCGCTCCAATATAGTCGCGTAACGAGGATGTCATTATCAGGACGTACACCAGATCCACGCATTTGCCCCCAAACGGCCGGTAGCGCCAGTTAAACCATGAT
Organism: Metaphire vulgaris; assembly: GCA_018105865.1. Classification (NCBI taxonomy): domain Eukaryota; kingdom Metazoa; phylum Annelida; class Clitellata; order Crassiclitellata; family Megascolecidae; genus Metaphire; species Metaphire vulgaris. The sequence continues at coordinate 5,636,325 of CM030847.1, read as the reverse complement.
TGAAACAGATTCCTTATTAAAATAGATCTGATATATTTATAGTGTTCGCTAATGAACGATATAAAATTCTATTATATATTAATTCCGTCGCTCCTTTCTTCATTCTTTCGTTCCTTCGTTCATTAATTATTGACCATTTCTTTCGGTCGTTCACCCTCTCGGAGTTTCTCTCACACGGTCCTGCTGTTGTTCTAATACAGGAGAGTTCCTACATTAACACAGGCGACGCCACAAAAGAGAGCCGACCAGAGCAAAAAAATGCCGACAAAAAGAGCGAGAATTATATAAATTATTCGTTGGACGAAATTTTATTGGGTTAGATTAAGCGTATTATTGCTTTTAAATATCCTAAGTAAAAAATTTTAACTTCTATAGCGCTTTCAAAAGAAGCACCGAAATAGCTCCTTATTTGCAATGTTTAATCTATCTGGACTCCGGGGAGGGGAAAACTGTAAAAATGACAAAGTTAATTCTTCTATTAGTCCATGTAGTATTCCAAAATTTCAAAGAATTTCCAGGGGAAAGGTCAATTTTTCCCCCGGAAACGGCCTAGATTAAACACTGTTCCTATGTATAGCCAAAGTTGGGGTCATTCATGCCTATTCTTATTCACGTTGTAATTTTGAAAGATCTGTCCCATTTATCACCTACCTCCCTTTAAAAGGAGTTGGCGGGTACTATACCGTTGGCAAAATTTTTGAAATCTCTATTATGCTTCCACGCGTAGTAATGAACATCGGAAATCACACAGACCGGGTGTTGTTCCAAACGTAGGCCTACCTGACACGAAAATATGCAGCAGGCCAACATCCCAAGTTTAAGAGCAAATCGATCACGCAGAAAGGCCATAATACTAAATACAAAAACTGTTAAGCACATAGCCACAAGGCACTAAATATAAGATACGAACATTAACTTATAATTATGTAGCACCCACCTAGGAAATGTATAATATGATAGTAAAGAAACACTTAATAGGAGGGACAGGGAAGACCTAATTCAATATAGTGCTAGCAAATAGTCGCAAATAAAAATAGATAAACAGATATTTTCTGGAGGTAAGGTAAGGCTTGGTGAGGTAAGGTAGGATAAGGTAAGGTAGGGTAGAGGTGATTGCATTAGCGTCGCCACGGGTGGCAAATGGGGGCAACTGCCCCCCCCCCCCTTCAACCTGCCCAGACCACCTACCAGATTAGCGCAAATCCGGTGAGATAGTTTTTTGTGGAGGGGTGGGGTGGGTAAGGAATCTGACACGCCAGCCCCCTTTGCCCTCAACCAAAAATTCCTGGCGACGCCACTGGGTGATTGTCGACAAAAAATGTACGCTCAATTTCGTTGTTTTGCCTTGCGCTGTTTTGCTGGGTTGCCTATTAGACCACTTAAGACAGTGTTTATTCTAGCCACCTAGACATTGGGGGAGAGTTTAAAATTTTGGGGAACAGACATTGGGGAGGTCGTACTATTTGCCAAAATGTCAAAAAAAAATTTTTTTGGGGGGGAATTTCAAACTTAGGGGGATTTCCCCCAGAGAAGGCCTATAATGAACACTGCACTTTATAAGACCCAGTGGTGATTATTACTATAGAGTAGAGGCCTGTTCATTATTATTTTCTATCAACCCGTGACTTCTGCAGAATCGCGTAGTAGCTAATCAAGACCAATTTTAACCAATTTCGCACTGGCGAACCTATTAACAGCACCACCATTACTGCAAGTGCATGGCTGCTGAAAAGATTCTTTATCGCCCAAGCATCCGCGATGTATCTGCTGCTGCCGCTGCTGATTTTATAAAAACCTGGTGCGATAGGAATACTTAAAATGCCTAATTATTAGACACTCATTACCTGATTATTAGGCTCTAATTGCTAATTAGTGGAAGTTGTTGGTTCAATTGCTCATATAAAAGGCCAAAAGGTCGTGGGTTCAGGGTTCCTATTTGCCGACAATAAGCGAGGGGGTCAAAAGTTTTTGACATAATTATAGGGGGTCACTGAACGTTGGCAGTTGTTGACAAGAGGTATGGGGTCAAAAATTGCCCAAAAATTGTTGACATAATTAATGGACAGCCCCTAATCCTATAGAATAACTGGCGAGACGTAAGCACATACTTGAATGCAACTTATAATATTATTATTAAATCACATTATTATGACCTTTCGCGTAACATCAAATTCTGTTGTTTTCGACAAAAGCCTAAATAGAGGTCTGCATCAAATTGCCTTTAAATTTTGGGATTGACGATTATTGTTTTCAATTAATTTCAAATGACCATCAAAATGGGAAACTGACTTAAGATAGGCCCTAACGTTCTTTCCAAAAATCGTAAAAACCGACAAATTTGCACACGGCTGGATAATTTTCTGATCTCTGTTCTATCCAAATAATAAACATATACTAATTCGATAAACTTTCGCTTACAAATCGCTCTGATTCCAGTGCGGATAAAGACGTCCTCTAACGGATATGACGTCGGTCTCACAGCAGCTTGAATCTGAGGAAAGGCTTTGCAATCCGACCACACTGGCTTTGAAGACGAATGCTTCGAGCCCAATAATTAATTAGTAGTTGCGCAGGACTATGGTACGGCCGGATCTTTGGGCAACATAAAGGCAAAGCGCTTTAGCATCCTCTTCTTCACTATCGTCTGCTGCTTCTAATATCCCTGGTTCAAAAGCTATCGTCTGCTCAAGACTTGGTGGGCTCTATTTTCGTCTCCCTGCTGAGCAACTCGATCCGTGCTCTAAGCCGCGGCGGTGAAAGAAGAAAATACAACCACATGAGTGAAGATTGCACAGCAACCAAACAGCACTGGCTCCCGTGCCCCCCCACCCCACCCCCAGCTCTCGTTCTCGATAACAGTGGCGCAGCCAGGATTTCGGAATAGGGGACACGTCGTCGGCATTCGTTTTTTTCTGGTGAACAATTCTCCGATGGGAAGAAAATTAATAGGTCGTCGTCATGTCACTTGAACTTTCACACATTTTCTTCGAACTTGCTACCTACCCTACCCCCCCACCCCCACGCCCCGCCCCATCTTACCCAACCATGTTGTGCAAATCTCACGACTGATCCCAGCCCGAATAGGGGGGGAGAGGGGCAGGTGAGCGGAAAGGCGCGGCATGTAATGATTAACCACGCTACGTTACAACGTAGACAAATAAAAGCATCCGCAAAATAGGAGAATGTATATACTCCGAGCTGTTTATGCGTTGCTATATTAAGCGTTCAAAACAACTTTTTCACCGTTCATAATAAAATCGACGCTACACCACTCCCCACCCCACCCCACTCCACCTCCACCCACCCTGAAAATTTGATTCAGTAGGCGCTATTATCGCCCTGGCAATAGTTCACAGAGAGGCAGTGTTTATTCTAGCCACCTTGACATTGGGAGGATTTTGGAACGTTTGGGGGGGGGGGACAAGGTCTGAGTCTCTAATAAAATCTTGACAAGCAATAAAAGGTTATCTTCCGCTTATATAATGTGGGGTGACGAGCAAAAAATGTTCAGCCACCCTCCTGATGAAACGCCCTGGCAAGCAGAGAAGTTGTCATCCTTACATTTTTCCCCTCTTCAAAAATAAAATAAAAGCCCACCCGTCGTCACACTGGGGGGGGGGAAGGAGGAATTTCTATCTCGAGGGCAACATATAAAAACATTGGGTGGGGGATTTTTTAACTTGGAGGGGGGATTCCCAAATTCCCCCTCTAGAGAAGGCCTAGAATAAACACTGACAGAGAGGTAATTCGTGTGCACTCTTCGAAGAGTGCAAAGGTCAATGCGCGTCCACTTTCAGTTGGGAATTGTACCGGATTCTTCACGGGATCCATTTAATACCCGGCTACGCCTGCATAGATGACACTTTTAAGCCGCAACGCATTGCAGGTAAGTAAAAGTAAGTAAACTATCGTGAATTTATGTAGCGATTCAGAGAGTAGTAGCTCAGTAGATGTTGATTATCAGGCAGGTGTTCGTATTGTTGGTCGTTTTGACAGCTGCACGATTTGTCAAAATCCAGTCGACTTATCAAATAACTAGGCCTACGTCTATGTTGTCTGCGTCAGTTTCATACGCGGCATTTTGAATACACACACGTTCATGTACGTTGTACATATCCACAGTGAATCCGTCCAGCATCTGTTTGGTAGGAACTAAGTCTTTACAACACGTGCTGTTTTGCTGGCAATGTGAAATAATTCTCTCAGTGGCATTCAACAGATGCAAAGACATCATGCTGTTTCTGCTTCAAAAGCAAGACAAAACGCAGTTGTTTGTTCAACCCGATATCAGACCACAGAATGCAGTAACCACGCAGCAGTGTTTAATCTATAGGCCGTTTCCGGGGGGGGGAAATTGCCCTTTTCGCCCCGGAAATTTCAAATTCCCTTCGGAAATTTTGGCATACTACATGGACTAACAGCAGCCCCTAGCAGAATCCCCCCCCCGAAATTTCAAATTCCCCGGCTTTGTCAGTTTCGCCCCGGAGCCCAGGAGTCTAGATTAAACACTGCCACGCAGTAACCACCGCTCCATCGTTGTCAATGTTATACGTTACATATATATACACATGTTTTTTCAGAAGAAATGTCCTCTGACACGTCAATGAGAATAGAATAATATAATTTTTGTCCTGCAAGTCATTGAATAAACTCCTCTCCAGTTCTGGCGCTATAACATCAGAATTAAGCCTCGTGCACTTTGTACGATGCATGCAAGCGGATTTTACCAAGCTCGCTACCAGCTCCATAGCGAGAAAAATAATTCCGCCAAGGTGGTCTATCGACATATTTGGACAGTGACAGCTGCTAGTTAGAGCTCACGCTTAATTTAAGCATCATCGTCAATGTCCACTACACGCTGTACAACTAATGGTCGCGTGCCTGAAGATGAACTAACTCGTGCAACATGGTCAGTACTATTTAAATGTTTTAATAGCATTGCCGTTTTCGGCTGTAACGACCTGGAGCACAACTTACAGATGGCATTCTCCGTGCCATCGTTTGCAAGCTTAATGCAGGCATAATCGCGCGCCCACGTTTTCTGGCACTTTCTACCGGTTTCGTATGTCTGTTTCCACGTCGACATCGTTGCTTTTATCGATTGAAATTAATAACTGCATATAGATTTTGATTTTGAACGAGCGTTCGATTTTCCGAAAGTCGAAACCAACATGGCGGTCATTTCGCAACAGTCAACAGCGACAACACTCATTACACATCACGTGAACCAAACGCAGCAGACCGTCACTGCAACGGTCGAGAACCGTAAGCAACCGTTCATGCGACCATAGAATTCAAAAATACCTATTTCTGTAGCAGTTTACTTGAAATTCGATCAGAATGACCTTGAAAATTCTAAATGATGGCAAAGATGCAACAGAATTCTGGGAACCAGACCTTTGTTAGGAACTTAGGATGCCAGTCATTGCCAGATAATACCAAGGACGCCAAATGCAACTTCGGGGGCCAAACCGTCTTTAAAGATGCCAAAATCGAGTTTTTTGCTTCCAATGATGCCAGTTGGTTACCCTGCTTTGAAGACACGGCCCCACCCCCTCACCCACCCACCCAGATGAGTCGCGACAGCCACTTACCTGATTCTCTCTTCAGCAGAACACCTGTTCCGATCGCGCTGGCGTCGAATTATCGTCAGTTTCAGAACGCAAGCAGCCGATAAAACGTCGATTTGATTTTCTCTATGTACATACATGTATACATGTATAGTCTCCTAATCTAAAGGCGTATAATATATAAATAGGTAAATATATCACATATTAAATCACACGAAGGCTTAAAGAAAAATGACTTGACGTTCAGACATTTTTTATCAGAGAACGAAGACAGGCAAAACGAAGAAAACTGTTCACCGCTAGGCCGTGTAGTTGCCCATTCGGCAGCCCCCTCTCTCCCTCCACCCAACCCAACCCAATCCCTCCCCCCACCCAACCTGGACCGCGAACCGGTCACGCTCTTTTGATAATTGCCGGTCGCCGCCATTTATCTGGCGCTTGCTGTCGAGTCGGGGGTTCACAGGTCACGGAATATTCAGGTTCGCGAGTATAACGTTGTGCGCTTACATTTCTATACACGAGTGGGCGGAGTCGAGATTACAATAGATGACGTCACGAATTAGGTTAGACGCGTTTGAAATAATTGGGGGGGAGGAGTGCAGGCAGTGGCGGATTTACATTTTTAGGCTCCGGTAATGGAAAAATTATCTGTGAATCATTTTATTTTTTCTTCTTCAAAATCTCGGAGAACTTTCGTTGGAAAAGTTACGGGTCCAGTGTCTGAAAGTGGCGATGACCTTTTTTATTTTTATTTTACTTGTCAGCATTTTTCAGTTTTCACGGCGTTGTGAGCTGCGTGCGTGACAAGTAATTCTACGTACACCCAGCAGAAAGGTTACATTCAGAAAATAAAATATAAAATCTGTTTTAAAAAATCACTAAATAAATATATTATTAATGGAAAAAAGGTGGACTCCCTAGAATTTCATTTTGTAGGCGGGCGGTGGGCCCCGGTACCGACGTACCATACGTACCGTGGTAAATCCGCCACTGGGTGCAGGTATCGCCTCAAGGGCAAGATTCGACCCACCCCCAAATTGACGAAATCAGGTTACTCCATTTTTTCTGCCAAATTTTTTTATGCCACGATTTCTTTGTATTTAGAATTATTGCAAAAGAGAAGAGGTTGTATAAGCTCGGTATGCCATCGAGTAAAAATGTAATGTAAACGGTACCGTAAAAACAGTGTAAACGCCGCTGTAATCTTCCGGTGTAACGATTAATTGCTGCTCCTTCCGCACTCGAGAACATTAAAAATTTTGGACCGAATAAATTATTTTTTTCTGTTAAGTTTTCGTGGATAAGATTTTTCGGAACCACGAGAGAGAGAGAGAGAGAGAGAGAGAGACAGACAGACAGACAGACAGACAGACAGACAGACAGACAGACAGACAGAGACAAAGAGACATAGAGACAGAGACAAAGAGACAGAGGCAGAGACCGAGACAGATGCAGAGACAGAGATGGAGACAAAGATGGAGACAGAGACGGAAGTGGAGAGGGAGATACAGAGACAGAGACAGACAAAGAGAGACACAAGGAAAGAGATTATGTTCATTCAAACCGATCTTGGATTCAAAAAAGCGTTCAGTATTCACAATTTATTCGGTTTCCTGCATGGAGGGCGCCACGAGCCAAATATTGGGTGGGCCAACATGGCAAGTTGCCAGTTAGCAGCATGAATTTGGTTAATTCAATCCCTTGCCTCCCATGGGGCCTATACAGCCCTCAGCCCTGGACCCATTCCCTCCCCTTCCCTGCCCTTCCCCTCCTTACAGTTAAACGTCCTTTCTCTCCGATGTCCATCCCTCCCGAATAGGCGATAGCGTTGTGCAGAAATTTTAAGATATTATATATTAGCAATATTGCAATATTATGCCAATATATTGCGGATTTGCGGTTATTAGTTCCACAAAACATTGTAATCTGCCAATTGAAATTGCGTGGGCCAAACACATTGTAGCCCATTGGGCCTAAATATTTGGCGGGCCATGGCCTACCTGGCCCGCCCTGTTGCGCCCCATGGTGTCCTGTTATTGAGATTAAGAATTAATAACTAATTTTTCTGTCAAATGTCAAATTTAGAAAGAGAGACCAGATCGTGACGAATAAATTCATTTGCGGGAGAAAACGCAATCACAGCATTAGATTTCAACTGTGTTCAAATTCTTATACATACTCGCATTGGAGTTATAGATTAATTATTAGATGCTAAGATATTGCACTATATATACTAACGGTAATTAATCTTCTTCCAATCGACCAAAGAGGAAACTTTCTCTCACGCCGCTGTCAAAAAAGTGTTCAGAATCGAGGCTGAACTTATAAAGCAACGTGAAACAGCTCACCGACACAATGAAGGTGTCACTGGCAGCGCTAGGTGCAGTATATATATATATATATATATATATATATATATATATATATATATATGGTGTGTGTATGTGTGTGTGTGTGCGTCTGCAGGGTATATATATATATTATAAGTATATGTGCATTTATCTATCCTATTAATCAGGGGCGCCCGTCCCCTCTGGCTACTGGAAGCAGCTTCCCGCCTTCCACGTGCTACCAAAACTCAGGGGGAATTTCCTCCCCTAGCTTTTTTATGAAGCATTTGCTTCCTTTCCCCCCATCTGTGGGCGCCTCTGCTATTTATAATTTCTCCTCTGACGTTGACACCGTGACGCCGTCGTTGTCATTGGCGCCGTCGTTGTCAATGGCGCTGCCATTACTGACAGCGGGGGCGTGACATGTGGTACGCTCATCAGATGAGAAGGAAATCCAGTTTTATCAGAGGGGAATTGAGATCAGAATATAATAGAGAACCATTGGAACCAGTCTACAACTCTATATGACAACATTAGAAAGGAGAAGAGAGAGAGAGGGGAATTTGATAGAAACATACAAAATAATGACTGGGAAAGTGGATGTGCCATACGATTGTTTCTTTACATTGGTACACTATAGCAGCACAAGAGGCCTCAGATGCAAATTGTTTAATTAAGCAGAGGGTTGGTCCAAGAAAGAAATTTTTTTTAGCGCAACGGTTGTGGACAAATGGAACAGTTTGGACGAGGTGGGAGTGACAGTTGAAACAGTAAACGGATTCAAAGGCTATCTCGATAAACTAGGTTATTGAATGCAGATGGTTACATCAGTGGTTTTCACGCAGTCTTACTTAGCTTCCTAAACCACTTAAAATCACATTATTGTTTATGTGTAGGATGATGTGCGGCCTGAATTTCGCTGAAAATCGACCGACAGACCGATTTATTGAATTCAGAAATTACCCTTTGAGGTCTATCGCTGATAAATTCCCGACTTCCGTCGTGGTTTAAATGCTCTTACACGGGTCACCGATCTTCAGCGCGAATAGGTCTACAAGCTCTACTGTACAGTGTACATAGTACACGGTCTACACTCGACGATCTACATTGTCAACGCAGGCTTCAAAACGATCCGTTTACTATCGATTCAGAAAAATTGTACAATTTTGCTCATTGAAAAAAAACTGGAATTTGAAATATTTAAAAGCACAGAGAAACACTTAACGAAGAAAATAGTTCATGACTTTTCTTGGCTAGCATGTTTAATTTTCTACATTTTGCAAAGATAAGGATTACTCGAATATGAGATCAATTAAATGCACAAATCAATTTAGGAGACCCTCTTTTGGGTAGAGTGGGGGTAGGGGAGGCGAAAAGGCGATCACCTCTCCCCCAGCACATATCAGGAAACGCCGCCCAGTGTTTAATCTAGACTCCTGGACTCGGAGGAGAAACTGAAAAAGCCGGGGAATTGACCCGGGGGATTCTGCTAGGGGCCGATGTTAGTCCATGTAGTATTATCGGGGAAATTTCCGGGAGGAAAGGGCATTTCTCTCCCGGAAACGGCCTAGATTAAACAAAGGATTTTATTTCACTTCTGAAGATTTGCTATCCCATCACTTCAGAACTGGGGGTTTCTTCCACACTGGCAGAGGGGCTAGACACCCCTGACCAGTGGCGTCGCCAGGAATTTTGGATTGGGGGGGTCAAAAGGGGCTGGCGTGTCAGATTCCTTACCCACCCCCACACATCCCCTCCACAAAAAACTTTCTCGCCGGATTTGCGCGAAACTGATAGGTGGTCTTAGGTCAGGTTGGGGGCAGTGGCCCCATTTGCCCCCCCGTGGCGACGCTAATGCCCCTGACCCTTGGGTACTTGTAGTAAATCGGATGTACAGCGTAAGCTAATTTCGGCCGAGTTTGGTGAAGCAGATTCTGCACAGCGGCACCTAGCGAATAGATCAGAACTGCCACTCAGTTGTTTTTTTCAGTCTAGGACTCTTATGGGAAATAGATAAACGAATGAGTTCCTGTGATAACTAGACGTCTGCAAAATCGAAATTATGTCTCAATTGGACAATTTGTCGATTAGAGATTGCTGCTCCCAGGATCAGGAACAGCGGCGACTCCAGGATTTGGCAAGTGGGGGGAGGGGACTTTGGACTGGCAACTTCTAAGTTTGGGGCCCAACTATTTTATATTTTTCATAAGCCTGGACTAGTCTAGCTTAGGATTTAGAATGCCGTTGCAACTTCTAATCATGGGGGCCAACCATTTGTTGTTTAATGTACATTAAGTATAGGGTCCCAACTGGGGCCACTGGGGGGCCACCAAGCATTCAGGGGGGGCCGGGCCCCGGTGGAGCCGCCACTGGTCTAGTTGCTTAGAATGAGTGCACTAACGTACGGGGGCCACCGAGGATCCAAGCACTCAATAGGGGGCGGGCCCCTATGTGGATCCGCCTCTGCTATGGAATTCGGTACATAAACCGGTGCGCTCTGAAAATTCTGTCACGTACGGTCGTCATCACGGATGTCCGGTCTGATATCCTGGACTTCAATTTGTTTCGTAGGCGAATGGGATTTGACACGCCGTCGACCGATGATTCTGTACATCACGAAGTGGCGCTATAGAAGTTGACAAGTTGATAATTGGACTGGGGTCTTAATTAATATCGCGGTGTGGGGGAGAAAGCAATTTTACGGGATTTTTTCTACAGAGCAGAGCTACGCATTGATTTAAGGTCTTCATCGATGATCAAAGGATTGGGGACATTGGCAAAAACTTGGTTGTAAAGTGGAGGCGGAGAGAGGGAGAGCTCAACCCCTACACCTTACTCTTCCCTATATGGCAGCCTCTCAAAAATGTGGGGGTTGCGCCTATAGTTTTTGGAGCCTCGTTTGAGTCCTGCCTGATTCGATGGACAGCAAACAACAACAACAACAACAACAGCCCTGTTGACGAAATAAGAAAATATGGCTACTTGGGATTTGACGACCACGAATCTCCCACGAATCGGACGATCATAAAATCGTCGAACAACAGTAGACGATCTATCATCGATGGTGGAGAAGAGGGGGACAAGGTGGATGTGGGGGGGAGGTCGTTTCCTTTGTTCGACGATTTGTATTTCATTATTCACGAGCGTCGCGACGTCGCGGTAACTAAGTGACCAGCGTTGCCATGGGCAATGGTACGCGGCCTGCGTTGATTGATGGATGACGAGCGATGGAAGGAATGAAGGGCGGTCTGATTAACAGGGATTCGGTGAATAATTAACGGTTTCTCTGCTGCGTCGATGTGAAGATATTGCAGCAACGGTCGACGACGCTGTTCTTCATGAGGGTTGGACGAGATTCTGCGCTGCGTAGGCCCCTATATCCCTACTGTATAATATCAGATATGGAAATCGGTTCATTTTAATTAAGACCCTCGCCCATTATGATTAAGAGACCCAGCCTTACCCAACCCACGAGAGCAATAGGGTTACTTGGCCCAACCCAACCCAGCACACCGTGATACATTACAAGTTCTTGAACTATGATTTATTTTCTTACACAACCTACGATGAACATGGAAATTTCTGAACCTGACCCAATCCAACCCAACCAACTGATGAGTGGACCCAACACATGTCCATGTCTGCTGTAGGCCTATATTATCAGACTCTCGTTTAAGCCTGGACGAAGAGCTTGTCTTTTGGATAGCAATCAACTTCTTCTTCCTCCTCCTCTTCTTCTTCTTTCTTCTTCTTCTTCTTCTTCTTCTTCTTTCTTCTTCTTCTTCTTCTTCTTCTTCTTCTTCTTCTTCTTCTTCTTCTTCTTCTTCTTCTTCTTCTTCTTCTTCTTCTTCTTCTTCTTTCTTCTTCTTCTTCTTCTTCTTCCTCTTCTTCTTCTTCCTCTTCTTCTTCTTCTTTCTTCTTCTTCCTCTTCTTCTTCCTCTTCTTTCTTCTTCTTCTTCTTCTTCTTCTTCTTCTTCTTCTTCTTTCTTCTTCTTCTTCTTCTTCTTCTTCTTCTTCTTCTTTCTTCTTCTTCTTCTTCTTCTTCTTCTTCTTCTTCTTCTTCTTCTTCTTCTACTCCTTCTCCTCGGCGAAAGACGATGTTTCGTGTCGAGGGACAAATCGGAATCGAATCAGGGACGGATCGAGGGCAGCCCCGGCGGCGGCGGCGGCAGGGGCGGGCGGCGGCGACGGCGAAGGCGATGAGCCTATGACACCGTAGGGGCAGCACCGCCAAGTCACACTCCATCGATTTTACGGTCAGAGGACGAGAACGAGGAAGAGGCTGGACATTCGAAGCGCCGGTCGCCGCTGTATTGGCCGACGGTTTTCCTCCTCCCTGGATCGTATTCAAGTGTCCGAGAACCCTTTCGATGGAAAGGACTCTCTGGCCGACCATAATGCTCAAGATCCGCATAATAGGCTGATAGTCTATCGCACGGCGGGGTCGTTACGCATTCTATGGGGTGCTATTTTGCACGCCCGTGTTTGTGTGGCTGTGCGTGCATGGATGTGTGTGTGTGTATGGATGTGAGTGTGTGCATTGTACACGTGTACTGGTTTCATTGTGTATTTTAATCTATTTATACGCAGGACAATCTGGCTGATTACAGATTTCGACGACTTTGTCTTATTATTAGCAAGTGAGTTAGTCCAATGGCATATGCAGACAATGCTCTGCAATACGCATATAATTAATTAGATCCAAAGTCATCATCGGTGGCGTAGCCAGGGTTCCGGAATAGGGGGCATCGACATTTTCCAATCAAAAAGTCTAAAAGTACAAAAGAAGACAGTCAATGAAAATTCCGTAAACCATATATATATATATATATATATATATATATATATATATCGATTCTGTTCCAACCACTCTACATACTACTCCCCTCCACCACCACCACCCCGAAAATTTCTCAACGGTTTTGCGCAAATCCCACTGGTCCCAGCCCAGAATAAGGGGCCCGAACCCCCGTGCCCTTCGTGGCTACGTGTCAATCGTCATCATGATGGCAAAACTTAGCCTTGTGATCGTTGTATCAGATTCAGTATACACAGAAGATTTGTGAAAAGATTGAAAACTTCGGTTTGCGTTGAGATTCTGAATTTCTGGAATTTTGGGAAAGAAGACACCTTTTGAGAAATCAGAATCAATGAACTTGAAATTTAGAAAACACTTAAATTAGTCTTTTCGCGATCTTAATATCCCCGCCTATTTAAAGGGGGTTCCGCGGATCTTTGCGAATGTAATGGTCTAATAGATCAGACTTTTCACTCTGTCCGCGTTGCTCGTGGGATCTTTCCATGTGTTGGTCGAGAGCTAATCCGTTTGTCGTCTCATTTATTCCATCTCGAAAACTGTCTCGTTATCGGCCGTCCTCTTCGATTTCCATACCCCCCTCTGTCTCTCTGTCTCCGTCTCTGTCTCTGTCTCTCTGTCTCCGTCTCTGTCCTCTCTCTCTCTCTCTCTCTCTCTCTCTCTCTCTCTCTCTCTCTCTCTATCTATCTATCTATCTATCTATCTATCTATCTATCTCTCTCCGATCTATCGGGGGACTTTAGGTTAAGCAAAGGATTGTTGGTTCTCATGGACCGAGTCATTGCTTCGATGTTTCGTCTTTGTCGATACATTCAAACTGATGAGATTATACGATTATATGACGCCTTTAACTTTAAAATCGTCGCCATCATCATCACCATCATCAGCAGCAGCAGCAGCGGCTTCTTCTTCTTCATCGTTGAACTTCTATAACGCCATTTTTAGTAATGATGATTTGTATCGTAATCTCATAATCCCATTGTCAAATCCAATGAATCAGTCCTTTCTTCCGGTACCGGTTTAGGAGGAATCAGGTGTAAAACTATAATTAAACAATTTTTCAACATTTAATAGCTCGGTTTCCTAGATAAGTGTTTAACCCATTTAATTCCAGATAAATTATTACAGAATACTGTTTTGTCTTCTCGATCCAGATAATTAATCGGGAAACCGTTGACCAGGAAGACTTAAAAGTTTCATTAAAATACGCAACTCTTCGAAATACCATCAGTCTTTGCTGTTGCTATAGCGTTTCGTTCGAATTGTCGTCTGTGTTTTTTAAAGAGTTCCAGCGGCACCACCGTCGCGTGCTGATGCCTTTGCGTGCTGCTATTCTAACTTATAGCGCCGTATACTCTAAGCAGTGGCGTCTGTACTGTGTAAGTCGGCATTGAGCAAAGCGGACGCGTATAAGGCACGGCACCGGTAGATACACACAACGAACTATATCCACCCAGCCATCTATCCATCCATCCATCCATCCATCCATCCATCCATCCATCCACCCATCCTCTCGTTATTTTCGCCAGCGCCGGCGACTGTGGTCAGCAATAACGGGGAGAAGGACTTTTCGCTCGGCGCCGTTTTTGCGACAGTTTTGAATATCGCGAATGCAACAGCAGCAGCTGCGGCGGCGGCGGCGGCGATCGAAGGAACCGGACAAATGGAGTCCTGTATTGTCCGGGCGTTGGCGACGGCGGCCGCAGCAGCAGCAGCAGCAGCGGCGGCGATTTATCTCGCGTCCTGGGGAGCTTTATCGGCGGCGGCGGCGGTGGCGGTGTCGGGGCCTGCCCCCGGCGTCGGCGGTGGCGCCTGCCCGGGATCCGTTAGGGTCGACGAGGCGCTGACCTTCGAGACGAAAGACCTCGACCAACTGAAGGCGTTGCACATCCGCCAGAATGTCAAGGTCGGCGTATGAACAATGACTTCGTTTGAGCGCTTCATTAGTCGAACGATGCTATAATTCAGTCTTAAGTTTGATTTGCTGCCCTTCTTCTTCTTCTTCTTCTTCTTCTTTCTTCTTCTTCTTCTTCTTCTTCTCTTCTTTTTCTTCTTCTTTTTCTTCTTCTCTTCTTTTTCTTTTCTTCTTCTTCTTCTTCTTCTTCTTCTTCTTCTTCTTCTTCTTCTTCTTCTTCTTTCTTCTTCTTCTTCTTCTTCTTCTTCTTCTTCTTTTCTTCTTCTTCTTCTTCTTCTTCTTATTCTTCTTCTTCTTCTTCTTCTTCTCGTGTTAATGCACAGTAATATCCCAATTTGAAAGTAAATTTATAGATATAGGCCTACAGTGTATTTCCGTTAACACGAACCTCGATTTTCGGTTAAAACAGGCGTTTTTATTCGTGTTTCAGGTAGTCAGTAAGTTTCATCGGATTTTCTTAATAGCACGGACAACTGTCCCCCTCCTCTGATGTCAGTTTAAATTGGCATTTACTGTACCTTCTGCTCGCTAGTATTATCTAAGGATAATATTTAAGGATAATACTTAGGATAATATATCTGACTGTCAATCCGGATCTCATCCAGCGACTTTATTGAAATTCTAAGAGTTGAAACAGGATCAAGACGCTATAGTCTTGAGATTTCCGGGTTCAAAGTTCAAACTTCGTCTGACATATAGACACTTTTAGATTGTTTCTGCTCCAAGCTCTGTATTCTCGGCTCTATAGAAGCTGGATTCTTATTCCGATTGCAAAGAAAGGCGAAGAGGGAAAGTCTGGCAACAGCTAACATTCAACCGATGCCGTGAAAACCTGAAGGCGCTAATCGTCCTTCGGTTGTCACGTGTTCTTTGAGCTCGTGACGTGTCATTCATTGTTGGCAATTCATGCATCGACGTTATTACGTTTTAGACAGGTATCGTCAGGTGAAAGCCGACATCATCTCTGTCGGTAATCGCACCGTTGTAGGCCTAATCAGTTGTTCATTCGCTTTCCATTTATCACTTTCTGTCGTCAGTCAAAATGCTGACTCTCTCTTGCGTCAATCGTCAAACGCTTTCGTATACATAATCAACCATGCGCTGATCATCTTCTCCATCGCCTCCTCCACTTCTCTTCTTCTTTTCTCAATCGTCGTCTTTCTGCTCATTTCTATACACCACCATCACCACTACCACCGCTGCCGCCGCCACCACCACCACCACCACCACCACCACCACCACATCCTCTTCTTTTTCTTATTCCACTTCTTTTAATTCTTCTTTAAGACGCTGTCTGTCTCTTGTAGGAGTTCTTTGTCGAGTCAACAGTATCCGAAGTTCGTCGTGATATGTCTCAAAAGCGCTCTTTATCATTGTGTTTCCAGTGGCAACTGTGCTGCTGTTCCCAGCTTCCTTCTTTTGTCCGTCTCTCTCTCTTCTCTCTCTCTCTCTCTCTCTCTCTCTCTCTCTCTCTCTCTCTCTCTCTCTCTCTCTCTCCTTCGTTCTGTTCTGTTGAGTCACGTGACTTACCTCAACGCTCTCGATTTTTAACGTCACCTACACAGCCGTTCATAAGGTCTCTATACGCCATCGCTTATAGTGTCTAATGCATCAGTTGATTCTTCATACGGACCTCAGACTTCTTTTCTATTATCAGGGAACAGGTAGAGAGCAAAAGCATTGAAATGCCTATAAACATTGATCTTATTCAGAAAAAAACGTTTCGATTTTATTATTGCTATCAATTTTTATATTAATTTGAAAAGCGAATAGAGCTTTGTCATCATTCATATTTAACGTAAATCATAATTTTATTTAAATATTATTATTATTTATTATTATTATTATTATTATTATTATTATTATTATTATTATTATTATTATTATTATTATTATTATTATTATTATTATTATTATTAAGGCGATTATAATATCGAAGAAGTTCTGAGCTACAGCTTCTACTGTCCTACTTACTTACTTAAGCAATTCAGCTGATGGTTGAAACATAAGTAGATGTACAGTCAAATTTGTCACATTCGCTGTAATCATATCACTTGACAATATTCTCTCGCTTTTGATCCTGAACCTTTCCCCCCCCCCTCCCTCCCCCTCCTCTCGCTTTCCCCAAGAAAACCAATCTACATTGCAGCTGCATCTTCATTAATCGCCAGGTTCGCCGTTCCTTTCAATCGGAACATGAAGAAGAAGGAAGTGACGAATGTACGGGCGCTAGATAAAAGCTAATTTTATGCATAGAAATCGTCTTCTTCCGATTCTATCTGCTACCAGATCCTGTCATTGTCGGTCGCTTCATATTTCTGCTATGCGGTTATGCGGCGCACGTTTCTCTGCTGAGTCTCTACATACCGAATATATATATATATATATATATATATATATATATATATATATATATATATATATAATACTATATATATATAGTACACATAGAGTGCAAATTATATATATGTACAGTATATATGCACTTGTATCGGTTTTTTGTTCAGCTACAATTTTGTCTAAAAGATTGATGATGACGTAAATTTGACGCAGAGAGAAATGCTACACAAACATGCATATGGGTTTTCTCCAAGACGGTTTTAAAAGAAGTGATGAATGAAGCCTCTGTGTCGTTTCTGCTCTGTTGCCGTCTTCTCATCTGATAGAATGTGACGAAAGCTCTCAAAATAAGGAAAACGAAGATTTCAAGTTAACCCTTACAGACGACGACTCTAACTGACTTGCCTAGCAAGTGAACCTCTCTCTGTCTCTCTCTCTCTGTTTCTCTGTTTCTCTGTTTCTCTCTCTCTCTCTGTTTTTAAGTTTCTCTGTCTCTGTTTCTCTTCTCTGTCCCTGTTGCTCTCAGAATAGATTTACAGTACAAACAAATGAGTTCACTCAGGCTGACAACATATTGGGCCTGGAAAGAGACCTCAAAATAATATAGACCTACATAAATTAATTATTTGCTGTAATTCTCTTAAAGCACTAGATTCATATTAGCATTTATGGGACCGATGGGGACCTAATATTTTCAAATGGCCTTGACCTCCTCTGACCTCTGAAACGGTCTGCTTGCTATAGCACTGTTTAGACCTCAAAACCCTAAGTAATTTAGCTCAGACATGGGCATTGGGCCCAGTTTTACTTTTTAAAACTCAACCCATTATGATTCAGACCCAACTCGCATATTCAGGAAAACTAAAGGGTTACTTGACCCGTTCCAACCCATCGCAGTACATCACAATTTCTTAAAACTATGACTTATTTTCTTAGCAAACCCAACCCACCATAAACATAGATATTTCTGACCCAACCCATCCCAACCCATGAGTGGAAGAACCAACACATGTCGACGTCTGATTTAGCTCGTAAAGCGCAGACGCGAATCAATTCTTTTCTGTCACTACTCAACATTTTACTGTCAAGTAACGTACGTTACGCAATCCACCCACCCATAATTACAGGCCCCTAAGTACTTCTGTTGATAACTGATATTCTGGAGGAAGCGCGTTTGATTTCCTTTGGATCAAAATCCACGAAAACAGCTTCTGATGAATTGGATTTCGACTCGAGGGATCGAGTTACGCGGCAGAACTTGCCGACGTGGGCAGTGGTGGCGGTGATGGTGGTGATGGTGGATTGGGTGGAATGGGGGAGGTGTGTGCCATTCGTGAGGTCACGGACGGTGGTCATCTGAAATCTGTCATGCAAAGTGGCTCCTTTTCGTCGCTTGCAGTGGCGGGGCCGTCGACGGGGTGGGAGCGGAGGGCGGAGGGCGGCGTGGAGTGGGGTCACCGAGGATATTTCCAATCACGTGACCGACCCCTTCACCCTCCCTCCCTCCCACTCGCGTCGCTTTGTCCGTATTTTTCCAGGGCGTCGTCGTCGTATTTCGCTTTTCCATTTTCTCGTTGACTGAAATATCGTCTTCGAAAAAAGACTTCTTCTCCACGCTCGTTCCAGTTCTTTCATCTCTTCTCTCTTTCTCTTCGCCGACGAAATCTTTGATGAGCTGAGAGGAAAAACGGGGTAGTGGGGGAGGGGGAGAGGGAGGGTAGGTTTGGTTTCATATATCGACTTCAAATAGCCTATATCAGCGTCAGTGAATGACTATGGGCCAATGTAAAAGTCAAGACTCTCTCTCTCTCTCTCTCTCTCTCTCTCTCTCTCTCTCTCTCTCTCTCTCTCGCTCTCTCTCTCCACAATGAGCAAAAGCGTTCTCTTTCAAGGTATATTTAAGGTTTTATTTATACAGAGAGTGTGACGTCACGATAGTCCTTATCCCTCACCTCTTACAAACTGTCACTCTTTGTTAGACCCCGTCGCCCCTCGAGCGTGACGTACTTTATGGACGACCCCTATCGGTTCCACTGAATGCTGATTATCGTCGCCAACGTGCCAGAGCACAGAGATACTAGACTCATTAGGCGGACAAAATTAATATCCACCGGTGGAGGCGTGATCGTCCGAGGTAAGCAAACTCCGTCTCGTGGAATCGAACCCAGATTGACCGCTCATCTTTTACTATTACTATTATTATTATTATTATTATTATTATTATTATTATTATTATTATTATTATTATTATTATTATCATTATCATCATCATCATCAGTAAACTTCTATGGCGCCTCTTTTGTCAGCTAATTGAGCAAACGAGTTTACTCTTTCGACAGATTTGTTTTCCGCTGAAGTAAAATTAATTATCATTCAGATAATATCATTTCAGATATTTTGCTTCGTCTGAGTTGCACTGGCTGTTGGCAGTGGCGGCTCCACAGAGGGGCAGGCGAGGGGGAGCCCGTGCCCCCTATTGAGTGCCTGCCCCTAGTGGCCCCCCTGTTGGGGCCCTATACTTAATACTACATATCTAACAACAAATGGTTGGCTCCCCATGATTAGAAGTTGCCACCCCAACGGCGCCCCTCAAATGCCAAATCCTGGAGCCGCCACTGGCTGTTGGTTGTTGGTTGCTGGTTGTTGCTGTCGTAACCAGTGGCGGTTCTACGTGGAGGATGAGTGGGAATACTGTCGAATGCATCCCCCACCGGATTTTTTGCTTGTCAAACTATTTTGGGTAAAAGTCAAGTAAAATGACGGGGAAAAACTGCGGGTGACCTTTTTTGCTTGTCAATCTATTTTTCGGTAAAAGTCTAGTAAAATTCGGGAGAACCAGCCTTTTTTTTACTTGTCAGCCTGTTTTTTTTCGGCAAAGTTTATTGTTTATTCCTCTCTTTTCACCCCCCCCACCAGCTTCCAATGAATTCATTTCACCCCCACCAAGAAATTCTTCGATCCGCCACTGGTCGCAACCTTTGTATAGCTGAGCTGATATATTTCTGTAAAATCATATTTCGAGCTTTTTGAGTTAACGCAATCAGTCTATAGATTTTCTCGAAAAAGAAAACTCTCGCAAAAATGTAGCCTAATGCGACAGAGAATTTATTTAGCGCCTCTCATGGAAGAGAATATATAATATATAAGAATATACAGCAGCGTGCTGACGATTGTCACCGTCCACTGATCTTTTCTAATGAAATCACTGAAAAGAGTGCGGAAACTTTTCGGATTCTCATCAGAGGTTAGATTCGCGTCGACAGGCGCTTCAGTTGACCCTAGCTGCTTGCTTCTTGGCTGCTTTTGACTTATTGCAGATGCCAAACAAAGCGCGAAGGTTGCGGGTTTCTCAGCTTTCGGCTTTCATATTTAAGAGCTTCATTCGTTCAATTCGGAAATTCGGGTTTGTTAATGCAAGTCATAAACCTCCTTTCATCGCATCGTTGCTACGGCAACGGGTTTCGCAGTTATTTTCGCTTTCTATATCTACCGATGCACTTTTTGCATGTTGCACCGGCTGAGTGTGTGTGTGTGTGCATGTGTGTGTGTGTTGCATTACTTGTCTTTGGTTCGGCCGATTTATTGCTTTGTGTTGTCGTCAAGATGGCGCTTGATCTAGCTTTGTCCTTTTCGCGTGGCGTTGGATATAGTTTGCGTTGCAAAGGTTGCATCTTGTTCGATGCTTCATTTGTACCAAACTTTACGTTGCTTCGGTTGTCGGCGTGTGTTGCCACCGACGGACCGACCGCCGTGGTTCGTTTATTCGTCAGTTCAATATTTCGTGAAAAGGAAATTCTTCTGAGAGAGAGAGAAAAAAAAACTGCGACCATCGCTTGTGCGCAAGACGTGACTTTCAAATGGACTGCTTTATTTCCTCGTTCGAACAAAGCGATCGCGTAACACTGACTCCGAACAAACAGCACTGGAACTGGATACGCGGCTGCCTGCGCTGCATCAGCGCGAGGGAGGAGAAGAAAAAAAGCGGAAATCCAACGTGCCGTTCATCTTCCGGTCAGGAGTCAGGAATAGTCCCGACTTCCGGAACGCGCTACGGACTAGAAATAGAACATGAGATGATAAGAACAGGCGGCGCCTTATTTAGGTAAACAATAATCAAATAACACGCACTGAATTGTTTGGCACGACTTACTATATACACTCGAATCTAAAGTGCACAGAACAGTGTGCTAAAGATAAATTCCAAGTTATATATAGAGAGGGATAGTTCAGATTTAGAACGTTTTTCCGGCAATTTCCCTTAGGACCACAAACCAATGAAGCCGTGAAAACTACTTTCTATTACTATTAGTCTCGTGTTATATCTCTCTCTCTCTCTCTCTCTCTCTCTCTCTCTCTCTCTCTCTCTCTCTCTCTCTCTCTCTATATATATATATATATATATATATATATATATATATATATATATATATATATATATATATATATATATATATATATTAAGTGCCAATGAGTACCATGAGAAAAAAAAAAAGTTGTTGATTTTTTAAAGTCTCACCCTATGAAATTGTTCCCTTCTATATAAGAAAGCAAAATGCAAAGTTTTAACAAAATGTGTCGATATTTAGAGGTTGCACAACGCTGTTAAAACAATGCCTTATTTGCATCAAACCTGCTTAGAACTAGAATCAGTAACAATGTGTCAAGTTTGGTTACTGTGTGACAATTTTAGGTTTTTTAGTTGACATTTGTACATAATCTAAGCTGATCTTTGATTATATAATACACATTACATATTCTATGCAATATTGAATAGGCTACTCTTAATGCCTTTAGGTATTGTGAAACTGCTTGGTGTTCCTAAGATTCCAAACGGCACTGGAGAAGCGCAGGCATCAGCAGTGTTCCATTTGATCTAAGAGCGAAACTCACAAACTGCATCCATTCGATGTGTTTTGATACCACAGCCAGTAACACTGGAATGAAGGCTGGTGCCTGTATCTTGCTGCAGCAAAAACTTTAGCGAGATCTCCTCCCTTAAGCCTGTCGCCATCATGGAGCTCATAGTAGTCAGCGTGTTTGACTTGATGGGCTGCTCAAGTGGGTCTAATATCAAATTATTTAAAAGATTTTCTAAAGCATGGAATCACATTGATTGTTCTAAGTATGACAGTGTGACTGAAGACTGACACCTGAACTTTGAAATTATAAAGGCAACCTGCTTGGATTCATTTGCCAACAGCTGCAACTATTTCATCCCAGAGATGACTGCCGAGTTCCTGGTGCTCGCCTCGCTGTTTCTGGGTGATGATACTGCTAGCAACAACCCCAACATCCATATCAATGCACCTGGCGCATACCATATGGCACGCTGGATGGGCAAAAATTCCGCAAAATACTATACAGCTTAAAGATCCACCTGTTTTGATCACAGTTCAGACTTACAGCAGCAGAACTGGCAGGTCTTCAACAGTTCAATTTGTTTGTTGTGAGAATCTATCTCAAGGCATGGTTTATAGGACCTGGGAATGATCTACAATTGCTGAAGGATCTCGAAGTATATCGTTCAACAAATGATGCAGTTGCTGACGCAGCAATAAAAACGTTCAAGCGTCACTTATGGTATCTGAATGAACAACTTATTGGCTTGGCTTTCTTCGATTCTCAGTCGTCTGCAGCTGAAAAGGCAAACATGGTCTCTGCTCTGTCAAACGGAGATTCTAGTCCTCTGGCTCGAATTGCCTTGAAAGACGTACACATTGGAAATAAGCAGCTGAGTCACTTTGTATCTGCCAGCACCAAACATTTCATTGATTCGATGAACATTTCGACAGATTTTCTGTCTCTAGATCCATCCATTTGGGACAGTAAAGAATCATATTTGGCAGCTCAGTCACTTGTAAGGGAGTTGAACTTTGTAAATGATGCAGCAGAACGCGGTGTTGCCCTAATCCAGACATTCAACTCGACGCTGACAAACCAGGAAGAGCAAAAGCAATACTTACTACAAGTCGTTGAACATCGAAAACAGTTTCCACTGCCAAATAAAAATGTTATTGTTCAATAGCTTAGCAGTCACTGACGCTGACATTTGACAGTTTCTGAAGCTAAATGTTGTATGTGCGACTTTTTTACGTTAATAACCATTAATGACATTGCGTTATAATTGGCTGACAACATTTCGATTTTCAAGGTCGCTGTGCAACCCCTAAATACATCATAATAATGGTAAAAATTTTCATGGGTTATTCATTTGTGTATATGAACAAAATGCAAGGGTGAGACTTTAACAATTCTGAAATTTATTTTTTATTGTACCTAATATATATATATATATATATATATATATATATATATATATATATATATATATATATATATATATATACCTAGAAGGCCATTTTTTCATTCAAGTCCTAAACTCCGTCGTTTTCAAAAGCAGAGTTTCAGCGATTTCGCCAAAGGAGAGGGAACCGAATTAGCCGAGTTCTACGACTCGTCGTTCGACTCTAACGTACGATGGCGATAAAATGGCGAAGAAGAAGATAATGGAACGAGAATTCGCGCTGCGCCTGCTCCAGAGCCGTTATCGTTCGTAATCACGTTGTATGTGTGTGTGT